>CAOLHI010000754.1:0-524365 GCA_948474755.1 Ctenosaura bakeri | reverse complement strand
TATAGTCCCATTGTGCTTTTAAAGTTAAGCTATAATCAATGTTTTTTTCTACTTAAAGGCTTAAATCAGTTCAGGTTAAAATAAAACATGTTGCATTGTATCAGATATCAGAGAAATACAACTGGCTCCAAGATATACAAATTATAACTGACAACTTCTAAGGGAAGTATGCAGTACAATGTACAAGATAAAGTAAACTATATTAAAAGGCTGATCCTGAAAGTTTACTAATTGCTGGCATCAGCATAATTTCATGAACTTCACATGAGGCTATCTTTACAGTGCAAAACTATTATTCAGGTATCACAGTGAGGCAGCCAGTTCAAATGTCAAAGCTTCACATGTCAATTATCTATAGGAATTTGCTACAATTGCAAGATACAAGATTGCTTCCAGTTGTCAGGAGCTGTGTCTGAACAACTGCTTAGAAGACCATCAATTTTGTCCTCACCAGGTTCAGAAGTTGCAGTCTTTTAACAACTGTGGTTTCTGACCTTGTAACTGTAACTTGGCTTTCACAAAATCCTCAGTTTTGCAAACACTTTTAAACTAGGCCCTGAATTCATAAACTAGTCTTAATAACTAAGTAAAACTAGATTTTGAATTCATAAAAAGAACACTACATTTCCATGTATTGCAACTGATTTATATTTAATTTGTTCCACATCCCTCTAATCAGCTGGTGAAATTAACACTGTGCGTGTGCTTTGTAAAAGAAGTGTCAAACTTCTATGATGAATTTTTAAACACTGTGAATTAAAAAAAAAAAATAAACTTTTAACTAACTAACTAAACGCCCTTCCCTAAACTGCAAACCCCAGGATTCCATAGGATGTTGAAAGTGGAATAATAGCACTATAACAGTCTGGTAAGGAAATGGCCTGTGTTTTCAGTAGCTATACAAGAAGACTGAGAAGACAAAGGACCATTCCCTGTTAGCATAAAGACTAATTTAAACTTTTCTCCATCAAATACCTAAACATGGATTAGAAATTTTGACTTTGAATATTAATGGGGTGAATATCTCCCAGAAGAAAAACAGAATATTTTATTATCTAAAGAAGTTGGACTTTGATCTTATTTGTTTGCTAGAGACTGATATACACAATAGACACCAGAGACTTTTGATACATAAAAGATTAGGGGAAGAATTTATCTTGGCTGGACAATTTAAAAAGAATGGGGTGGTAATGCATATAAGACCAAAAGTGTTTCCTCAATTGGTTATATCTAATGATTAAGAGATATATATATATATTTTACAATTTTCAAAGCTCTATTCTCTCTTAGATGACTATAAATAAGTGTTTCCACTATGGAAAAGAAAGGTCAGTACAGTACATTTTCATGACTGGGGAATGGATTTTTTCTGAAGATCTCTTCAAAAAGGGCGAAAGCTTAGAAAAAAATTGAATGCTGGAATACAGTTCTTTATAAAATCCCTTGTAAAAATTAAAAAAGAAAAAAACAATACAAGGCCCAAGCTGATTTACTGCTTTTCTTCAGTTTTCTCCTCAACTTCTTTCTTCTCAGATTCTTTGCTTTCTTCCTTTACAGAAAGTTCTTCTAAATTCTCAGCAACTTTATCAGCACTATCATTTTTATCTGTTTCTGCTTTCTTTACCTTCTTATCAATCTCATTCCTACATTCTTCAAATTTTGCCTTGAATTTCTGTGCATTTTCTGCATTTAAAAACCTGATTTCCAGAAGTTCTGGTTTAGGACTCTCATCTGCAAAATCAGCATGTGTATTCCACACCCATGCCCTGTCATTCCCAGCATTGGGCTTCAGCTCCATTAAAGGGGTAATGTAATGATTTGCACATAATTTTAAGGTTCTATCTCTCCTCATCAGGATGATTAAGAGAAATTTGTCGGGGTTGAAGTTACTGTTAATGGGGAAAATTGGTTTTAGAAGCGTATGTTCCAATTTCCCAAAGGATAGTGTTAATCCAAAAGTTGAATGCTATTTTATTTGAAATGCCTTATGAAAAATGGTGTCTAATGGGAGATTGGAGTGGGGTGATGTCTCCATTGATGGATAGATCTTCAAGTAAAGAGATAAAGAAGTTTCAAGGTTGTTTATATAATGAATTTTTTTGATTTGATAGAAATCTTACAGACCACAGATGAATGGAGACAAAGATTTTACCTTTTTTGGGGGGAGGGGGGACACAACTCTTATTCAAGGCTTGATATAATACGGTCATCAGAAACTTTTTCAGATAAGATATGTAAGGTGGAAATCCTCCCCAAAAATGTATCAGATCACAATCCTGTGATAATGCATATTAGAAAAACAACTAAATAATTTATTTTGAGATTAAATTAATCCTTGATGACAAAAACAGAGGTATTACTAAAAGTGAAAAAGGAGATTAAATTTTTTTTGCATGAAATTTGAATAAAGGTGCAAATATTAGAATGGTCTGTGATGCAAGTAAAACATTTATAAGAGGATATTTTATTAGAGTGAATTGAGAAATTACAAGAAAATAAATGGAGAAAACACAGAAGATTTTAGATGAGATTAAAAACAGAAGATGAGCTAAACAAATTTCCTGAGAATGAAGATCTACATAACAAATTAAGATTATTAAGAAATCAATTGTCAATGCTGATGATGGAAGATATGGAAAGAAACTTGACATTTTTGATACAGAAAAACTTTGAATATGCAAACAAACTGGGTAATGGCTTGCTTAGAAATTAAGAAAAGAAAGAGAGAAGAGAATGGTCTTGAAATTGAGAGAAGGTGATAAAGAACTTATCTGAGATAAAGACTTACAAAGAATTTTTTAATCAATATTTTTCAAATTTATTTTCAGGAAATGATACAAGTAAGAAAGAAATTGAAGAATATTTGAAGAAACAAAGTTTTATTAGACTGACAGAAGGAGAAAAAGACCAGATCAATCAAAAGATCACTACTTTGGAGATTGACCAAGCCATTCAGAAATTGAAAACTAGGGAAGACTCCAGAACCAGATAGATTGGTAACCATATATTGTAAAACCTTGAATAATTACTTGAAGAAACGGAAGGAGATTAAGACTGACTTGGAGAAGTGATTGCTATTGAGAAGAATTTGGGAAATAAAAATGAATGTCCTTCCTAAGATGTTATTTCTTTTTCAAATGATCCCAATTTTAACTAAAGAAATACCATTTAAAACATGACAAAAAGATTTATCAAAATTTGTTTGGGGAGGTATGAAACTGAGAGTAAGATTTAAGATTCTACAAGATTCAAAAGAATGAGTTGGTCTCGGACTACCAAACTTGAAGATATATTTTGCAGCTTCATATTTTACTTGAATAAAGAAAATGAGTAACATTAAAAGACAATAAAGTTATTGAATTTAGAACGTCATGACTTAAGATTTAGTTGGCACACTTATCTATGTATGACAAAGTTAAGGTCAATGTGACCTTTAATAATCATTGTATTAGATGTGCCCTGTTAAGAATTTGGAATAAATATAAATCCAGATTTTGTGTAAAAACACCTGTTGGATCTCTCCACAAGAACAGAAATGACAGCAGACCAATGCTGGTGAACATATAAAGATTTATTATAGAAGACAGATCAAGACTACAAAATGCAATCTTTACAACAGTTACTAGAGGAAGGTTTTCATATACAATGGCTTTCACGCAAACGATATAAATTTAGATTTTTGGAAGATAAAAAGAATATAAATTTTGAGAAGGATAAATCTGAGTTTGAATTTGTTACTTTGTACTAATGATGACCACTTGATTGCCAAGTTATATAAACTCTTATTGAAAACAGACATGGAAGATGAGAAAGTTAAGGAATTTATGATCTTTCAAGAACATACAGGATCTTTGTTTCATATGTGGTGAACCTGTGAAAAGGCTAAAAAGTTTTGGATGGAAATACAGAATATGATTCAAAGTATTCTAAAATGCCAAATAGTTAAGAAACTGGAATTGTTTTTACTAGGAATTTGGAGTGATGATATTAATATTGACAAAAAACCAACAGAAATTATTTCAACATATGCTATTTGCAGTGAGAATTGTCTATGCAAAGTATTGGACGAAAATGAAGATCCCAGTGATGGCTGAATGGTCACACAGATTGATGACAATTGTGGAGATGGACAAGTTGACAGTTAAATTGAAGGGAAACTCAGAAGAAGAGTTTATTTTGGAATGGAAATCTTTAATGGATTTTTAAGGGAAAATGAGGGTGAATTGGTGATCTCAGGGTTTTGAACTTGCATATTACTGTTCCATTTTAAATTTTAAATTTTAAAATTTTACTGTTATCATGAGAAAGATATTATGAAAATTGAATATGACTTTAGGTAGTTGCTATTAACATTTTCAATTTATGTATCATTTGTTTAATGGAGGTAAAAGATTTACTGAAAATTAATTAATGTTTTTTGGAATTAAATAATACTATTTTGTATTAACTAATAATGTTGATATCTGGGCTGAAATAGAAATCTAAAAAATTTAGAATTTAAAATAGTTTAAAAGTATAAATATAATGAGCAACAAATTTAATAGTAATTTAAAGTAATTTATATTAAGTACATTTATATAAGTAGCAACAGCAGTGGGAACAATTTTTAATTAGTTGTAGTCTTTTCTTTTTTGTTTAGTTTAGTGTAGTTAAAATTTGTTAGTTTAGTTTAAATAATCTTGGTTTTTGTTCATTAATTATAAGGTTGTGTGGAATTTTTAAGTTTAGTATAATTATGTCTCATTTTTTTCCGTTTTCCCTTTCCCCATTTCCCTTTGTGTTTCTTTTGTATAGATGTCTAAATTTTTTTAATAATAATAATAAAAGAAGAAGAAGAAGAAGAAGAAGAAGAAGAAGAAGAGGAGGAAGAGGAAGAAGGAAAAACTCCCAATGGCTTTCTTTGATATAATGAATAATTTGGAAGTGGCAGATGCCTGGAGATCCAAATGTGAAAGTGCTTGAATGCTTGATTTTACATTTTTTCTGAAAAACATAAATCTTTTTTGAGAATTGATATGTTTTTGATCTCAAAGACTTTGGCTAATGGCAAAAAGAAAAACTGATAATTTACCTAAGACTTTCTCAGATCATAATCCTGTAGCTTTAATACTGAAGGGGAAAAGAAGAGGTGGAAACTGAAGGTTGAATTAAGCTTTACTTCAAGATGAAAATATCATAAAAACATATAGAAAAAAAGACTAGTGGATTTTTTGAAGATAACCTATTTAAATGTATTGATAGGAATAGCATGGAATGCTAGTATAGCATTTATGAGAGGTTGTCTTATTCAACAAAATGCCAAACTAAAAATGAATAGGCGAGGAAAACTGCAATTATTTCTAGGTGGAATAATTAGTAAAGAAGAAGAATTGAAAAGTCCTCCTTCCAACGAGGCACTGTTCAACCAAACCAAGATGCTTCAAAACCATGTACAGTAGGTGAAATTAAGAAGAAATTAAGGTGAAATTAAGAAGAAGCTATGTTACATGATGCAGAAGAATTTTGAGTTTGCCAACAACAGCAGAAGATTATTGGCTTTTAAGTTGAGAAAAGAAAGGGGGAAAAAGCTTATCTTGCAAATATGAAAAAGGAATGAAATTTTGAGTGCTAATGTTAATATTAGGAAGTCCCTTTTTGTTATTATACATCATTGTATGAGAAACAAGACATCTTGTTAAGGAAGATTGATGAATATCTAGACAAACAAGATCTTCCTGGAATTTCAGGACTACAAAAACAGATAGTGAATATATCTATAACAGCAAGTGAGACAGCTGAAGCTATAAAGAAGACTAAATCCAGCAAAGCACCAGGACCAGATGGATTATTGCTGGGCTAGTATAAAGGTTTTGAGGAATGGTTATTTTTATCTTTTCAAAAACTATTGCATTTAATATTATCGATGAAGAAGATTCCTGATACTTGGAAAAGTTGATGATAATATTAATTCCTAAAGAAGGCCAAGACCCAACAATGACAAAGGATTATAGACCTATTTCATTATTGGATAATGATTATAAAATCTTTAGTGGAAAGCTAAAGTGGAAAGACTGAACAGGATCTTACAAGAATTTATTTACAAAGAACAAGCTGGATTTTTGCCAAAACAACTGTTACAGGATAAAACTAGATGTGTTGTGGATATTTTGGAATATTTAGACAATCACAATGAGAAACAGTTTGTAGTTGTATCTTTGGATTCTGAGAAAGCTTTTAATAATCTGAATTAGGACTCTTTGTTTGGAGTTTTGAAGGCGAGCTTTGGAAAGAATTTTATTACTTGGATCAGGGAAATTTATAACATGCAGCAAGCATGAATTTTGATCAATGAAGAGTTGAGCAAGCCATATGAGATTCAAAAGGGAATAAGACAAGGTTGTCCACTTTCACCCATATTATTCATGCTGACTCTTGAAATATTGAATAGAGGTCTAAGATATGGAATGCTATTAAGCTGGATTTGCAAAGATGAACAAAACTTAAATTATCATTATTGGGTAGAATTTCTGTGATTAAAATGAATGTTTTACCAAGAATGTTTTTTTTTTCCACTCAGCTGATTACCAATTTTGACTAACAATGCTCTATTCAAATAATGCATAGTGATATATTGAACTATATATGGCCATGGAAGAAACCTAGAGTAGAATATAAAATTTGCAAGATGCTAAACAAAGAAGAGAATTGGGATTCCCGATGTGAAATTATGTTTCTCTGCATGTTGTTTGGTTTGGTTGAAAAAAAATGGATCCTGTTAACAAAATAAGAGATGGTTAGATTGAGAAGGGCATGAACTGAGGATATATCACTGGTATTTGACACCAAGAAAAATTGGCAGAAATGCATAAAGAGGTTATGCATTTCAGCCAATTTTTCTAACACCTAATAGATGTTAGAAATGCAAGCATCAAATGCAATCTTTTTATCATATGTGGTAGACTGGTGAGAAGGCCAAAAAATTCGGGAATCAAATACATCTTATGGTGTTGATGTTCAATTGAAACCAGAGTTCTATTGGTTGGGATTAGTAGAAGATCAACTGGAAAAATATGGCAAGCTATTACAAGATATCAGCACTGTAACACGGCTACTATATGCACTGAAGTGGAAGAATATAGAGATTCCAACAAAAGAGGACTGGCTATTAAAACAGTTGGACTTGGCTCAAATGGATAAGTTAACAATATTGATAAGAGAAAAATCAGTGGTGTCTTTTACGAAAGACTGGAAACCTTTAATTAGCTTTTAATAGGCTGTTTCAGCTTGTCCTATTCAAAACTGCTTCACCAATATTTATTAAGCTGTTCTAAACCTATTACAGAACAATGTCATTATAGCACACCCACCACTGCCCACATCTTAAATCACAAGAGGAGAGACAGGAAGGGAAAGGGACCACACCATTCTCCACCATTTTTACATCTTTCTTCTGTGAAAAACAAAAGCTATTTCAGGTTCAGTGTTCAAAAACTGCTTCACCCATACTTTTTAAGCTATATTAATGCTATTAGAGCATGACATCATAGTGCTACTACACTATTACCTTTAAAAAAATCATTAATTTTTTTTTAAAAAAAGTAATCCTGGCAGTAACACTGTGGTACATAGTATTGCAGGAATGCAGTGGAAAGATCTCTGGAAAACACTCCCGCACAGAAAAGGCATCTGAGTAGTGACTTTAATGATAAACTAGTCAGAATTGTCCCGTTATTGCACTATAACAGCAAGCTGAAAAGGGTTTGAGGAGTGTAGACCATAGAAAACACAACCATTTGGGGGAGGGGATGTTGTCCTCCCCATCCAAATGCTGGAAGTAGTCTGAGGTTTCCCTGCTGGAGATTTTCTTGAGAATCCCAAAAGGAAGAACAACCAGAGTGTGCCCACTGCTTGATCATTCTTGCAATGAAATGAAGTAAGATAGCTGCACTCAAACCATCTATTGAATTGCAGTGGGAAAGTGAGTCATTTTAAAAAATGCAAGTCACTCTATTGTAGCATAAAAGTGGCAAAAACAGCTGCAGTGGTTTTGGATGGTGTAACCTGGCATAAATCCTCTAAATGCACCGGACCCCTTCTGATCCTGGAAGGTAAGCAGGGTTATCTCTCGTGAGTACTTGGATGGGAGACCAGCAATTAATACCAGGTACTATATTTCAGAGAAAGAAACTGGCAAAACCCTAAAAAAAACCCTACAAAAAATTCATGGTGTCACCATAAGTTGACAGGCAATTTGAAGGCATAGACACACAGACACATAACCCAGCATAATGGCATGATGTGATAAGCTCCTTGGTTAATAAGCCTAAATATATATCACTCTCATTTCCACACTACACTCTTATAGCGCAATTATTCCACTTTCAACATTCTATGGAATCCTGTTGTTTGCAGTTTAGGGAGGGGCCATTTGGCCCCTCCCTAAACTGCAAACCCCAGGATTCCATAGGATGTTGAAAGTGGAATAATTGCGCTATAAGAGTGTAGTGTGGAAATGGCCACTGTTTCTCACCACAGATTTAACACATCTTCTCAGTACTGACAAATAGATTATATATTGATCCTAACATTCAACATTTCCAGGAGGTAAAAGCATGATCAAATGGGGGTGTAAATCTAGAGTTTACATGTAAAGTAACATTGGCTTTGTTGTAGATATTATATCTGGTAAATTCTTCCACAGCTTCTACTGTGATCCCATTGTAATTTGCTCATCACATCTTGATTAATGATGCACAAGTGATACTGGGAACTATAGAGGAGTGCAGTGTGATAGATGCAACTGTCAGTCTTCATATTTGCCTTTTCTCAAACATGAATTCATTTCTTTACTTTTCTACATAGGCTTGCAGATTTTTTAAAAGTTTGAATACAGTGTGTATACACTTTAATGCAATTTCTCTTATTATATGCATTTTTGCAAACATTTCCTCTAATATATTAACTGTACATAATTTCCTTAACATGTACATGTTAAATGTAGTTTTCTTTAACTTAAATGTCTTTATACACTTATATTTGTTAGAGAACTGCATCACAAAATTTGGAGATGTACAAGATCCAAAGGCTTGTGGCATCTGCTCTACTTATTAGTTCAGAAAGCGTGGATCATATTGGTTCATAGAAAAATGTGAACCAAATATATCCCTTTCCCATCTCTAAACAAGTAATGTCATGTCACGGGTAATGTCATGTCATGTGGATTGGCTAACATATCGTCAATGCACATTGATGAAAGTCAAGATCTCAGAGATGTTTCAAGAGACTATAATGCAGGAGAACTTTCTTCTAAATTAATAACATTGTAAGTGAGTTTATATTGTAATTTTATATCTCAGTTACCAGATTCCCAATTGCAGTGCTTGGAAACGTTACTTTTGGGGCTACGACTACCATAATCTCCAGTCAATGGCCACATGGTCTGGGATTCTGGGGTCTGGGATCTGGGATCTAACAAGAAATTTTTCCAAATTCTGACTAATCTGCTCCCCTAAAAAATGGATAGGTGTGTTCTTTTGTCCAAGGCAAATTAAACACAAGCAGGAAAGTAAAGGCAGGATTCCATTGTTCTGAAGCTGTCATGTGATTGGCACCTGTTTCAGAGCCCTTCCATGACATTTTGTTGTCTTAGGAAGAGCAACAAATTGCATCCACACCTCCAGTCCAAATGAATAGTACCCAAGCCAAATTCAGGCTGGTTGTTTTGGGAGCTGAGGAAGACAAGAGCAACAACCCACAAGCATCCAGATAAAAAATATATATAACAATATTATAGTCCAACATTTTACAGATGAAAGCTGGGATACGTGTGGCCAAGCACCATCAGATTGTGGTCAAGATGGCAGATGTTATATGAAGAAGAGCATATAAACTAAGGCCATTTCTGGACTAGACCTTCCAGTGCTATTATTCCACTTTCAACATCCTATAGAATCCTAGGGTTCCTCAAAAGCCCCTCCCTAAACTGCAAACCCCAGGATTCCATAGGATGTTGAAAGTGGAATAATAGTGCTATGACAGTGTAGTGTGGAAATGGCCTAAGAGACACTGTAGCAGTTTGCTGTTGCCTGAGCTTATTGGGAAGGGCAAGATCTTACCCTCTCCTCCACCTGAGTTAACTGAGTGCAAACTCCTTCTGCAATCTGAATTCAGTTTGCAGCAACTGAAATAAGCTGAGGACAAAGGGGGGAAAGTGGGAGGCGAGAGCAACTGGAACATTTAAAAAGCAGCTGAAAAAGTGGGATGCTAGAGGATTGAATGGGACAACTGAGGATATGCTATGTCTGCAGTTGCAGTCACTTGGGTTCCTCTTCCATGACACTCAGATTCAGCCACCTGCAGCATCTGCCTTCTGGCAGAGGGGTCAAGCCTGAGCTGCTCAGTAGTTCTGCACCAAGCCATTTTGTGAGAGATGGTTTTGTGGAGGGAGGCCTCATGCATGAATGCAGTGGTTGGCCTGACCTAAGGCCTTTCCTGGAATCCTTAAACAGTCTTTTTAAGTCAGGAGCTAATGCATTTTGAAGCTCTATCAGCTATCCATCTTCGAAAAAATGCCTACCTTTGTTTGTGCCTAAAGACCACCCTGGTTAGAAAGATATGTAGAGTGCTCAGTGTCAGGTGGCTCCAGCAGCCAGCCACTGTGACCTCATTGCTGATGTGAGCCCTGAGTGCTTGATGGGAATGAGCTCCATGAGCCAAAAAGGCTCTTTGAGTGGAGAAATTATTTTTCTCGCACAGCTTAAATCAAGTGATGAAATATTCATAGGGCACTAAAGTGAGTGGACTGGCTGGCTGGCTGCTTTCTTATGGGAATATCAATAAGACTGGAGACAGCCTTAATCCAATATTAAAAGAGCCACATTCTCTACTGTCACTCTGTGTTCAGTGTTCTTTTCGGAAACCCTGCTTTCATTCCCCCTTCCAATCTCCTCCCTCCCCTTCTGCTCCATTAGCAGAAGCAGGTACAGATGGCTTAACCGGCATCAAAGAAAGCAGAAAAAAAGCATGAGGAGGGGATACTGGGGGCAGGAGGGGAAGAGAAAGTAAGGCAGAATGAACAGCACACAGTAGTGAGAAACCTGGGAAAACTGAGGGCAAGAAGAGCTCTGCCAGGTCCATCTAGTCCAGCTTTTTGCTCCAAGAGAAGAGACCAGTGTGAGTCCAGGAAGCTTACAAGCAGAGCACCAAGACTGCAGCCCCTCCAGAAGTGGGACCTCTCCCTGTCGATCGCCTTCAGCATTAATTTCTTGAAATTTTATTTCTTGATTTTATTTATATCCTGCATTTATTCTGAGATTGGACAAAGGACAGCTTACAACAGAGTTAAAGCAAGATAGAACTAAAAACTTGGTGATAAAAAAAAAAGTTAAGACACAATTAAACAAGCTATCATCTTAAAACAACATTAATTTTAAAACTATGAAATCATTAAAAACATAAGAAGGATAAAAATACATCTCCTCCCCAGGAAAAGATCCTTCTGCACAACCAATTAATCATCAAACAGCTGTTTAAATAGAAAGGTCTTTACCTGACAGTGAAAGAAGATAAGAGAGCAACTTGCCTAACCTCTTGTGGAAGGGAGTTCCACAGTCTGCAAGCAGCCACTGGGAAAGCCCTCTCCCATGTCCTTACCAGACCAGCTGGTTACAATGGTAGGAGGCAGAGACCCTTCCCCTGATATTAAGTCTGAGACAGGTTCATGTAGAGAGGTATAGTCCTTCTGCAGCTGGTAGTCAAAAGGTATATCAATTCTGAGCACAAAGGTTTCATTTATCAGTGATGCAGACTTGAGTTGATTGACTTGGACTCAAGTTAGACTTAAGTCACTTCAGTTACTCAGCTTGGACTCAACTCAGCAATAAATGAGGCACTGATTTGACTCAACTTGTATATTTTTAGTGACTGACTTGCTGCCCTTGCTTCAGTAACGTAACATATTCATCCAGAAAATTATTGTTTGTTTGCTTGCCACCTTTTTCCTGGAATGAGACCCTAATTAAAATATTAAAACAGTTAAAAACAATTTAAAACATTAAAAATATATGAAATCGGGGGGGGACAAAAAACAATATTCAGTGAAAACAAGTTAATAAATAAAGCTCCCCTTCTATCTTTTTTTGCCTACTGGTCATGTGATGATCTGTCACAAGCCTAGAACATGGGTTCTTGGTGAAATGTAATTTTTCCACCTCCTTACTAAATAGGAAATAACTCCAGAGTCTTCTCATCTCTTTTCCAAGCAGTGCTTTTAACAACACATGGAAGTGGTTGTCCAATGAAAGAAAGTTTTCCGAGCTCTTAGTCTGAACAACTAAACATACACATCCACACGCACGCGCGCACACTTTCCCCTAATCTGTTTTTAGTACTTTTGCAAGCACTTAATTTAATAAATGGGAATTTATCAAATAATACTATTACTAATAATAACTAAATATTTTGGAGTGGAGGAGGAGGAGAATGACAATCCAACAAGAAAATCATATATATGCATGGCTATTTAGAAGCAAATGTGGGGGTAGAAAGAGAAAGAAGAAGAGAGTGAGAATAAAAGACGAAGAAGAAGGAAGGCAAATGCAGCCAGAACAGAGGATGGTGAGAAGGAACAATAAAACAAGGGAGAAGGAATACAGAAGGAAGGAGAAGACTGAACAAAGCTAGGAAATGTGGGAAAGGGAGAAGAAGAGAAAAGGGAGGGAGATAGAAGGAAAGATTATAGGGATATGTTCATTAACATCATTTGTTCCCACAGATGAACATCTTTGAAAACAGCAGTTTTGAAAAAAATCATCTTGAAATCATTGAAAAAGAGATCCACCTTTTTCCTGCCCTTCCAGTCCTCCCCTGGAGCATCTGGCTATCCAAACAGTCCTTCATTGGCCCCACCCCCTGTGCTACTACACTGCTGGGGGGGCAGGAAAAAGGTGAAGCAGTGGTTGGGAGTTTTCCTCCACAACTATCCAACCACTGGGGGTGGGAAGGAGGTTATGTGGAAGAGGAGAGATTGCAGGAAAAGGATGGAAAAACAAACACATGTAAGTTACTTTAGGACAGCCATAAATTCCCTAGCCCTGTGTTGTATTATCCAGGAGCTGAATGAAGCTGGTACTCTACAAAGTACATCCAGTAGGGAAAATGTGGGAGAGAGGAACTAGCCAAGATACCTCCTGAGTTATTTTGAGGTTACTATTTTTCAAGTACTGATTATGTCTGTTTGGGAAACTGGTTGAATGCTAAATAAAAAAAATTAAAATAAAATCCATTTGATATAAAATGATTTATTTCTAGTGTCAAAATGGCCCTTTTGAGTGTATTGTTTAATTCTCCACTAGAACATCTCATTTGTTTCAGGCGTGCACAGTATTTTCATGGGGTTTGTACCCTTGACTGGGATTGGTTAGGTCTCAATCCTTTGTTTCATTGGCTAACACATTGTTTCTGACAACCCACAAGAGAAAATAATTTTCAAGCCCATGCCATTGATAAACTCAGGCTCTTTTGAGCCTTTAACTAGAGTCTTTCCAGTTTGAAGCGAGAGAAATGTAACCGACTCAGTTTTGAAATGCAGCAAACAAGAGACCGTTGGCTTCAATCATGACTTTTTAATGGAAGCTATTACTGCACCCTAGTGCTGCATGACAGGAGTGGATGTGACACTCCAATTTTCTTGGGGAGGCCGATGTGGGTCCCCCAAACCTTGGCATTTGAACTGCAGTTTCCAGCATTCTTCACTCATGGCTACACTGTTTAGGGTTATGGGGAGTTTCAGTCCAGCAGTATCTGGATTGAAGGAAATGCACTGGCTACCAATGTGTTTCCGCTCTGAATTTAAGGTAGTGGTAATAATATTTAAAGACTCAAACAGCTTGAGACCTTAAAACTTGAGGATGTGCCTCTCTCTATGTATATGCCTGCCACAGATTTGAGATTTATTGGAGGGGCCCTCCTCCATGTCCCATGTCCTCTCCCATTGTGAGAGGACATGGGAAAAGGCCTTTTCTGTGGTGGCACCCCAGTTATTCCTCCTTCTGGAAGCCTGATTGGCACCAACATTAGAATCATTTTGGTGCCAAGTTAAAACCTGGCTTTTTGTTGAAGTCTTCAAGCCAAACTGATTTTATCCAGGCTGGCCATGTTTTATAGTTATATTATTCAGGATTGTTTTAAGCAGTTTTAAACTGTTTTTAAATTGAAAAACTATTTAATATAGTTTTGACCTATTAAACTTTTGCAATTATTTATTAAGTTGATTTTATTGTAAGTTGTCTTGAAATCTGCAGATAAAGGGTGAGTATAAATATTTTAATTAACAAATAGGAAAATACATACATTTTGGCTCCTCTTCTAACACTGAACAAGCTAAGTATAAACCACTGAAGGCAATGCAGAGTTATCAAGCAACCTTGTATTGTTCTAATTTTATGCTTTTGCCATTTTTGAACATAACTTCTCGGGAGTCTTATTTGCTTTTAAATGTCATATAATTTCTGCTTTTCTTAAGCACATTAAATTTTGCTTTTTAATTACACACCATGCCTTGTGACTTTCTCTCTGCCTGCTTATGTCAAAAGCTAGGTCATGAGATTAGAATGTGTTCCCCCAGATAATACTGGGATAATTTCCATAAAGGCAGCATCATAAAGGTGATGAAAGTGTTCTGTCTGTTGAATAGTGGGGGATTAACTGAGTTGTATACATTCGGAGTCTTATGAAATTCTGTAAATGTAAGGGGTAGGCAGGGCGGGGAGCAAGTGAAGTGAATAAAGAAAATAGTCCCATGGTTCTCTCATTCGCCACATGGTAGCAGTTGCCACAAAAAGACCCAGTTTGGGAGAAAGCTGTTTATGGTTTTGAAAGTGGTATTTCCTTCTCTAAACAAGAATTGGAAAGATGCCTCAACACCTTGCTAGAAAGCACCACACTGCCTTGGCTATTGATGATTAAACTGCCTTTCAGAGGGGAAAGAAAACAGACAGGCTTCTTCATTCCCATCACATGAAAGAAAAGGTTTTGAACTTCTTGTGACTGTTTAGATAATGTTTATCCTGCCCATCCCATGCTGAGCAGGTCACAAGGAAGGTCTATCCCAGGGCCTGCAGCAGTGACCAGGATGTTCTCAGTATCCAATGAGTCAATAACTTACTTGTCCCAGGCAGATCCTGGACCCTTGACAAGCTCCAAGATATGTGAAGGTGAACGTGTTCTGAAGGTAAAGCTTAACCATAAAAGGCACCTTGCCTTCTGCTGTGCAACTGTATAAGGCACAAAGACATTGCTGGGTGACTGGCTGGCAACCTGACAATTGTCTTTCCTGTTCAAGATTTTCTTGATCTCAGAAGGTGTTCAATGAAAGCATTACTTGTGCCACACAATCTGAATGCACAACTGAATATCTGACCTACGTTGCATCTGCATACATGCTGGCACTGCACGCATAACTCCACTTCCACAGTCTTAAACTGTATCCAGACATTTTTCATTGGACAAAAGTGCAGGGCATTTTCATAGGGGAAATTATGCATGTGTACGACATCAGCAAGATTCCAGCCTGATATTAAAAAATAGTAGATAGGCGTCCCTTCCCATCCCCCTTTGATTTGGCCATAGCTAGCCTCAGGATGGGAGGTGGGCAGGGGCAGGGCTGCCAGCTCCCATTACCCCTCTACTTAAGTTCTCTGGAATATGAGAGGTTAGGCATCATAGGTACAAAATGCAGTTTATTGGGGATGGATGAAGACTTGGGACTGAAAAGATGGATTCAGATTTTAGCTCAGCCATGAAGTTCTCTGGTGGCCTTTGGTTGATCTCCATATATCAGCTTAGCTTACTTCACTGAGTTACTGTGGAGGAAAAAACAGGATTATAATTTTACATATGTGAGAAATAAATTAATCTGACACATTTATCTTGGGCAAAGGATCAAAGTATAACTTCAGAGGTTTCTAGAATGCCAATCCAGGCCATCACTCCAAGTGCCCATGATATGTTTGCCTTATACCACCAGCAGGGCCAAAGGAAGTCAGCCCAGCTAGTTTTGCAGACTTCTGAATGAGGTTGCACAGGGTGCATTCCTGTGAAACCAAGTATACTGGAAATTATGCCAAGCTCACCTCTCAATGAGGTCCAGTTTGTTTTGGACAACTTTCATTTGTCATTCCTAAATCCTAATTTGCATGGACCTCATACTCTACCACAGAGTCTGCTTGGCCTGTTAGGAAAGGAGGGTCAATATTCAAAAACAAAACAAAAACAATATGGGGTGAAGCAGAGTAAAGCAGTGGGACAATATCACAAATGGTGAAGTCTGGTTTTGTGGTGCCCTTGCACATTCTCAAATGCTTCCTCAAGGAGGAACATAGTCCCTATCCAGGTCCACTAGTGAGGAGGGGAGCCAGGATAATTGGTTTTAGGGCTGGTTCAGCTGGTGGCTACAAATTTGGAGTTGGAAAGGGAATAAAAATTGTACATGTTTGGGGAAGAACAGATGGAATGAGAAAAAAATGTAACAGAGATTTCTGATTAAAAGAACTTAGAGTTCTGCTATTGATACTGAAATGATTACCTTAGGGAACAGATGCTGAGGAACACAGAGCAGTGGCAAATGTTCACAAAGAGAGATAAGGACAGTAAAGCAAGGTACAGGCATACCTCGGTTAACAAAGCTTCAGACATGCTCCTTTTTACAAAGTCATGTTCTGTCCACCCAGACATCTTCCTTTCCTCCTTGTCTTCTATCTAGCAGAAGTTGTTTAAAACAGCACTGGCATTGGGGTGGTGGTGGTGAAGGGCAGGAGAAGCGCAGATATTCAACTGAGGTTGCTGCAACATGTCTGCAGAAAAAAATGCAATAAAGCTTGAGCTGAGAAAATAATCCTCAGTCAATCCTACTCTAGTTGTCTGTGCCTGCTTACAACAGGCAAAGCAACAGAGGCTGCCTCTAGAATCCCTTACTCAGCCTGCATCAACAGAAAACAGAAAGAAAGGGGAAAGGGAATTAGCCTGCATTACTAGTTACTCCAAGTTAAAAAGGGCAGAGTATGGCCATTTCCGCATGAGTCTGTTATAGCACAATGATTCCACTTTCAACCTCCTATGGAATCCTGGGGTTTGCAGTTTCGGGAGGGGCCAAGTGGCCCCTCCCGAAACTGCAAACCCCAGGATTCCATAGGAGGTTGAAAGTGGAATCATCACGCTATAACAGACTCGTGCGGAAATGGCCCAAGGGTTTGGTCATCAAAATGGAAACTATAAAAAAGTGTAGGCTGGTGAAAGAAAAAGTCATCCCTGGATACATTTTGGAATAAGCTTTTCCGGGGCTTGAAAAGGGTTCAAAAAGTTTTTGTTTACATATGCAAGGCTTATCTGACCTGGTTGTTTTATTTCATGGGTGCATACTGTTAGTTTTGAATAAAAACTTCACTGAAGCATGTTGAACTGCTCTTCTTCTTGTATTATAGGAACTTGTCAGTATTCTTTCCATGTTATTTCTACCACTGGTACCAAATTTTCTCCTAAAGAAATAATGTCTTGGAATGTATCTTTGTTAACTGAGGTATACCTGTAGCTCCAATCCAACCGTGAAGCCCTACCTACCAACAGATTTAAGCTCCACCCTAACCTGGCAATTGCTCTATGTGACTTCCCCCTGAACAAATGATACCATTGTGGACCAAAAGGAGGATATTTTAGAGCCTCAGGAGTTACATGAACAGAGATGCTGAATATAGAGAGGTTTGCTGCAGTTGATTATAGAAACTGAAACCACTAAATATAGTTCCTGTCTATTAGAAACATGTTTGAAATTCCAAGATGATTTTTAAATGTGATTAGGAGGCAGATATAGGTAAACTGCCTTGTAGGTTATTAAAAACTTGTAGGTTATTAAAAACTTGGCAATACCTTTGCAAATACTGCATTAGCTATTTTAACTCCTAAAGTGGAGAATGATACAAAGTTCGCCTTTAGAGGTTTGTTGTAGGTTATTACAATAACTGAATGCTTGCTTGCATTTAATTCAGGTCCATGTTGTGAAGGCATGCTTTTTAGATTTTAAAATGTGACTAGGGCAGTTTAAAAGTAAATTGTTGGGCAGGTTAATGTCACTGTGATGTGTGCCTATTAGATTACCTGGCCTCCTTGAATAAGAGAGAAACCTAATCTTTTCTATCTCTATAAATTGTTTTCCAGGCAGCTAAAGGCATTATATGAAAACATCAAATGTAACTTTTTTCTATTTGTTTTTTTGAAATTTTAAAGTTTTAAAGGGCCTTCTTGTTGTTGATTAAAAGTTGCTATCCCTTTGGTGTTTGTACCTGTTTAAAAAGTTGTTGTTGTTGTCATTGTGTGCCTTCAAGTCATTTCAGGCTTATGGTGAATCTATCACAAGGTTTTCTGGGGCTGGGAGTGTGTGAAGTGCCCAAGGTCACTCAATGGGTTTCCATGGCTGAGTGGGAATCACACCCTGGTCTCCGGGGTCGTAGTGCAATGCTCAGACCACTACAAGATGCTGACTCTCACCCTTTTCGCAACTTGACCCTTTTGTGGTGCTGGGATGCAGGGCTCGTGCGAGCAGCCTCCGGAGGAAGGCTCTGGCTTCCCTGTCTGTTCAGCTCCGCACAAGCTTTCTGCTCGTGCGAGAGCTCCATCTCTTCCTTTAGCAGTGCAGCCTGGGACCTTTCCCAGCCTGCACTGGACAGGAAGCGCAACCAGCCTGGCTCCCGAAGCTCTGCATGCCAGGTAAGTGTGCATGGGGCCCTGGAGTGATGTGCGACCGCGCAGCATTTTCGGCTTCAAGCCAAAGTCAGGCCCTTGCGTGTCACACAAATGTGAGTGCGTTGTGTGGACCGCTCCTCATATGTGCATGACGCTCAAGGGGCTCTTTCGCATCAGAAATGTCGTGTGGAAAGGTCCTCTCTGTTTAAGTGTATCCCTACTAACTTGTTCAAGAACTTGTCCAGTGTAAATACAGTATGTTAAATTTTCTATTACGGAAAAACCCTTGTTTTTCCTCTTACATTTTCTTAAGGAGCTATAGCAAAATCTTTCTTTCCGGGACTGATTTAAGTTAAAGGGCAAATTGCAGGTAAATTACTAGGGAGATTAATGTAACCAGTGTCAGACCACATGCTCTCCTCTGCGAAGAAGAGGGAAATCTCTTGTTACCTGTCTCTGGAAACTGTTTTCCAGGCTGACAGAGCAGTGATATAAAAAGCTGCAAGAATAACTTATTTGAGTTATTCTTTTGTCCATCTACAGTTTAAAGATCTTGCTCTTAGTAACCAAAATGCTTAGTCTTATTTTGTTTACATCTTTCCTTAGAATTCTTTACAAAGTTCTCCAGGAACATGACCTGCCATAAATACAGCTACATTTTCTGTTGCAAGAAAATACTGTTTTCACACAATCTAAGGAGATACTACAAACTCTTTCTTTCCGGGGCTAGTTTTCAAATCTACTGAGAGGGTAAAGGATGTTTTCTAAGGCCCTTTCTGCACGTTACCTGCTCACGGAGGTGGGGGGTGCCATTCCCGAGGCACCTGCTTCGCTCCTCCGTTCTCCTGCAGCTGGGTTGCCGGTCACGTGGCTGTTGCGTGAACGCCCCGCCCCTTCCTTCCGCAGTGCAGCCTGGGAGCTGCAGGTTGCGCTGGGGGAGGAAGCGCGATTGGTCTAGCTCGCCCAATGCACCGCACAGCAGGTAAGAGCGTGCAGGCCCCAGGAGCACTGTGCGACTGCGCACCATTTTCGGCTTAAAGCTGAAAATAAAAAGGTGCGCGTCCACTTTGCGTCCGGTTCTTGAGTGTCGCGTAAATGGGAGTGCATCGTATGGACCGCCGCTCCCATTTATGCGACGCTCAAGGGGCCCTCTCGCAACAGAAACTGTGTGCGAAAAGGGCCTAAGGTTCTTCTAAGTCCCTTTCCTCCTTTCTGGATTGGACATTCAAAAGTGAAAGGGTCATTGAAAAACCTACTGGCCCTATAGTTGTCTGAGGTGTGTGTGAAAACCTGCTTGTTATCACCTGGGCCCTGCTTTCTGGGTTGTATTTGCAATGTCACAAAGGGTAAGGAAAAACCTTCAAGTCTGGAAAGAGTGGTTAGTGCCTTCACAATCTCTTCTATGGAGCCCTGCTGGTACAGTGGTTAAATGCCAGTACTGCAGCCACAAGGTTGTGAGTTCAATCCTGCCAGGCTCCAGGTTGACTCAACCTTCCATTCTTCCGCAGGTTGGTAAAATGAGTACCCAGCTTGTTGGGAACAATTAGCTAAAATATTGTAAACTGCTTAGAGAGCAGTTAGCTGATAAGTAATATAGAAATACACATGCTATTGCTATGAAAGTGTTTAGACAAGCCCAATTTCTGTTTGTACTGAGGCTGATAGTCTAGCCTTAAAACCTACTCCTAAAGGTCTTTCCTGATGATGGAATGTCATTGCACAGAGGTTCATATGCCCCAGTTAATCCAGTTTCAGAAGGAGGCAATGGAAATTGCCCTGTGGGGTCATATCTACCTACATGATACCCTGTGGCAATCAGAAAATTTACTGGAAATGGTCTCCAATTGGCTATTTTCAGACATGTGGGACTCAGGGCTCTAAAACCTATCAGTCCAATGTGCTTGTGCATGGTCATAGATGGAATACATTACACTGGCCAGCTGAATTAGGTGGTGGACTCCTTCCTCTCCTATTGTCTCTGGTGGTATCACGTATATACAAGTGGTGGCATAATCCACCCAGATGTCCCGCCTTTAGGTCCAAGCTCAGCCAAAGTGGGACCACTGAGGTCATTTCCACACTACACTGTTATAGTGCTATTATTCCACTTTCAAAATCCTATGGAATCCTGCAGTTTGCAGTTTAGGGAGGAGCATTGAGAATTCTCAGCCAGAGAGCTCTTTGACCTGAGTAAACTACAAACCCCAGAATTCCACAGGAATTGCAGAGACAAACTCCATTCTCCCTCTCTGCAACTCCACTTGCACAGAGCAAGTGCACACAGGGAAGAGCACAGAGAATGGCAGTGCCATGTTCTGACACTTGTTTGTAAATCCTCAAATCTATTTTGACTACTGTTAGAAACTGAAAACTAGATCCCAAACACTTTTGATCTCATCTATCAAGAAAACTCTGATGTCAAATTTCTGTGCTTAATACTGCTGTGGTTAAAGTTGAAGGAGAAAAATAGGAAGGAAGGTGTCAACAACTGTACTGTACTTTGTGTAGGATTGCATACTTTAGTGGGAATTTTTCTGGACTAATTGCAGCTTAAGATCAGGAATTGCTAGTGATATTTATGGATAACGTTAAATTGCTTTTGTGGGAGGAAGCCTTTCATTTTAACTGAAGTTTATTAGAGTCAATATGTCTGTTCAGCAGTAGTTTATGTTGCCAGAAACACCTTAGTATTTTATGGAACAGGAATGTTCTGAAGTAGGTATATATTTCCTAACAATCATGCCCTCTCTAAAAGAAGAAAATAGAACTAAATAGCTTGAAACAGAAAAAGAATTAAAAAAGAATAAAATAGCCTGATTATAAAGAATAAAGAATAATATAGAATAAAATAGCCTGGTTATAAAGAATAAAGTAGCATGAGGGATAATGCAGATGCCTCTGGAAGGGAATGATGGGGAAGTTCCCATCTTTGTTGTCCTTGAAGACTATACTAATGCGAATGGACAACACTGCAAGGTCTCATCTTGCTATCCTGTCTAATAGTGTGTTGTCATATTTGTAACTCCATGAAGAATTTGAGCCTCAGTGAAGATCTTGACAGTGGAACCCGACATATTGCAATTACCCTCAAGAACTGGCAGCTCCAGACTCTGAAGAAATCTCATTGAGGGCCTCACAGAGAAGTGGGACAGCATTTCTAGTGCCACAGCTCCATTTGTGTTAGGGCAGGTCAATAATGAATAAACCTTGGGTCTTCAGTCCTAGCCACACGTGAGATAAGTCTGAGGGGTATGTGGTCCTTAAGATTTTGTTGGGCCATACCTCTAAATATCTCCAAAGACTGGCTATGCCTTCAACAACTCCTGGAGGGCTGCATGATTCCCACTGCTGCTTCTCATAATTCTGAATTCTTCAGACTTCCCCAGAGGCAGACAGAGCATACTAACAGGGCCTGCAGAGTCACCGGCTGCCTTTTTCTGTCAGTTCTGCATGGTTATCTTATATCTCATTTAGCATCTAATTTCCCCAAGACATTAAGATGGAGAGACGCTGAGACTGTAGCTGCTTAGCAGAAATAGAAGAAGCAGATAAATAGCATGATGGAGGAAAATATCTGGGGACGTTATCGTCCATTCCAACTTTCTGCAAGGAAGATTTCAGAATTCAAAACAGTAACTAATTTGTTGCTACCTTTTGCATGGTGAGTGCAACATGTAAGCATGGTCTAATATTTTTCAAAATCCTGCCTCAACTGTCCTGTCCCATACATAGCTGACAGCATTCCTTTACACACACACCCCATCCAGCATAAAAGCTCATGGCCTAAGGTCTCTCTCTAAATAGCATGATGGCAAACAGATGAAAGAGAGTCCGCAAGAATTTCTGAACCGCCTACTGGCTAATGATGGAGGATCAAACTAGAATGATATGGGAGATAGTTCACTATGATAGACCTCCTTCTCTGATTTAGAAGTAGCTGAGAATTTTATTCAATCAGAATATTTAGACAATTTTCTACAGATCACCTCATCTGGAGGAATCAGGCTCACTGCGAAAGGATCTGGATGGATGGCTAGGAGATTGCCTTTTCACTTCAGGACTCAACGTCAATATTAGTTCACACACATCATTTCCTACCTTTCTCTATGTCACGAATTCTCAAATATCACATCTAGCCCCTTCTGTTCTTCCCATGCCCTCCCCGTGAAGGTCTTTGGATATATCAACACTATAAAATTGCATGGGTTTTTTTATATGGATCTAACTATCATGGCTTCCCTCACAGAATCCTGGAGACTTGCACATATATAAAGGTATCTGAAAATTATTTAACTCTAGCATCCTTTCCCCCCTATCTACCTCCCATGAAAGAACAATGATTAAACAGTATACAGTGGAAATACATTAACTAATGTACCATTGGGTTGGTGATCCCCAGTGCTCTTAAGGGAATTGGTATTCTGACTGTAGATAAAGTGGCACTTCAAACATGTTCAGCACCTTGCACATGCTTTGCTGATAGAAAGACAGGCATCAAATGTTGGCCAGGAATATCTTTTATCAGTTTTACCTGTTGTGAAGACTCCAGCCCCCTTTGTAGCATATGGATCTTCCCACACTTGCCCACACATTCACAAATTCAAAGACTGGTTCCTTTAAGGCCACCTTGAGGACGATTCAGAAGCTGGAGTGGATCCAGGATGCTGACATCACCTTCCAGTGGATATGCTTATTAAATCAGTTCTTGTGGCAATTAAATTGCAGGTTCGAACTCTTCCTGGCCCAGTATTAAAGGTGCTGGATCTGGCCTGTACAACTCCTCAAAACCTGAGATAGCAGACTATCTCTAACCATGTGAACATTTATATCAGTCGTGAGCTTCTCTGATTACTCACGTGCTGTTTACCCTAATGACGCAATGTAAAATGATCAACAAATGGGTTTTTCTCCAATTTTCTGCAAAGACTTTCCTTTTCCCCCCTTCCTCTCCTCCCTGCTAGGATGTGCTCCTGAACAAAGCCTGTATATTCCACACTATCACTTCTTTGATCATTCATTCTCAGGTAACTAGATACCTGCAGGAATCACCACATGTAGATACATGATCAGTGCTCCCAGGATATCAATTCATTAGTTTGAGTTTCCCTGTCTCACTCTATAGGAATTAAAAAACAAACAAACAAACAAACAAACCTATTTTCTCCAGGTGGCTCATAAACAAGAGTGGCTTAAGCCATGCTGAACCTGATCTTATACTCTTCATATTGCTTTGGCTTTCCACCCTTTATATTAGTGCTCTCACCTTGAATTCTGTTGGTAGCTGGAAATAGAGCTATGGATTAACCACCGGAATTTATTTATTTATTTGTTTGTTTGTTTGTTATTTTGTAGGGTCTCTTTCTCCCAGAATAGGAATGTGCACATGTGCAGATATTAAGCAGCAAGATGGTGGATCTTCCTCCTCTGCTTATTTTTCTTGTTACTACTGCCTCTGTTGATAGCAATAGCAAAAACAGAGAGGTCTTTCTTCAACAGCCTGCCTACCATTTTCTTTCCCTTAAATAGGCCCAGCTCCAGCCAGAATAGTGTTCCAGGGAAGGCACAGGAGAAAAGGTGTTCTGATCCATAGGATTTGTACTCTGCATGCACACCCAAGGAAGTCTGGGGAAATAAAACAGAGGCTTGTCAAAGAAAGAACTGTGCTCTTTAGGTGGCTATCTCCACACAATTAGTGATGAATTTTACAAAAGAAACAGAAGAGAACAAATGGTAGACTTGCCACTATGCTGCTAAGCTTGAGTCCCACCAGGAGCCAGAAATCACTACTGCCTCATGATCACCTAATTAATAATTCTTCATTTTGTTCCCAGTTTTGGTCTCATCATAAAATCATCAAAACAACTAGAGCAGGAACTGAATTGGATCAGCAAGATTTATTCATTGTATCTTTTACTATCTGCATGTCATGGTGCTGGAAAAACAGCAGGGTTGGCAAGTGTTAATTTGCAGAGGAATATATGAAGTTTTTTCACTGTGCCACCTTTCCAGTACCAGCAGTTCTAACTAATAGTGGCTTGCTCACATCTTGGGGTGTGCTCATTCCAAATCTTGCTTCCCAAGGTCCTTCAAAAGCTCTTGAGTGAACCTGGGCCTATTTGCACACTATGTGTTGTACCACTGAGTTATCATCAGACCTCCTACACATTATGATCACCTTGGGATGTCTCCTAATATCAGCCCATGAGTCCATCTAGCTGTTTGCTGTTCACTGTGATTGGCAATAACTCTCAAAGATACATATATCTTTCCCAAACTTGAGAGTCTTTTAACCAGAAAACATTTTCATGTAAAACTTGTGTACTCTTTTAGCAAGCCGTGGGAACTCCTTTCCTCAGAGTTGTTAGCCCCAGTTTAATCATTTTCTTCAACTGGGTGGTTCAATATGATCAAGATGACCCACTCCATGATTAACACTGCCTCTCTTTCTGCTGTGTGAAATGCGAGAAGAGAATGAAGTAGAGCCAACAGCATACAGAATTCCAAGATGTGCAGCTGCCAGTGAAATGTAGGCCATTCCGCACTAGATTGTTATAGCACTATTATTCCACTTTCAACATCCTATGGAATCCTAAGGTTTTCAGTTTTGGGAGGGGCCGTGTGAAACTGCAAACCCCAGGATTCCATAGGATGTTGCAAGTGGAATAATACTGCTATAACAGTCTAATGCAGAAATGGCCATAATCTGATCCAGGGAGACAGAAGGAGATATGGGGAGAAAAGTCACTATGGAAGGCAACGGGGATAGCCTGCAGGGGGGAAAAAGTATGTGGGTGTTTCGAGGCTTTGGGCCCTATTAAGTTCTTAACTTGAGCTGTTTAGTTCCAGAAACTACTGGTCTTGGGAATGGATGGGAATTCACAATAAGTTAAAAATGGTTAGGCATTCAGTCTTCAGGCAGTTGGTCACCACTAATAAATAAAGTAGAGGTTCTAGTTGGGATGGTGGTGTGATCATCATTCTGTTCCATCTCTCCTCTTCTTTCAGCTTTTAAACAACAGACTCCACAGAAATTACCATCCTAATTAGGCATTTGCTATTTGGGTTGTCTTTTGTTGTGTTCCTTTATTGTTTTTCTCCACTTTGCTTTTTTTTAAAAAAAAATTTCCTTCCAAGTCAAGAAACTAGTTTTAGTGTTCACTTGATCAGAGTTCAGACTCAGGAGGTATTTTGTATAAACTTAGACATAACTGGAGAAACTTCTTAGATAGTATCATTTTTTATTAGACCTTAATTAGATATTCACTATCTGGACTGAACTCTGGTTTGTTTTGACTCTCAGCAGCTTTCAGCTTCGTTTCAGTTTTAAAATCTTTAAAATCACTGTGTTGTTGGAGTACACAGCTATTCAATCTAAACTTAACAGTAGACTTTTTTAAATAATAAAACTCTTTAGAAATTCTCACTCTATGTTATTTACATACAGTATTTTACTTTATCCAGGAGCTTAGTTTCAGTTCTGGAGAATTTGCTCCATCACATTTCAGAGGTGCTTTGTACAATGATTGGACATAATGGCAAAAGTGAGTGGAAAAGTGTTTCCACTCCACAAAGTCTTCCCACGTCCCTGCCCTGGTGAAGAATCCAAAGAGTGTAGCTGACATGAGGCATGGACCAGATGTTTTGTCATGCTGCAACCCATGGCTGCCCAATTGAATGAGCTGAAGCCACTTCTGCCTTTGGCTGCTTCTGTTAAGGAAATTCAAGATGTTTATGGGCCTAATAATAATGTATCAGAAATGTTTCATAATTGTTTTAATAAACTCATTGAATTAGAATACAATTATTTGATTGGTGCCAAATTTTAATGGAATTTTCAATCTTTTGCTAGACAGAAATACACCTCTACCAAGGAAAAAAAATCCATGGTGAGAGTTAATTTACAGGCATATATGGTTTAATTGATGCATGGAGAACTATAGACCCAGGAAACAGGGAATATACCTGGTCTACCATAATTGTTTCAGATTAGATTATTTATTAATTTCTGCACTTTTGATTAGTAATATAAACACATGAAAACTAAATCCTTGATAATATCAGACCATACTCTGGTTTGTCTAAAATTGCACGTTTCTAATGTTTCTAAACTCTTTAAGTTTCTGGTATTTTAATGTTTCACTTCTCAATGATGAACACTTTAGGGCTCAAATGTCAGCATGTCTGATAGAATATTTTTAAATGACTGAAGGCTCTGCAAGTTCATATACTATTGAATGTGAAGCCTACATTCAGGATAGAATCATTGATTATTCTTCTGATAAATAAAACCTTTAAAATAATAACAGAATTACTGAACAAATAGCTGAAAGCTCTGGTATCTCAGTTTGCTGTTTCTCCATCTTTATCACGTATTGCAAAAAGCTGAATATGAATTGAATGGTATTATCTCGCAACAAACAGAACTTGCTTTGACATGGGCCACCACGCAAACTCACCTCCTTTTCCTTCGTTCTCCTGACCTGGTTTGGACCTTGGGTGTCCATTCTCCCTACCATGCCTTTGCCCCCATCCTATACACACACACATACATTTTGATATTTGCAATTTCCCCTCTTTTACACGGGTCCTGCACCCTTTACCCTAATGAATTTCGAAGGCTGACGGTAGACATTAAAACATCTGTTTAAGAAAAGGCTAAATCAGCAGATTCTTGGTGATGTTATACTGCTAATGCTTCCTTACTGTATATATTTTGGAGTTGTCCCATTTTAGCTACACTTTGGGAGGAAATAATTAGATGAGTAAATTTGGTTTTGGAAAGTTCCTTGATATTCAGAGGCATGCATGTTCTTTTGTATTATTGAACTGTTACTTGGAAATTAACAAACGGTCAACAGAAGTGGATTTGCCACACCCTTTTGATTGCAAAAAAACATTGATACTTCATTAATGCAAAGATAATTTTTCTCTATCTGTAATCCAATAAATAAAAGATCTAACAATGCTTGGAACATGTGAAAGTATGATGTATAAATGAAATTTACAAATTAACTTATATTTGGACATTTTGACAACTTCTATAGAAACTTAGGACTAATATGATGATTATTCTCCTTTTGTGTTTTTATCTTCCTGCTTTGGTTATACTGGGACATTTTTGTATGTAATTGAGATTCCTTTTGAATGTAAATAATTTTTTTAAAAAATAAAAATTAACAAAATGAAGTATGCATTAAGCAAAAATTCTCATAAATTCAAAATCCAGCAACTGTTAAATTTTGAGTGGGATCTCTACATCAAAACATTTGTTTCAGTGCCAAAACAAAACAAAACAAAAACACCTTAAACATCTAATCAACTACACAGACAAGATCAGCAAAGTATGTTCCTTATCGAGAACGATTCAAAATATTAGACATACAATGTCTGACAGTTTTGGTATTTGATATATACACTCTAGAAACCCTCTTAGAATAAAATATAACTAGTTTTGACACCTTAGAAAGAAATAATATGTATCAGTGAGCTGTTTCATGTCAGTCTCCTAAACTGTTTTATATACTAATGGAAACTTGGTGTTCAGGGAAAGAAACAACTTCAGGTTTTAAAGTTCCTAGTGGTTTTGACCTGATTGAATAAATGTAGCGCATAATAATGTACTACATGAAGTCCATAAATTGTGAATTTTAACTATGATTTTAAAATATGTAATGACTGTTTTAATAAATGTTTGTATTATTTTTTTAAAAACTGATATCATGCATTTTAACTGTTCTTTTTAACTGATGTTCTAAGTGGTATTATGTGTTGTGTGTTGATCTGTTGTTGTTCCCCGCCTCAATCCCTGGGAGAAGTGGTTAAGAAGTAGTAGTAGTAGTAGTAGTAGTAATAATAATAATAATAATAATAATAATAATAATAATAATAATAATAATAAGGCTAACTATGGAAAAGAAATAACAAGGAAGAAAAAATGGCTAAGACACCAAAACTGTATGAAGAATCAACAAGAAGAACATATAATGAAAGCAAAAGAGAAGTTATTAGAAGACAGTTATTGCTTTCAATGGTTTTCCTGTTTACAGTTGTCTGAAAGACCTAAGGTGAATAAAAAGATGTATGGTTTCAAACAAAATGAGGCAGAGCTTGAATTGCATTATTCATTAATGATGAACAGACAGTCTTAGATATCTGTGCACTAATGCACAAAGCATGGGAAACAAACAAGATGAACTTGAACTGGTAGCACAGCAAAGCAAATATGATATAATCGACATCACTGAAACCTGGTGGGATGAGACTCATGACTGGAATGTTGCAACAGAAGGGTATAACCTATTTCAGAGAAACAGACCAAACAGGAAAGGAGAAGGAATACTGCTATATGTCAAGGATCTTTATTCCTGTGAAGAGATCCATGACTTAGGCCATTTCCACATGAGACTGTTACAATGCTATAATTCCACTTGCAACATCCTATGGAATCCTAGGGTTTGCAGTTTAGGGAGGGGCCATGTGGCCCCTCCCTAAACTGCAAACCCCAGGATTCCATAGGATGTTGAAAGTGGAATGATAGCGCTGTAACAGTCTCATGCAGAAATGGCCTTAAATCCTGAAAGCCAGGTTGAGAGCATTTGGGTAAAAATTAAGAGGAAGAGAAACAACAATGATGTCATTGTGGGGGTCTACTACAGACCCCCAAGCCAGACTGAGGACTTGGATGATGCCTTCCTGGAACAGATGAAGAAACATTCAGAAAGGAGAGACATAGCAGTAATGGGAGATTTTGACTATCCTGGTATTTGTTGAAAGTCAAACTCTGCCCAAGAGTGTCAGGTCCAACAAATTCCCCACTTGCCTTGCAGACAATCTGATTGTGCAGAAGTTAGAAAAGACAAGAAGGGGATCAGCTACTTTAAATCTGATCCTATCCAACAATGATGACCTGGTTAATGGAATGGAAATGGTGGAGTCCTTAGGTGGAAGTGACCATGTTATTTTGGAGTTTATTATACAGCAGAAAGGGGAAGCCAAGCATAGTCAGGCACACATTCTAGAATTTAAGGAAGCTGATTTCAATAAACTTAGAGAAATACTGAATGTGACTCCATGGTCAGGAGCACTAAGAGAGGAGGAAATTCATGATGGATGAGAGTTTCTTGAAAGTGACATATTGAAGGCAGAATTTCAAACACTTCCAATTAGGAGGAAATAAATGGGAGGTGTCCAAAGAATCCAGAGTGGATGTCTAAAGAACTTTAAACTGAGCTAAGATTTAAAAGGAACATGTACAAGAAATGGATAGATGGGGAGATCACCAAGGAGGAATTCAAATGAATAGCCAGCAAGCTTAGAGAGTAAGTCAGAAAAGCTAAAACATAGAATGAGATCAGACTTGCTAGAGAGGTTAAAAATGATAAAAGGGCTTTTTTCTTTTATGTCCAGACCAAAAGGAAGAACAAGGAAATGGTAGGGCCACTATGTGAAGAAGATGGCAAAATGCTAACAAGGGACAGAGAAAAGGCAGGACTACTCAACACCTTCTTTACTTTGGTCTTCTCCCAAAAGGAAAACAATGGTCTACCTGTGGAAAATGGAGCAGATGATGTGGTCGGGAAAATACAGCAAGTATAGGTAAAGAGGTAGTACAGGAATACCTGGCTACTCTAAATGAATCCAAGTCTCAAGGCCCAGATGAACTACATCCAAGGGTATTAAAAGAACTGGCAGAAGTAACCTGAGAACCACTCACAATAAATGTTGAGAATTCCTGCAGAATGGGAGAGGTCCAGATAGACTAGAGGAGGGCAAATGCTGTCCTCCTCTTCAAAAAGGGGAAAAAAGAGGACCTAGTCAGCCTGACATCAATACTGGGAAAGATTCTAGGGCAGATCATTAAACAGACAGTCTGTAAACATTTAGAAAGGAACTCTGTGATCACTAAAAGTCAACATGGGTTTCTCAAAAACAAGTTATATCAGACTGATCTTAATCTCTTTCTATTTTTAATACAGTGACAAGCTTGGTAGATGAATGGGATGCTGTGGATATAACATATCTTGACTTCAGTAAAGCCTTGACAAGGCCTCCCATTATATTTTTGCAAACAAGCTAGTAAAGTGCGGACTAGACAATGCTACAGTAAGGTGGATTTGTAACTGGTTGACCGACTGAACCCAACAGGTATTCACCAGTGGTTCTTGTTCATCATGGAGAGAAGTGACTAGTGGGGTGCCACTGTTCTGAGCCCAGTGCTGTTCAACATCTTTATCAGTGATTAGGATGAGGAAATAAAGAGCATTCTTATCAAATTTGAAGATGACACCAAATTATGAGGATAGGATCAGAATTCAAAATGACCTTAACAGACTAGAGAACTGGGCCAAAACTATGAATTTCAACAGGAAGAAGTATAAGGTACTACACTTGGGCAGAAAAAAATTAAATGCTAGATTGACTGCAGTACATGTAAAAGGGATCTAGGAGTCTTAGTAGGCCACAAGCTGAACATGAGTCAGCATTGTGACGTGGCAGCTAAAAAGGCCAATGCAATTCTGGACTGCATCAATAGAAGTATAATGTCTCGGTCAAGGGAAATGACAGTACCACTCTATTCTGCTTTGGCCAGATCCCATCAGGAGTATTGTGTCTAGTTCTAGCCACCATAGTTCAGGAAGGATATTGACAAGCTAGAATGTGTCCAGAGGAAAGTGACCAAAATGGTAGAAGGCCTGGAAGCCATGCCCTATGAGGAACAGCTTAGAGAGTAGTGTATGTTCAGGCTGGAGAAGAGAAGCTTAAGAGGTGACATGATAGCTATGTTTAAATATTTGAAGAGATGTCATATGGAGGATGGAGCAAGTCTGTTTTCTGCTGTTCCAGAGACTAGGACTCAGAGCAATAGCTTCAAACTTCAGGAAAAAAGATTCCATCTGAACATTAGGAAGAATTTCTTGATAGTAAGAGCATTCCAACAGTGGAACATGCTGCTTTGGAGTGTGGTTGAGTCTCCTGGATGGCCATCTGTTGAGAATGCATTGATTGTATACTCCTGCATGGCAGGGGATTGGACTCAGTGGTCCTTGTGGTCTCTTCCAGTTCTATGATTCTACGACTTTCAGTTCTTCGGCACTGTTCTCAACTCATACCTTCTCTCCTTTATAATAAAGGAATTTTGCTTCAGCTTGTACACCATTCAGAATCCTAGGCTTGCTTTTCAAAAAGCAGTACACAATGACTGCTTTCTTGTATGCACAAGGATATTCCCTTTTTCTCCTTAAGAGGGTCTAAAGCTTAACTGCACTGACACAAGATAGTTCTGGCAATTTCAGTCTCAGCCCATTAGGCTTCTTATTCAAGTCCTAGAGTCTGTGATACTTATTTCACTTCATCAGGGTAGCTGATTAAATATATGAAGCTGGGACAGAAATCTCTGAGTAGGATCATGTTATTTATTTGTTTATTTCTTGGATTCATATCCTGCATTTTGCCCTAAAATAAGACTGAAGGCAGTTCACAACTAGAATTGAATAAAAAATACAGTTGAAACACGGAACAGATTCACATGTTTAAAAACAATTCAGTTAAAAGCACTAGCAAAAATACATCAATATTTTGATTATGCATCCATATTTTTTTTAAAAGAGGATAACCCACTCAGTAAACAGCTGGTCCCTCAGCAACCAGTCCTTTGCCAAAAACCTGTTTCAATAAAAAGGAGTTTGTCTGCCCGTAGAAGAACAACATGGATGTGCTTAACTCTCATAGCATGTAACTGAGAGCTCTGTTCTTGGTTCTTAACTCTGGATAGAGCATGCACTTGCCACTTACTGTTCAATAGCTCTGCTACTCTGATCTTTCCCCTTTTAACAATAAGGTACAATGTTCTCCCTTCTTCTCTTTCTAGTCATTGCAAGTAAGGGTTTCTCTTTCTTTTAGAAAAAAATGGCCTCCAAATCTGCTTTCTTGAGCTAAGTCTGCCCTCTTGTGTCCAAAGACAATATTGCTAATAATCATTAACCACTGGCTTTCCCAGCGAGTACAAATCTCTGCTGAAAACTGGCCCCAGTGATCCATTTTAAATTATAGTATGTTTTCTATTTCCTCTTCTTTTTCGACATCATATTTTATTGTTATCTCTGTAGGGTTATTGTTGCTGTGGTGTTCTCTGAGCTGTTATTGCATTTTAGTATGACATTTGATTGTGTTGCTTGCACTGTTCTAATTTTTCTTCTAGCTGTTTGTATGTATGTCTCTTTAGAGATCTACGTTGGTATGCATATAATTTTATTCAGTAGGACCTCTATATCTGTGGAGGATACACGTGGATGATGAAAAATAGGGATAATACCAAACGCTATATTTTGAATCCCAGGCCAGGTGAGGCGAGCAGGGAGGGAGGCAGCTCCACTGCTTGGCTCCTCCTTCTTTCCTTCTTGCCTTCTGTCCTGGTGAGGCTTGGCAGGCAGCCCCCTCCCTAGGTGCCAGCCACTGCCCTCGTTGCACTGGCCCACATGCGAGGAGATGTCGCCCAGGAAGGCCACCCCAGGGGTGATGTCAGCACCAACCTCCGCGACAACATCAGCCGCCAGGGTCTAGCTGAATTTCAATATTTTTTTTAAGCCACTGCCACCATTAGCACTTTAGCACAATAGCACCTACCAGCCTGCCCCCATGGGTGTCGGCTGGCCCAGCTCTAAAAGGGGAAATGGCTGGCAGCCATCAGAAGGAACACCTCCCTCCCCCACTGGCCTTCCGCATGGAACAGGCACCAGGTGCAATCCAGTGCTGTCCCGCGAAAGCCCAGGTGCCTGCAGAAGAAAAGAGGCTGCACGTCAGGCCCAATCCGCCATTGGCAATCCTGCTATGACACTGGAACATCGTGCAATTGAGGTATGGTGCAAAAAGGGCCTATGTCTAACCTTAGTTGCCTTTTTCCTAGTTTAGCATCTTCAAGCTTTGGAATCTACAAATGAGTTGCTGCATTCCTTTGGTGATTTTGGTTGCCCTTTTCTGCATCTTTACCTTCTCAACTGTGTCCTTTTTAACGTGTAGTATGTCAAATGTGGTCACACCATGGATTTGTATAAGGGCAGTATGATGTTGGTGGTTGTAGTTCTGGTTCTTTTTCTATTATATCCAATATGGAATTTCCTTTTTTCCCTACTATCCCCACAATGACTATTGAACACAATCAAGGGACCATAATCCCTTGACTAGTTGCTGCCAGTTCCCATTCCATCAGATATATGGAAAGTTAGGGCTGTTCCCTAATGTGCATCACTTTATATATGTTTTCATTGAATTTAATGCCCATCATCTTAGTTTAGAGAGATTGTTTTGGAATTCTTCACAATCTCCTTTTGTTCTACCAGCTTTCAATAATTTATTGTTGTGGCAGACATGACCACTTCACTGTGCCTCCCTAAGTCCAGGTTTTGCATCAAGAGATTTTCCACACCTTTAGGCTTCATAAACATATGTATTCTGCATTTTCTTTTGAATTTTGTCTGAGATCCTGTATCTTCTAACGTATTTAAACAGTTTTTGCTGTCACAGCAGAATATTGAAGGGACAGATGTGCTATTTGGAGACCTCTTAAAGGTTTGTTTACATTCACTTCATAAAGTTCTTACATCTTACATATTTCCCTTTGCTTGATATATTAATTTAATTTTCATTTACACAATTTTGTAAATTCCTTTCGCATGTACTGTGGTCAGGTCAGGTGTCACCCATCCTATATCTGTGCATTGGATTTTTTTTCTGCCCAGGTGTAGGACCTTCCATTTCTTCCTGTTGAAATTCATTTTGGTTAGTTTTGGTCCAGCTTTCTACTTCATTAAGGTCATTTTGAATTCTGATCTTATTCTCTGGGATATTAGCTACCCTTCCTAATTTGGTGCCATCTTCACATTTGATAAGAATGCCCTCTATCTCATCAATCAAGTCATTGATAAAGAGATGTTGAATGGCACTGGGCACAGGATAGAACCCTATGGCAATCCACTAGTCACTTCTCTCCAAGATGAAGCAGAGTCATTGGTGAGTACTCTTGGAGTTCAGTTGGTCAACCAACTACAAATCTACATAACGGCAGCACTGTCTATCCCATATTTTGCTGGTGGATTTCCAAGAATCTCATGGGGGACTTTGTCAAAGGCCTTACTGAATTCAAGATATGCTATATCCACAGCATTCCCTTCATCTACCAAGCTTGTAATTCTATAAAATATAAGAGATAATATTAGGCTGGCATGACTTGTTTTTAAGAAACCCTTGCTGACTTTTAGTGATCATGACTCCTTTCTAAGCGTTTACAGATTGTCTAATGATCTGTTCTAGAATCTTCCTCAGTTTTGATGTCAGCCTGACTTTGAGTGGTAATTATTTGGTTATTTTTTTTTTCTTTTGAAGATGAGGACAGTATTTGCCCTCTTCCAGTCTGCTGGGACTTCTCCTTTTCTCCAGGAATTCTTAAAGATTATTGCCAGTGATTCTGAGATTCTTTACAAGTAGACAAAATTAATATTTATTCTGTAAAAAGGTTCTTACAATTTTGAGGTCTCTCACTACAAAAAAATTTCTAGGGTCCCAGAATGTGAAAGAGACCTCTGTATTCTCCCTTTGTGATTTCTGATTTCTACCTGTTTGTGATGCTGCAAATTACTGTCTTAGTGAATAAAGTGGAATGAAATATATAAGGCTACTACGCATGTGTTTATGTGCCTTCAAATCACCTGTTGACTTACAGTGGCCCTCATGGATTTCATAGGGTTTTCCCAGGCAAAGAATCCTCAGGGGTTGTTTTGCCAGTTCTCTCCTTTGAAATTTAACCTACAGCACCTGGTATTTGTTGGTGGTCCCCCAACCAAGTATTAACCAGGGCTGATCCTTCTTAGCTTAAAAGATCAGGTTAGATCTGGTGCCTTTAGGGTATTTAAGCATACCTCAGAAGTTTTCAAACTATGTTCTACGTTTTTGTTGTTGTTGTTTTGCAATCTTGCAAGTGGGTTCATGAGTCAGAAGATCACTAATAAAAGTTTCTCTTGCATTATGCTAATACAGATTGGTCTTGGATGTGTTCTAGATCATATTTTTCATGTGGAATGGAAGTGTAGCCCACAGTTCTGATCAGTATGCCATATCTTCTAATATTTCACAGATTGAAACCAGGACATGCATGGCCAAGAGACATCAAAGTGTTGCAAAAATTACTGATGAGGAAGAAGGCACAAGGTAGGAGAGGTGCTTGAGCCTAGTGGGGGAAGCAATATTCTGCCCCCCTTCTCTCCTCCCTGCCCTCAGTTAACTGAGCATAAACTGCTTTGCACTTTGAATGTAGCTTGTGGCAATTGAGGTAAACTGAGGACAAAGGGGAAAAGTGGAAGAAAGAGACATTTTAAAAACACCTGAAAAAGTAGGATGACAGAAGATTTATTGGGACTGTCTCTGCCAAATTGAAACAGTTGGAGGGTACAGTATAGGTGCCCTGGAATCTGTCCTATTTTTCTCTCATAGCATCTCACCCATTGATCTGCTTTTATTCACTGTATCACAGGACACAACACTGTTCCTTTTCTCTCACTTTTTCCAATAAAAACCTCTGATATTAAAGAGTAGTGTACACCACAAAATGTAGTCTGACCAGATATCTGAAGGGGCATCAGCTTATTGTAGGATACTGAATACTAATGTTTTACACAGGCTTCTGGGAAAATGACTATTTTGAAAGAAAAGAGCTCTTATTGTGTACCATACCATTATTATCTCTTGTTTTAATAATATGTTTTAAGTGGTTTATAATATTATAAACCGCTTAAAAATTACATTTTTAGATAACATTTTCTATGTTTTTATCTATAAGTGTTTTTGTTTATATTTTTTAATTTGTAAACTGCCTTGAATTCCAGCTCTGAAGAAAAGGTAAAGCATAAATAAACAAATGCAATATATGATATTAGAATTAATACCTAATTTGTTCATTTCTTTAGTTTATATCCTGTCTTCCCCCCAGCACAGGACCCAAGGGGATTCACAATAAATGAAAAAAAGTACAGCTGAAAAAAATGATTAATGCACCTCCACCTTCTGCCCCACTAGCACTAATAATCGAAACTGTTTCATTAATTAAATTATTGTTGGTTTAATAACAGGCTACTTCTCAAAATAGGCCATGAGATTTACAGAGAATGACATGGAGGTTGACAGTGTTGACCCCTTGGGGCAAATTTTATTCTTGGCCCCTTCAAAAAGTCAATTTAAAAACAAGGGTATTTTTTTTCTCCCAGATGGACTACAGAGACTTTCCCTGGGCCCACAGATCTTTCTGTAGACTTTTCCTCTTCAGTATCAGAGAGAAGGAAAGGGATCAGTTTGGGACTGGGGCATAGGTGGTCTTGGATACATAGCATTCAAAGTCCCCTCAGCTCTCTATTGCACACCCAATAAAAGGAGAAATCTGACCAGTTTAAGAACAGATTGAAATGTTTCCCACCCATTATTTCACAATATTTGGGAAGCAGTATTTTGAGAAAAACCAAGAGGAAAGGAACAGCAAATGCTTGCTTTCAGAATGAAAGCCGGACCCCCAAGCTTGGAGTAAAACAGGCTGTAGCACTTATTTGCAGTTATATACAATAATAAACGGTAAAGAGAGAAGACTGGTACCAACTAGCGATCCCTTTAGAGTTTGTTATTCTATCACTTCCAGAATCAGCCTGGACTCTGGCTTTCTCAGAGCCATATGCAGCCAATTTTTGAGAGAGAAAATGAGAATGAGGCTAGTCGCCAAAGTTCCACCCATAATTACCCAAAACTGGTAAGTGGTTATGGAGGCAACACCAACAAGGCCTTGCTTTTTTCTTTTCTCAAACTGGAATGCCCCCCCCCCCGAATAGTCTGTTAAGGCGCCTTGCCACTCCATGCACAGATCTGGCTTTCCTCAAAACACTGCCCTTGTGTACCCAGGGCAAAGGCTTTGAGTTATTAGTTAAAACTCCTTGAATGATGTATGGTAGCATGGATCTGGATGGTTATATCCACTGAGAATCATTCAGTTGTGACCACCTTTATAAGAAACTATAGTATAACCTTTATTAAAACAGCAAATCAAAGAAAGTATTGGCTTTGTAAATGTGTCCAAGTTCAACCAGATCTTGAGAATATGTTTAAACAATTGTCTTGTCTCTTTATAGCAGCATAAAGGCACAGGTCACCCACTCACACACAGCCCTCTGGTTTCTCTGTTTGCCAAAGGCTATGTTCCCAAATCTAAGCCTCTCTCTCTGACCAGATTTAACAGTGGGGTTTCTCTTCTACTCCTTCTCTAGGCTTTCTCTGAGAAAACACCGTTCCCATTCGACTATCCTAAATTGAATGAGAACTCCTCTGGCTGAAGGATTCACCCTTTCTCTTGAAAATGTGACTCTTCTGAAAATCTGTCCCTCTCAAAACCAGTGTGCCTGCTATAAATACATTCTCACTCAGGTCTTCAACCCCCTCCTCCACAGTAAAAGGGGCTAGGTTTTCTTCTGGAGTGACCATTCTAGTCGCCTGGCAACCTGTTACTGGGCAGTTTTTCTATTACTCAGGATAACACTCCCCCATACTCTGTCACAGTGGTCCTCAGGAGCCTTCCAACCCCCATCCCAGACCCTTATCACTCTCCAGTTTAATCCACTGTTCTTCTCTCTCTTACCTTACCACTCACCATGGGAAGGGGGCACCCCAGCTTGGCTTTCCCTACCTCCTTCCTTTAATTGCCCCCATCAGTCCCACTTTCAGATTATCCAGATAGATTGCAATCCCTTATCTGACAGATCTATACCACTGTCCCTGTATATGGGGCTGATCCACAATGATACCTGGCTGTTGAACAGCTGTTCCTCCATCCACCTCAGGTTCCTAATATTATTAGGATGACCCTGTTGGCCTGCCCTCTTGACACATTGACAGATGCTGGGTATTGGACTGCTAACCACACTCTCCTGGGAATCATCTTCACCGACAGTATTGTTACTGTACTTTATAGTCTGAGCTCATGGCTTATTAAATATGATTTGATATCAAGAGATTGGCCATTCCAAACCATTCCTCTCCACGTGCTTGCGAGGCCCCTGGACAAGCACACACACACACACGGCCAAAATAGCTGAACAATACAAGATAAATCCAGGCAGGCCAGTAATTTGCCGGCATGCAGCTTCAGGAGACCTCCAGGCATGTACACTTTGAAAATACATTATGTATGCATGAAGCATACAAAAGATTCTCTGCCCCGAGCAGGCAGCTTGATGAGATTAGCGCTTCCGAATAGCCAACTGTCAAGCACTCCCCATTTGCATACTGTCTGCGCTATTGTCAAAACCCAATCATTCTAAGTACTGACCTTTCAGAGGCTTTGTCTCTGATCCGAAACCCATTGTTTTCCCCGGGAACGGACTACCCTACAGGCACATTTCCCCCATAAGAACCCCTGGTTTTGAGCGCTTCTTCGGATTGCTCCTGGCTTGCATCCCGCCTTGCTGCCACTCTGTTTGCCGAGCCTTCCCCTCAGCATCCACATGCTGAGAATCTCCGCTCCAACTGACTTTTTTCTGACTATCCAGGCTACAGGATCAGGTGTAGTATTTCCCCTGAAAAATCCCTCTCAAAATCCTCTATCGAATCTCCTACCTTTATCTTCTTAGGTCTGTGTGAGTGAGTGCATATGTGCGTGTTGACTGTCTTTTAATAAAGAAAACAATTATAATTTACTTCTGCTTGGTTTTTGACTTGGCCTGACCCCGTAAACTGGGTTCAAGATCTCACTAGGTTGCCCTGCCCCTTGCATTGCTATAGCTTGTGCTCTGGCTAATTCTCATTCCCCGTTATTTGGAGCACATTGAGGTGTCCCTCACGGGACCCCAGAAATCAGGGTAACAGTATCTATGTGCTGGGATTCAGAGCCTTGATTGTGTGTAGGCCACTTGTGACCTTAGACATCATTTCTAGTTCTGATATTTGGGCTAAATCATTCTTCCCCAGATGTACCACCAGGATAAAAGGCTGGTCTTCCATCAGCCCTTAATTCCATCAGGCTGGCAAGAGGGAAGGGCCATCACATCCCTTACTTGTCTAGTTAAAATATCTGACCAATGCTAGGAATCCAAAGATTCCTGCTCCTTCCAGTCACCGCTGTGCACCTCTCGAGCCAGAAGACAATGCTATGCCCACATACTCAAATGGTTAGAGGCCCACCTGTTCAAAGACAACAAACAACCAAAGGAGGATGTCAACTCTATGCTCAACCTTGGCGCTGATACAATGCCAGTATGCACCAGATTTCCACCTCTCAACTCTCTGTATTGCCTTGCGTGCCAAGCCCACCCTCGCTGTAGTAGTTGCTGCCCCAATTCTAGATTGGTGCAATAAAAAGATTGTTCTAGGCGGGCCTGCTGCTGAAAATGCCTTCCTTAAAACCTTATTCAATTTGATTGTGTGTTAGTAGCATCCCATCTGCATGTATACGGTCACTTGAATGAACCTGCAGGAATGACTTAAGGGCAGACTGGAGTCCTCAGTGTCTTATGTAGCCAGACTGCTTGGTCTGCCCCTTCCTGGTCCAATTTTGACTTCCAAATACAAATTTCTAGCACACACGTCCCCTGACAGCGAAGGTCCTCCAAGGTCAGTGCCCTGTCCAGGTATCCCCAACTTGATTTTGGGATCAGTTTGCTTATCCTTGCTGCTGTAAAGAACACCAGAGTGAAGGATCTAGCTTCATACTGGCTGCTAGAAAGAGCAGTACTTCTGGTGAAAGAGATGGATATAAGAGGCTGATGTTTGGGATCTGGGAAGACTCCATAACCCACACTTTGAGGGTCTTCCTGATCTGGAAATCAGTTTTGGGTTCCCACAGCCCACTGCCTTGGAGTGGAATGCTCCTGTGGCCAACCTGTTGCTTATAGTGACTGACTGTGGTGATTCCTGTAACTCAGTGATCAATTGTGTGTCTGATAACCTGTTCCAGGATGTATTGACCAGTTTACTCAACCCCCTACTTTCTTCTGAAAAGTAGGAAATGTAGGAAAGTTAGCAATGCTGTTACCATATTCCTGCTATGTGGAAGAAGCCAGGGACAGAGTGCTGGCCTGTTGGGCCTCTACTTCCCAAGGGTCTATAAGTCCTTGGGGATGCAAACCGGTTTGGAGGTTGTTGTAGGAGCAAGTTGTCAAAACTTGTGGAACTGGAATTGGGAGAGGGCATCTGCTTTGGGATTCTGGATTCCTGGAATATGCTTTGCAGTGAAGAGGGCATTATTTCTTAAATGTGCCATGATGTGCCATAATGATGACAAGCCTCATTATCCTGGGGGATTCAGAGGTTTGTATATTCACTATCTGTATTACTGCCTGGTTGTCACACCATAACAAAACTGTTGGCAAATTCTTCTGTGCGTACTGTTACTGCCATTAGTATGGGGAAGATCTTCAGGAATATTGAGGCTCTTGTGAGCTCTGCCTTGGCCCATTCCTTTGGCCGAGGTTCAGCACACTATTGGTAATCCCAGAAGTTTCCTCTGCCCCCCAAGTCTGACTGACCTTCCAAGTCTGCCTGCAAGCTTAAAGATATCACTCCAGAAAGAAACATCATTATATTCCAGCAAGGTGTTCCAAATCCTCCCTAATCTGAGCTGTTATTCAAATATAATGGTGTTGTCTCTGTGCACCTTTTGTTTCCCCATATAGCTGGATGCAGAAGGCCCAGCCTGGACCACGACCCTGCAAGCAAAATTTATATGCCCTATCACCAAGTGAAACTCCAAGAGCATTGCCTTCTGTTTCCTCAGAAACTGCTGGACCAGGCCCTAGCAAGTTGCTGAGCTTTTCCAAGGGTGCAGTGGGGAATAAATCCACTGTCTCATACATCATACCCTTGTATATGGTCCAGTCCCCTAACCAAGTGATAAAACTGTGCACTATCTAGGGACAAATTGTCCTAGTTCCCAAATTGTTCTAGTTTCCTGGGTTGGATGACCAGGACTCTGTCATTTACTAGGACTCTGAAGTCAGCTTACCTGAGGTGGAATGAATATACATCTATATATTTGCCCCTCCAGATGTTTTGCTTGGTTACATGGAAGAGATGTCCTTCCACTGAGACAGAAATACTGTTGTAGGGGTTTTACTGTGAGGATTGGCCACCACCATCCTCACTTCTTGTTGTGGGAAGAGGCACTGGTGTCTGCTGGCCACTTGCCTCTGCTGATGCTGCCCATATCACTTTGGGTGTACATACTGGCCTCTCCCACCTCCTAGAAAGATGTGACCTCAAAACTCTGCTGAGCCCCATCTTGCCTGTTGTTGCCCTTCTAAATGGTCACTCTCTGTACATGGATAGCCTTGCTGTGGCTGGCCATGCAGTCTGGCCAGCCAAGACTGTTGGTGTTAGCCTGTAAGTGGGAGACATACCTGTGTGTGATGTAGATGGGCTTGCCACTGTGCAGTCCAACTCAGGCACAATCTCTATGCCATTATGCTCCATTGCCTCTGGGGCAGATGGCACTGGTGCAGATCCCGCTGCTCAGATGGGATTGTCCCTGCTTGGGGTGTCAAATGTTGCACTGGAGGGTCTACTATGGACTGTCTCTGGTATGCCTTGGACCATAAGGAAAAGGCAACCCAACCCAGGCCTTGCTCTCTGCCCACTGTGTTGGGTGTCAGCTGTTGTGGGAACATATGTAGTGAGTCAACAGCCTGACTTATGTGTTCAGCAGGTATGGAATGTTGCAGTGGGCAGAGGCTCCCTGTACACTATAATCTCTAAAGCTAAGATTGCTGTTGAGGGGGCTTCACTAACACCCAGTATTGCATCATGAGTGCTATGGGTGTGTGCATTGGGAGGTACCATGCCTTCATATTGTACCTGACTCTCATATATGTCCATCCTCCTGTGCAGTGTGGGTAGCTCTGCTGAAATTATCTCCATGCTTTTAACAACACCACTTGTCTGTGTGACTGCTCTGTCACGTGCCTGACTCTTAGCTGCCTTGGATTCCATTTGGGAGAAAGGAAGAATATAAATATAATAAATAAATAATAAATTAATGTATTACTTTCCTTTTGGGAGAGAGGGCTTGGAGTCCTCACCCATAACCACTGGGTCCTGAGGAAGAGAGTGCTTTTGACTGCTACCTGGAATGTTTTAGTGGGCTTATGTGACTGTGGGCCACAGGAGGAGAAGAGTGAGGCTTTTGGTTAGATGGAGGAAGGAGTTCTGCATTTTGAACTGAAAAAGATTATCTGAACTTTAATTGGTCCAGTAATGAGAACAACTTATAATGTGGTCTTCAGTGACTACACAGCATTTAGTCTCTGCATCTTTATAGTTGCACATATTCCTCCACAGTATTTTCATACTACTAAGGACTCTCAAAAATTTAGCCAGATAGAACATTTGTGATAGTGAAGTTAGCAAGCACCATAAAGGAACTTGCTATTTTAAAATACGGTTTGATGAACTGATTTCTATGAGGAAATGTGAAACTGCTGGGTTAGGAAATACATGTTTGACACTGAGGGCAGAAGAGTGAGGACAAACTCATCTGGCACTATCCCATATGAATACATTTTGGTGTAAATCCCATTGAAATGAACTGGGGGAAAAAGCCAGGGACAATAGCAAATGGCTCAGGGCCCAGTACCAGCCGAAGGACCACCACTTTGAGTGGTGATTTAGACTATGGCCATTTCCACACTAGACGGTTATAGTGCTCAAAGGCCCCTTCCCTAAACTGCAAACCCCAGGATTCCAGAGGATGTTGAAAGTGGAATCATCGCGCTATAACAGGCTAGTGCGGAAATGGCCGGTGACAGCAGGCGACGGCAGCGCGCTCCAGGGCCCTTTGCCCTCTCGGGTCTCGGTAGTAAGAAATAGCCTTTCTCAACGCACTTCCTGCACCTGAAGGTGGCCACCTTTTGGCCATTTCCGCACTAGATTGTTCTAGTGCTATTATTCCACTTTCAACACCCTATGAAATCCTGAGGCTTGCAATTTATGGCAGGGCCTCAAATGCTGAAAACTGCAAATCCCAGGCTTTTCTAGGAGGGTGAAAATGGAACGGTCTAGCGCGGAAATGGCCTTTGATAGGCCGCCTCTGTTGCTAGGCTACCGACCTGGTCTTCCAGCGCAGGCGCGTTTCCCTTTGCCTTTTCTATGCCGTCAATACGCCAAGAACCATAGACGGCTCGAAGACGCTCTTTGGGGGCGCACGCGCAGTGCGTACTCTGCTTCTCAACCTCCGGGCGCTACCTTAATAAAGTTTCAACCGGAGGGGAGGTAGTTTCCCTCTCTACCCCGCCCCTTTCGTTTGCGGGTGGGAGGGGCGCGCGCAGGGATGGCGTGAGAACCAATCAGGTGCCGCGCACGGGCTCCCGAGCAGGAGGAGGGCGAGAATTTCCCCTTCTTGGTGTCGGCGCTGTATTGTTGTCTCCCCTCTCCTGCGGACAGCCGTTCGTGCCGAGGGGAAGTGATGCGCTAACGGAAGCGGGCGGGCGGGCGGGTCGGGGTCGGCCAGCGTCTCGGCTGAACCGGGCCGGCCTCGGGATGTCGGGGAGCCGGCAGCCGCCCCAGCACTCTGCGGCCGGGCCGGGCGCCGGGGCCCCCGCGGGCTCCTCGTCCGGGTCCTCCTCCTCGGTCACCACCTCGGCCTCTTCGGCCACCGCGACGACGGCGCCGGGCTCCTCCTCCTCCTCCGCCACCTCGGCGGGGCTGGGGGCCCCTGCGCGGCCTGTGCTGGTGGCGGCGGCCGTCTCCGGCTCCTCCAACGGCGGCCTTTCGCGGCTGGCGGGGGTGGCCCGAGCCGGGGCGGGGAGCGGCAGCGCTGGCGGCGGCACGAGCAGCAGCAGCAGGAAGAGGCCGCTGCTCACCCCGCTCTGCAATGGCCTCCTGAACTCCTACGAGGACAAAAGCAACGACTTCGTGTGGTGAGTTGCGCCGAGGGATGGGCGGGCGGTGCGGAGGAGCGGCCCCCGCAGCGCCCGCGGAGCTGACGTTTCACGGCCGGGGAGGAAGAGCAGCTCCCTGGGCACCGAGGACTGTCCCAGCGTCCAAACTGTGGCCTTTTCCACACTCGCCTGTTATACTGCTATTATTCCACTTCCAACATCCTATGGGATCCTGGGCTTTGCAGTTTAGGGAGCGGCCTTTGAAAGTGGAATAATAGCACTATAACAATCTAGTGCGGAAATGGCCTGTATTTCAATTACTTTCCGGTTCTTTAACAGGAAGATGTTCCTATAGTGTTGCCTGCTCTTACAGGATGTAAGGATTAGGGGAATCAGGATTATTCATGCGGATCCGTGTGAAACGCGAGGACACAAGAAGAGCGCCAAGGCTCACACTCTCCGCGACACGCTTGTAACGTCAGCTGAGTCCTCCTGTGGCGCTTCAGGCCCAAGAGTGGGAAGGTTTCGCCTGAATTCACAGTTGAAGTGACCTTTGAAACAGGGGCTTGGAGGCAGCAGCGTGGTTTGAATCTTTGCAGCACAGTTTACATATAGTTATCCAGAGCAAATTTTTAACGAAGACATCAAGGCCATTTCCGCACTAGCCCGTTCTAGCGCGATGATTCCACTTTCAACCTCCTCTGGAATCCTGGGGTTTGCAGTTCCGGGAGGGGCCGGCTGGCCCCTCCCGGAACTGCAAACCCCAGGATTCCAGAGGAGGTTGAAAGTGGAATCATCGCGCTAGAACGGGCTAGTGCGGAAATGGCCCTAGTTTTATTTGTGACATGTTTGGGATTGCAGTCTTGGTCACTGTGTGACCACAGGGAAAAAGAGTGCATACATGCGCATGCATCTGTTACCTCTTTTTTTGCCGAAGTTAATAACAATAAATGTTGCGGCACACATCAGTTCAAAAAGCTCCGCGCACATTCTTTTGAGAATTCTCATGTCTACCCCCTAATTAAGGCTACTGTTATTACCTTAATATTTCAGAAAGGAGCATTCTGCTTCAGTTGTGGTTTTTGTTAAACTATCTAAGAGGTTCATTGATGAAGCTAGATTTGAACTGGAAATAAGTTGTAGCTCATGTTCTTAAATCCAGTGCCTACGTGAGCACATCAGTTGGTTTCTCTGTGCGTGTTGATTAAAAGTTGACTGTGTGGTCCAGCACTCATCTGTTGGAAGACATTGCCTATAGATGAAACTTTTTGATGATGGTCTGTGGTAAGTGCCTCACACATGCTAATAATTGACTGTGGTGGTTATTAACAGGCAAAATGTCCATGTGTCACCATGGGACAATAAGAGAAACATAATGGTGTGCAGTGAAACTTTCTAGTAGTGCCTGCATGCCTCTTTGTAGGATATGTGTCTCCAAATTAGGAAAGTGACTTCTTTTTGTTAGTCCTTGTTCTGTATTCAAAATGAGGATATGCAAACATTTTGATGCATATCCAATAGTTTTGTCAAGAAGCTACTATATGTTACTTGAGTTCAGTTTTCTTTTAAATGTTTTAAAATGTTTGCATGCTCATGGTACTTACTTATGTACTGTGTATTAAATAAATCTGTGCAAACCTTGTGTGAGTGTACAGACAACTTGGGCTCCAAATAATTCTGCTTTGGACAAGTACTCCATTATCAGAAAGATCACACAAAGACTTCAGTTGGATGATTGTATGTTGGAATGTTGTTGTTGTGCATCTTCAAGTCACTTTGAACACATGAGAATATGTTCGAAAGGTGAATCCATCGTGGGATTTTCTTGACGGGATTTTCTTCGCAAGATTTATTCAGAGAGATTTGCCTTTGCCTTCGCTCTGAGGTTAGAAGAGTGTGACTTGCTCAAGGTCACCTAGTTTCCATGGCTAAGTGGGTATTCTGACCCTGTTCTTCAGAATCATAGATCAGTGCTGAAACTACTATATGACACTGGCCCTCACCTTCTGTTCTTGGTGTATCTGAATGCAATGCAGAAGTCTCCAGTTGTCCATTGATTCCCATTTCAGGAAAACTTGAGAACTATGGTTATAAGCTTTGGAACCACCCAACTTAATACTGTATTTTAAGATGCTAGCTCTTTCGTATCTGGCTTGTTAAGCCCTAGTATGTTCATATGAAATGGCACAATGATTTATGTGTTGTTCACAAATTTCACACATCTTGTATTTCGAGGACAGCAGCAGCACAACAATCCTATGTGACAAATGTGTTGGGTTGGGCAAAAAGGAGAGAGCTCTAGTGACTGCTCTCAGGTTGTAGAACTTCTTTCTAAGGAGGCCTGACTAGCCCCCTCCCTTTTGCCCTTCTGCCAACAGGCAAAGACTTTCTGTTCACCCCAGCCTCTAGTACCTGCCTCACTGATACAGTTGAAGGTTTCAAATAGATGATTGGGACCTTTAATATTTAAATTATGTATGTTATTAATGGCATTTTGAGAGACTTGTTTTGAATTTATGTGTCAGTTCATTTATGTTAATTAGTTTTTTCCAGTTTTGTTGACAACTGCCTTGCATTCCCACATAGGAGAAAGGTGGGATGCGACTCCAATAAATACGTAAAAAGATTTCCCTTCTAGGATTTCTCCTGGTTTCTATTTGCTGCCACTCTCCTCTCTAGCCTGCTCACTCATCTGCAGGTAGTTCTTCCATTTATGTGATTGCTAGGCTGGGGCACAAGACTGGAATAGACACTAATCTGTTTTAGCAATTGGGAATTTAAGAGTCAAGGGGCTACAGTCAGTCCAGACTCTCAGAATAGTTTTTTTGAAAGAATAGAAAAAAAAGACTGGTTCTTCTCTTGGGATTTGATCCTTTTTGGAGCATTTATATGCTGTTCTAGCCATTGTTAGGGTCTACCTAAATATGTTTCTTCAGTCATGTATGAATTGTGTCTCTCATATTAGCAGTATATTGTTTGCTGTTTACTTTTTGCAGTCCCCCATTCTTGGAGCTTGAATGAAAGAAAAGTTGTATTAGAGTGGGATAGCAAGGAACTGAGCCAGAGGGAGGGTTTAGAAGTTCTACCAAGTATATCATGTTGATTGGTATTCACTGATATAAAATCAGGGCAAAATCCTCATTCAAAAAGAGTTCTGCTGTTCTCACATCAGTTATACCCTTTGGAATTTAACTTGTTGATCTCTCAGGGTGAACCAATTGTTGCTAAAATTATCTCCCTAGAGTATATTTAAGATAATGGAGTATTAAATTGCTGCTGTCTGCTGCCTGGACACCATGCTGTATGAGGAGCAGCTTAAGGAGCTGGGTGTGTTTAGTTTGAAGAAGAGGTGTACCAATGTCTCAATATTTGAAGGGGTGTTGTATGAAAGATGTACCAAGCTTGCTTTCTGCTGCTCCAGGGACTAAGACATGGAGCAATGGTTTCAAACTTTAGGAAAAGAGATTCTATCTAAACATTAGGAAGAGCTTCTGGATGGTAAGAGTGGTTTCAGTGGAATATGCTGCCTTGGAGTATGCTGGAGACTCTTTCTTTGCAGGCTTTTAAACAGGCTGGATGGCCATCTGTTGGGAGTGCTTTTATTGTGCATTCCTGCATGGCAAGGGGTTGGACTGGATGGTCATTGTGGTTTCTTCCAGCACTGTGATTCCATGAAAACTTCTCTGAGTACAGTCACAATGATACAGAAGTAGTATAAAGTTGTGCTTTTCTTACACTTAGAAGTGATATTTTGGAATGGATTATGATTGTATTTTGCATAGCTAGCAAAGTTAGAAAGTAAAGTTTCATCCACACACAGCGTAGAAGGCAAGTGGATTGGCAGAGATCAAAAAGATGCTTGTTTCTAACCTACAGAATGTTTTATTATTTTGCTGAATCCTCCAATCATCCCTTCTACAGGTAAAAAGGAGGATCGTTCTCAAAGCTAGTATATGATATTTCATGTAGTCTACCACATTTTTTCAAATTTGTTGACACCTGATGAAAATCCCTTTATTTTATTTGTGGTATCCTGATTAGGCATTATGGTGAGGGTGTATGAATCAGCTGGCTAGCTTATTGAAGCTAAGCAGATCTGGGGTTGATCATTGCTTGGCTGGGAGGCTTTTTGAGGACCCTGCATGTTACTCTGGGTTTTGTGATGGAAAGAAGAAAATACTGCATAAATAAAGGATGATGCTTTCACAGCTGTGTTCTCTCAGCAGATGGCTTAATTCTTGCAAACACCAAATTAGTGTTCAGAATTTAAGGTGTATAGTTTATTGTGAGAATATGTCAGTCAGTCACAGGATTCGTTTAAAGATTGTTTTGTTTCTCTCCACGATTTCCACCTTCTTCATTTTTCAATCTCAGATAAAGCATATTGCTTCTTGGGGGATATGTGCTCTGATAGGCAGGAGAAAGTCTGCAGCAGCAGCCAGCAGGGGAAGCAACACATCTCAACTTAGTCTTGTTCTTGCCTTGCTCATGATAGGTTATTGTGCTCTCTCTCTCATCTAGAAAATTATTATTTAAAAATTAATTTGAAGTAATTTAGGCTTTCCTAGCACCCACCTTCCTTCCTTCCTTCCTTCCTTCCTTCCTTCCTTCCTTCCTTCCTTCCTTCTCTTTTTTGAGGGGGGCATTCTTTCCTCTATAGATAGTTATTTGCCTCATAGAGAAGATTGTCTGGGGATTCGGCCTCCATGCCTCCATTCCTATGTCTGGGGCCACTAGTTCCACTGTGGAGACCCATACAGAACTAGCAAGGGAATCAGTGTGCTCTTTCCCATTCACACCCCACCCTCAAGATGTGATAGAGATAATGCTCCCTGGGAAACCTCTTCTTCCCCCACAGAAAATTGCCCGTTCCTTGTTTAGAACGCAAGACGTTCAGGCTACAGTGGCATTACCACACTGACCATTCTGAAGAAGATGGGAAAGCCTGCTCTCTGACAGCTGCAGTCATTTTGGATCACAAAATGGCACCCACAATCAAACGTACTAGCTGTAAAACAGTCTCTAGGTCATCCCCAGCCCCCAAAGAGAAACACATCTGCTATGCCTGTATTGTCACCTGCTTCTTAGTGTAGGAGTGTTCAACTGATTCGCTTTCTGGTTTAGTTTCTGACTGTGAAGAAGGAAAGCTTTTGCGGAATGAGGAGGATCAGGCCTCTGAGACACCTGCCTCAGTTAGACTTTTTCAGCTGAGCACCTTGTAGTCTTGTTGCTCAAGGGCATAAAGACCCTTGACTTGCCATGTTCATCAGATGCTTCCCAGCCTGAGCACCCATTCCTTCCCATTGGCAAGGGTGTTTTTTCCCCTAAGCTTGGGCCCTCTACCTTTAATGTGCCTTTTCCACTGGACTTTATGAAGCGTATGGGAGGGGAGGTAAAGGAGGAGTGGTTTAAACCTGCTGCAGTCTGTCCTAACCCTTTGGCACTTAAAAGATTTTGCCATTTACCTAAATCAGTCATATCCAAGCTTCTGGCCTCGTTGGTGAGTTTACAGGGCTGCCACGGTTATCCATGTTCATGCGTTAGTACTGTTCAGATGCATTCACCTTTGTAGAGGCATCCTTTCGCAGACACATCCTATTGTGGATGGTGTTGATCTAGAAACCCTCAGTTCTACCCTGCTCTTATCTGTCTCACTGTAGAAGGTTTCCTCTACACTGTTGAAAAAAGAACATTGGCCTTACCTGTGAGATGTTCATTTTCAGCAGTGGATGGGGATACCTCCTCCCTACCCCGAACTGAACTGTCTTCTTGATAATGGAGTGGGGAGCCATAAAGTTGTTGGTTGCAGGTTCTTTCCTTTCTTCTTTTCCTCTGTGCCTCCCTTCTTTCTTTTATGTTATATGTGGTTGTGTGTTGTTGGTTTTTTTTTTTTTTTTTGAGGTATATGGTTATTATAATTGAGTTGGGATGGATTGCTCCCCTACTGATTTCTGCCTGTCTTCATCCTGCCTGTCAGAGCAGGAGGTTTCCTCCTCCATGGCTGAAAATGAACATCTCACAGGTAAGGCCAGTGTTGCTTTCTTATGATTAGGTACTACACCATTTCCACAGAATTAAGGTAATAGAGTAAAATCTTATAGTATCTAGAACGAATCTACCTTCTGACTCTGAAGTTATGTCTTTGCTGATGGTGCTAATGTAGCATAGATGATTCACTGGCAAGTTTCACTAGCTTCCTTAAGGATACTGGAAGCATAGTTGTTGAAATAAAAACATCAGAATTTGTTTTTAAATGTGGAGACATTTTGAGTATGTTTTAACCATGAGTGAACTTATCAAGCCTAGCAATGATAGCACAAGGAGATAAGCCTCTACCGATCAGTAATTGGTCAGACACCATGAAGAAGAGGGTGGGAATAAGTAAACGGACAGTTCGAAAAATCTGGAGTCAGCAATGAACATTTTAAACTTACATTTTAAGCTGTGTTCTGAGAGAAGGGATCTTCGAAGTTGAGTGGTAATATGTCCAGATAGTTGGTCCAACCAAATCAGACTCACCCTGAGTACCATTTCTCAGGGATAGTTTCATTGAAATCATTTCCAGGAAGAATAGTTGCAAGGCTAATACAAGATGTACTTGAATATGACTTGTTTCAGCTGAGAATTTCATCCTTGGAGGCTTGTTAAAATGATGAAAAGCACTCAGAAGCAAACTCCCTGCAATAGTGAGAGTTGTGAAGCTTGTGAGCATAGGCCATAGGCAGAACCTATACAAAGTGTATTGGCTGGATTTGAAGGTCACAGACAGAATGGGAATTGGGGCTAATCAAATAAGGACTTCTGAGGGAAGCTGAAAAATATATGTGTGCGCATGTAGGGAGAAATCAAAGGATGCTGTTGTAAAGACGTTGGAACCCCCCTGTAGAGTCACATTGATAAAAGGGAAAGGCAGGGCAGGTGGGGAGTGTGCTTCCAGTTTCACTCCTACAAATGCCTAATGAGTTTAGCAAGGCTTCTTTTGACTTCTCCTCAGAAAGCTGTGCGACGTGTAGCAAGGCACTCAAGCTGTCTTACAAAGAAACAAGCACACATGTTGCCTTCCTGGGCTCCTTTCAAGGTGTTTGGGTTTGTCAAAACAAGATGAAACTAGAAAATGGAAGAAGACTAGAGGGCCTGACCCATCAAAGGAAATCTGGCTGTGATCCTCTCCAGTAGTGAGCCAAAACCAGGTTTAACACTTATAGATACTAAGAAAAGAAATGAACGTGTAAGAAGTCTGACTGTGTGTAGGGAAGAGGCTTCTTCAGGATGTTTGGCATTGCTAGACTAATGGTGGACCATATAGGTGGCCCAATGCACCAGTTTTCTCCTCTGGGACTCTTATGGATTGCCCAAAGTGTAACAGAATGAGAACAAACTAAACTCCTAAAGTGGAAGTGACCAGAAGTCCACTTCTGGTTCTGATATTAAAATGTGTGAGCACGAGTGTGCATGAATGTGAGTATAACCTATTTAAAAGGTAAATCGTCACTCCTGAAGGTAGCTGGAAAAGGTAATTCACCCTTCTTTAAAAAAAAAAGTGAAAAGAAAAAGGTGATCTGAGGGAGTTGGGATGAGTGTGTTAGGGATGCATTGCAGTCCTGGGGCTACACTTAGTCACCCGTGTACTAGACCTTCCTGAAGAGGAGCTGTTAAATTTTGCAGTTCCTGTTGTTGTGACAGGAAAGAAGAGAGAGTGGTGGCTATGATAGCTGTATTTCTTTGGTTTCCTAATGTGGGCTTGCACAGTTGCTTGACTAAAGCAGCTTATCATGAGACAAACTGAAAGGTGCTGATTATATACCATCTGCCCTGAAAGACTGAATCCCTCATAGCCACTCTCTTCCAGGCCAGTTCTGAACCTAATCAGCAATTTATGCATGTCATAAATGCACATACAGTGGCAGAGACTTCATAGATCCTTTTAGATTTGAAGGCTGCTTAAAAAAAATGGCACAAATTGTTCAGGGTCTCAAAGACAAAAAAGGATTTCAAAATTGCTTGTTGTGAAAAAAGTGGCCAGTATTCTTAACAATAAAGATTGGGGTCGTCTAACGAAACTAAATGAAGGGGAATTTGGGACAGATAAAAGGAGATATTGCATAGTACATAGTTAAACTGAGGAATTTGCTTCCACATAATATGATGATGGCAAGCAGTGGAGAATACTTTAAAAGAGAGTGAATAAAATGCATGGAAAGAGTTGGGACAAGACGGCAGGCTTGCCTACACTCTGTCCCTCCACATCCATTTCTCTGTATGAAAAGTAAATAACACTTGAATAGTGTTAATGTCTGTTGTACATTAGAAGGAACAGATTAAATGAATACTAGGTTACAACTTAGCTTGATCAGCTTTCAATATCCAACTTCCAGCCAACTCTTTTGGAGGAGTTGACTATTCTTTTTTAGTACCAAACCCATTAAAATGGGGTGAAGTAAGAACTCTCTGACTCCCACCATCAGAAAACACCTTACTGAATTGTGAAGTTAGACTTATTAAACAATACAGGGGAAACATTATTAAAGAAAGAGGGAAGGAAAATGCGTGCTGGCTGTTAAAATAGCCTGATAGGGTAGATCCTACATGGCACCAGCAAAATCAGCAGCAGATGTGAGGAGGGTTGATTTCTATTTGTTTTCCTGGCACGAGATGCAGTATGCAATTTGATGAATGTAGCTTCTCCCGATTCCATTGAGAACCAGTCTTTTATTAAGAGTCTCTCATCAGTAATGAGGCTGAAAATTACACATTTTTTTCCTACTGCTTGTAATGTGTGAGTAATGCCCTGCAATTTAGACTCATCTTTGATCCTTCACCAGGGACAGGCAAAGAGTGTGCCTTGAATCACCTGTTGTTGTTTTTTTGTTTTTTGTTTTTGTAATGTTTTTATTAAAGTTTAGTTACCAAATAAAAAGGGAACAAGTGGGTCACATCTTCTTTAAATGTATCCCACCCCCACTTCTGCTTATATTTCTCCAGTTGAAACTACATTATTTCTGTTTACACAAAAGAGCAATTGCATTTCTATTATCAATAAAAATAATTACCCTTTATCATGTTTCCATATTTCTACATCTTATAAATCTGTGTCTTTACCCAGTCCAATGCTCCTTTCCATTCCTTTTCAAAATTCTGTATTGGTTCATTTTTCAAAGAGGATGGTAATTTTTCTGTTTCTACCATCTCTAAAACTTTCAACTTCCACTCTTCTAGATTTATATCTTTATTTTCTTTCCAATGTTGTTTGTACAACAACCTCGCTGCTGTTATCAAGTATAACAGTATCTTCTGATGACTTCTTATCTGTCTATGTTGGCTTAGCATATTTAACAAATAAAACTCCAGTATCATTTCAAAGTTCACTTTACATATTCTTTGAATTTCATCATGTACCCTCTTCCAATATTTCCTTGCCTTTCCACAAGTTCACCACATATGAAAAAAGGACCCAATCTTTTCATCACATTTCCAACACCTCCCAGTCCCCGATTTAGTTCTGTAATCTTATTGGGGTCATATACCATCTCTGGAGCATTTTATAATAATTTTCTCTTAAATTTAGATTTGGAATAAATTTTATATCCGTTTTCCATGTTTTCTCCCAAACTTCTAGTTCAATTGGATATCCCACATTCTGCGCCCATTTAACCATTTAATCTTTAGCTACCTCTGATCCCATTTCTCTTTTCAATAATAATTTATAGAGTTTGGAGATTCTCTTCTTTTGGTCTCCCTTCATCAATAAATCTAGTTCATTTTTTCTTCTCTCAAATCCATATAATTTTTGATCCATTTTAAATCTTTCTTTAAGTTGTCACCATGGGAACCAATTTAGCTCATGTCCTTTTCCTTTTAATTCTTCTACTGTACACATTCTTGGTTTCTCCGCCTCCCATTTCAAAAATTATTGGTATGTTAATAGATTTCCTTGTTTTGTTGGAGCAATTCCATAAACTTCTTGTGGTAAAGTCCATATTGGAAGTTTTGTATAGTATTTCTGCTTTATTTGTATCCAGATCTTTAACAGTGTTTTCCCTATACAATGATTGTTGAACTCTTTGTTTAGTGTTAGTCTGTCATAAAATAGATAACCGTGCCATCCAAATCTGTTGTTTATTTCTTCCAATTCTTTGATAGTTGTTCTCTCTAGTTGAATCCAATCCTTAATCCAGTCCAAACAATAGTAATAAGTTTTCAATGATGGTAGATCAAATCCTCCACGCTCTTTTGCATCCTTAAGTATTTTGAATTTTATTCTTGGTTTCTTGCCTTGCCAAATAAATTTCTGTAAATCCTTTTCCCATTCTTTAAATATTTTCTCACTTCCCATTATTGGTAAATTTTGAAAGAGGAATATAAATTTAGATAAAAGAGACATTTTAAAAGCATTTATTCTTCCCAAAAGTGATAAATTTAAGTTTTTCCATTTCTCCATATCAGTTTTCATTTCTTTCCGTTTCGTCAAATAATTATTTTCAAACAATTCTTGATTCTTTTTCGTTATATTAATTCTTAAATATTTTGTTTTCTTAGTCAGTTCACATCCGGAACTTCTCTCCAAATCAGCTTGCTCTTTTTAGTCATATTTAATGTCATCATTGTTGTCTTTTCTTTGTTTATCTTATATCCTACGACCAATCCATATTTATGTAGAATTTCGATCAACCTCTGTATGGATTCTTGTGGCTCCTCTAAAAATATGATTACAACATCTGCAAAAGCTTTCACTTGCAATTCCTTCTTTCTTATTTTTAGGCCTCTTATCTGTGAATCCTCATTTATTATAGTCAACAATACTTCCAAAACAACTATGAACAATAGTGGTGATAGTGGACATCCTTGCGTATCCCCTTATTTATTGCAAAGTTTGTCGTAATGTCCCCATTTAACCTTGCAGATTGATCTTGATAAATTGCCTCAATCCATTTGCCAAAATCTTCTCCAAAATCATATTCTCTCAACACCCGATGCATAAAAGTCCAGGAGACATTATCAAATGCCTTTTCTGCATCCAAAACAATGAATGCCACCTTCTTCCCTGGGTTTCTGTCATAATATTTGATTGCATCCAAAATTGTTCTCACATTATTTCTCATATATCTGCCAGGGAGGAACCCAGTTTGATCTTCTTGAATCTTGTCTGGAAATATCTGTCTCAGTCGTTTTGCCAACACTGCTGCAAAAATCTTATAATCTATGTTTAACAGGGAAATTGGTCTATAATTTTTAACTTCTTTTTTGTCCTTACCGTATTTGAGTATCAATACTATGTTTGATTCGCCCCAGGATTCTGGTTTACCATGTTTCTGTGTTTCCTTCAAAGTTGCTTGAATTGGTTGAACCAATTCTTTTATAAATCTCTTATAATGTAGAGCGGTAAAACCATCCGGTCCTGGTGGCTTGTCCAATTTAAAATCCTTTATAACCTCTACAATTTCATTTAATGTTATTGATTTATTCAGCTGTTTCTGTGCTTCAGGCAATATCTTAGGAATCTTTACTTTTTTAAGAAATTCAGATAGATTTTTCCTCTGTTGATGAGGGGATTTGGTTTCATAAAATAATTTCCCAAAATATTCTTGAAATTTTTGTTTTATCTTTTCATGCTAAGTTATCGACTTCTTCCCATCTCTTAATTCAACAGTTATGTTCCTCTCTTTCTTCTTCTTAAGTTTGTATGCAAGACAATTCCCAATTTTATTAGCTTTTTCAAACTGGGTTATTTTCATCTGTTTCATCTTCTTTTCTATTTTATCTGTTGCAATCAATGCCAACTCTTTTTGTATTTTCTCCATCTCTAATATTAATAACTTCTGAGACAGATTTTCCTTTCGTTCTTTTTCTTGGAGTTTAATCAATAATGCTTGATAATTTTCTCATCTTTTTTTGTTCTGGATTTGTCGTTGCTATATAAAAAAACCTCTCGTCACTGCCTTCGATGCATCCCAGACAGTCTTCATCTTCACATCTCCTTTTATATTTTCTTTAAAATAATTTTTCAGCACATCTTTCGCTTGTTTTACTATTTCTTGGTCATTCAATAAACTATCATTTAATCTCCATTGGAATTGTTTAATCTTTTCTTGTAATTGCAACATCACCGGGTGGTAGTCCGATATGATCTTAGGCAGTATTTCTATCTTCCTTGTCTCGGATAACAAATGTTTGGAAATGAGGATCATATCTATTCTAGACCAAGATTGGTGTACTTCAGGAAAAAAGGTAAAACCTTTTACATCTGGATGAACTGTTCTCCATGAATCTAAATCTGATAATTCTTCACACATCTCAAAAAAGATCTTTGGCAGTTTCCCTCTCTTTACTTGCTCTTCTTTATTCTGAGAGGTTGTCTTATCCAGCTTAACATCAAAAACACCATTCCAGTCTCCCTCCAGAATCTAGTCTTCATATTCATATGCTGAGATTTTTCCTCGCAACTTTGTATAGAATTCAGCCTTATTTTCATTTGGAGCATAGACTCCAACCAAAAATATTTTTTTACCATTTTTCAAAATTTCTACTCCACATATTCTTCCTTCGTCATCTTCCTAAATTTTTTTGTTTGAATAACTTTAACAACATAGATTACAACTCCTCTATTTTTCTTTTGAATCACCTGTTAAGTGTTACTGCATTTGTTATTTATTTTTTTTTGTGGAAATTGGCATTTTACTTTGCTGCCCAGGAGCCTGTGTGTGTACACATTGTTACCCTGATTTCTGGGGGTCCAGGGAGAGACACCTAAATAACCAAACAACAGCACAACTTTGCAGAAAATTAGCTGGAGCACTCACTAGAGCTAGCGAGAGGCAGGGTAACTTAGCAGGATCTTGCAACCCAGCGTCTACGGGGTCAGGTCAGTCAAGCAGTCAGATGGTTTAAAGTAATAAAAATGAGGTTTATAAAGTACAGACAACCATTAAAAGACACCACACAGCTAACTAAAGAATCAGAGATTGACTTGGAATAGAGATTTTTAGAGGGAAATGGGTGATACGACACCTGTCTCATAGTCCTGGAGAGGTCTGAAGATTGAGTTTGTTGGTATGAAGTCTCAGTACGTGGGACTGAGGGGACAGCTTGCCAAACAAGCGGCAGCAAGGCGGTCTGGAACTCATGAGCAATCCGAGGTTGAGTGGTCTCAGCTGCAGGAACTGAGGGGAAGGCTCGCCAGGCAAGGCGGCAGCAAGGCGGGATGGAACTCAGGAGCGATCCGAGGAAGGTCTTGGAATCAGGGGTTTTTCTAGGGTGAATTGTGACTGCAGGCCATGCCATACTCGGTGAGAACAATGCGTTTTGGGCGCGGGACAAAGCCTTGGAAAGGTCAGAATTTAGCATGATTGACTTTGAGCTGAATTAACAATAGTCTAGCCAGTATGCAAATATGGAGCACTTAGTACAGCTTTGTCAGGTTGCCTGCTCGGGGCAGGGAGCCTTTGTTAGTATCGCGCATATGCAATGAGGTGTTTGCCGGAGAGGTCCCTGAAGTGACGAACCGGGTGTATCTGGCCTGCCTGGGCGGAGAATGGAATGTCCAGCAATTATTGGCCGTGTCTGTTTACGTGCTTGTCTGGAGGCCTCGCAAACACGTGGAGCGGGGTGGCAGAGGAAAGCCGAATGGTTTGATATCAAAGAGATATCGAGTGCTATCTCCGGGTAGGCCAGGACTGCAGTAACAACATCAACACATAGCATGAGAAAGTTGTGTTGTTGTTGTTGTTGTTGTTGTTGTTGTTGTTTTTTAAAAAATCAGCCATTGATCCTGTGCCTATATGCTTGATTAAATTGCATAGCTTGTCTGTTGCAGGGAGAAAGGGATTCATATGGCCCAGCACAGAAAATATGAGGGAGAGGAGAGCCAGCAAGAATATGTGGGATTAGACTTAGTCAGTAGGAATAATTGAGAAGGAAGGATAAAGATTGTCATAGTCTTATATTTCTCTCTTTCCTCCTTGGTGATTCTCTTTCTCACACACACTTTTAACTCAGAAGTAAGCCCCATCAGCTTCAGTGCAACTCACTCTTTCTAGCACTCAGAAGAAGTGTGTACTCTTCTGAGTACTAGAGAGAGTGAGTTTCACTGAAGTTGATGGGGCTGACTTCTGAGTTAAAGATGTGTTGGATTGTCCCCCCAGAAGCCTTAATGTGACAGAAGGTGCTTTTTTTTTCCTGACCCAAAGCAGGACTTCTTTTTGCAGTTCGCCACCTGCCTCTCTCACCAAGATACAAGGGAATTAAGGGAAAAGGTTAGAGGGTAGCCTGTCAACACCCGAAATAAACAATATGACAACATCTCTGTATATGCACACACATAAAAATATATCAGGTGTGTTCATGTATGCATGTGGGGGATGTTTTAAAAAGAATTACTGTTGCTGCTCTTCTGGATTTATGTGGCCAAAACCCTGCCAGATTATATGCAAATGAGAGATCCATGTACACACCAGTCATACCTCCTTGTATCAGGTTTACAGTGAAAGTGAACTCAGTGTATCTTACATCTTTATTGTAAAATTAGACCAAAACAGCTCAGTGTGGCCTTTGAGCAGCAAACCAGGATTAAAAATAAATTCAGGCAGCTACAGGGTAGACACAGGAATGCTATTGTATAGAATTTGCCTGCAGTATATATTTATATGATCATGTCTGCAGAATGGATGCAGCGGTGCATATCCAGCTTTAAGACAGAGGGAAGGGTGAAACAAATGCAAACCAATGGTAGCAGCATGTACTTTTGCTCTTAGGAAAGCCGTCAGGGTGACCTATATGCCGTTTCTACAATTTAATCTCTTGTATCTTTAACTCTCTGACAATTTCTTCTGTCTGTTTCTAGGGATTTGTTCACAGTTCTTTAATTTTAAGATGCATCTATAAAAATGGAGAGAAAAAACCAACATATAAGTGTTCATCATTTGAGAATATAATGCTCCGATGCAACTCTTCTGTTATTTTGATCAGTGTTGCCAGTTTATGAATGGCCATTCTTTCTCTGCTTATCTTTGCACTTCTTAGAAATGGGGAAAATTGGCTTCTGTAGTTGGCTCCAGTGGTATCAAATGGTTTGATCTATGGGCTAAATGTCATCAAAGGTATGATGTATGAGAAACTTGATATATGGTTGTTCTATTGTTAAAAGCATGTTAATCAGAAGTCATGTGGACTCCTTTTCTGGATGTCCTCAAAAGGAGGCTGGACAGCTACCTCTTCTAGGGATGCTTTAGCTGGAGATCCTGCATTGAGCAGGGGGCTGGACTAGACAATATAAAAATATTGTCTTTGACACTATAATTTGACAATATAATTTTAAACATAATTTTACTTGTGAAAATGCGTATGCTACATTTTATGAGATAAAAAGTATTCTTCGTGATATGATGTAGTGCTGCAGCAGACCAGATTATCATACAGAGACAGGCCATAGTTATAAAGTTTTTTGAAATTAAAATATCTGGGTCCTATTTGAGGAAGACTGGGGAGACAGCAAGATTAAAGCAACTTCTACCACCTTTGGTGTGACCCTAAGAAATAGATTTGTATTGGTTAGATGTGTGTCCAAGATTCTGAGTTCTCTAGGATTTTTCATTAGCATTTCTCTCATCTCACTTCCTTTTGCATCAGTTGATGTGATGAACAGTTTTTGAGAAGTTTAAAGCATATACACTATTTTGTGGGATTTGGATTGGTCCCAACAAAGGTAAATACTTTTTTTTTAGTGACGGAGGGTAGACAGTTTTCTGGAAAATGTTATATTTTTCTACTAAATCCACATCATAAATGCATACCGGTACACATATTTATTTGTAGTTGATTGAGGTACAACAGCCCAGAAAATCATGTTAAATGGGCTAAATACAGGATATGAAAGAGACAAGCATTGACAGACCTTAGTGCTTAAAGAATGCATTAACAAATAAAAACACTGCTAAGCTTGCTTCTGTTTTATACAACCTCTTGCTTTTCAGTCAGTAAGCTGCTTGTGCCCACAGACTCACATCTGTCCTTTAGTGAAACACTTTGTGGGCAGAGGCAACGTGTCACATTTTGACTTGATTACTTGTCCTTGTGACTTGTTGAGAACCAAGAAATTTTGCAAAATAGAAACAAGCTTAGCAGTGCATTCCTTTGTTAATCTGTTGCTCTGAACACAGGGGTTTGTCAGTGCTTGTCTCTTTAGAATAGTCACTAGAATTTCATTTCCTATATTTATCTTCATCTAACACGACTGGTTGCATTTCAAAGGCCCAGATAACTAGGGATAAGTGTGTATGCATGCATGCACCTGTGTACGTGTGTGTGTGTGTGTGTGCGCGCGTGCATGTGTGTGTGCATGCATGTGTGTGGAAAATTTTCCGTGGAAAATATGACATTGGAATATTTTCTGGAAATATATTAACATTGTTAAAATATTTATATTCTTACCTATATTGTGGGACCTCAAGATAGTGTACAAGTAAAAACCATTTAAACCATTTAAAACAATACAAATAAAACTGCGGATAACTGAGAAGGATGATCTCACACAGATGTTCTCACTTCTTTGGCCGCAACATCCAGTGCATTTGCCTGCTCTTCCTCCAAAGCAGATGAAATTGCCTCCATAGTTGACTCTTTATTTGTCCTTGTAAGGTGAAAAGCAGAATCTTCACACAGGGATGCCTATACTGATTGCCTAGAAGCAATTCTCACCACAAGTAATAGTGACTGTTTGCACACCAGGACTATAAGAAAGGTCAGTCTGGTTCACCTGGCGAAGAAGGCTAGCATAGAGTAAGAGTACCCTTCTACAAATTACAGAAAAAGCAGGAGGCCTGACATAACATTTGTGATGAGATGCAAAGGCTCTGAAGCTGTGACAGGAGTAATTGGGTTATCACAGAAGAAATAACAGTGTTATATTCTTTTTCTAGAGCGTTAGCTTTACTTCTGTTGTTTCAAATTTGTTTTAAACTGTAAATAGATTTTACTTGTATGTTGTTACTCCAAAACATGGGTGACTTGGGTCCACACGTGATGCCAGTACCTCTGTGTGATAATGGGGAATTAATTAGCTCAAAATTAGGACACCTGATTTAGTGTGTGTGGGAAGGGTAACTTAACAAGAACTTTCCATCAGTGTTTATGGAGTCATGAAGGAAAGAACCAGCCAGAGAATCCAAAATGTAAACTAAAAGTGTGTTTTATTGAAAGATTCACACATGCATGCACAAGATCCAAACGCTCTCTCTCTCACACACACACGGACTGACTGAAGGTAAAGAGAGGAAAGTTGTGGATAGAGGCATTTTACGGTTTGGGTGATAATTACCGGTCCAGAGAGAAGCAAGGAAAAATGACAATGTGGCTTAGGTAGGCACTTAAGGACAGTTCTCGTTTGGGAATCAAGACAACAGTGTGGCATTCAGCAAAGCGAGAGATTGCACTGAACCACTCAAAACTAAGGGTTTTTATACCCCAAAACTACCCTGTGGGTATGGGTATGAACGATTCTCCCAGCTGAGTAGACAATGGAAGTTGCAACACAAACCATGAGATCTGGGTGGCTTTAATGTTCTCAGTGAAAGGTGACAAATGGGTAATAGCTGTTTTAATAGCTCTGTATTGTGGAGATATTGGGAAGACAAAGCATGGAAACATCCAGGTGTGAAGGATCAGGGTTAGAACAATCACGCTTTGGTGTAAAGTTCCCTTTTCTGCCCAGAGATGTCCAGCTTCAGTGTAAGCCTGTTGTCTCCAGAGTTGCCTTGTCATCCGCCTGACAATGACTTCGGTTGTGTCTAGAGGGGTATGTGACTGACCTGCCTTGCAATCTCACATTTACAGTCAGTAATTTTCCTCTTTCCAGCTTGACCTTCCAGTCACCTCAGGTTCCATTTTATATCAGTGCCAATTAATGTAGTTGCCACTTATAATATTTGCTAATTAAACCATATCAATCTTGGGGAATACATGGTGCCGTAACAATGTTGCTTAGAGATCCTACAATATAAGGAAGGATATAAATATTTTAATAATGTTAATAAATATAGAAACAACAAATAGCTTGGAAACTTGGAAGTTAGTTGGGAAAGCAAAATAAAACCTATTTCAAAGTTAGTCTTATTTTACTATATGCCCTTTTCCAGGTTCAATATCCAAGGAAATCTGCCTTTTATTTATGCTGCTTTAGTTAACTTCTCAGTAGTTTGGTGTGTTCTTTTACTTCCCAGCATGTTTAAGGAGAATACTTCAGAAGGAGTTATTGTACCATTTACCAGGAAACATTCAGACCATTATATAATTGTTTTGAACTCTTGTGTGTTAAGTTATTTCAAAATGTGAAGTGATTTCTGTGTAGTTCTATATTTTCTATTGGTTCGTAATGATAGCATTTAACATGTTTCTTAGCTACTGTTAATATACTCCTTTTTCACTCCTCATTTTCTAATTAGATTTTAAATGCCCACTGTTTTGAACTTAGGTATTGCAATATTGAAATTCTTTTTCTTCTTTCCAGTCCTATCTGCTTTGATATGATTGAAGAAGCATACATGACAAAATGCGGGCACAGCTTCTGGTAAGATTTGTTCAAAAAACTTCACAGCGTAAGAGAACTATTTATAAAATTTGTAAACTTTTCATGGGTGCCTCAATGTGAATCCCTAATGTTGTGCTGGAACAACCCTTTAAATCACGTTTATAGGACTAGTAGCCTACACAAAAATCAATCTGCATTTTGGAAATAGCGTATGTATGTAAGAAGTGAAAAATGTTGTAAGTCTTTTTCCTACGATAAGACCGTTAATCAGGCATCCAGAATGAGCAGCAGCTGATCAACCTGTGTGCTCATGATGGAAAGACACCGCAATTACATTTAATATTAACTTGAAAACAAGAACAAGAATGTATGAGCTTCTGTGTACAGAAGAATTTGCATGTAAGAGTGACTTTGAATGTTACGTAATGTAGGAGAAAATGGAACTCTCTCTCTCTCTCTCAGTCATCTCTCTTGAGTTTTGCCTATCTCGCGGTGTGAGATAATTACAAACAGCTCTTTATAGTTATTTACTTGAAGTGTAATGGACATTGATTATTGATTCCCGCATTGTTTATAGCCTCTTGTCACCTTCAGATGCCATAATTACCCCTATTACCCCTTTAATCGTTAAACAAATGCAGATAGGGAGTTGTATAGGGGTTACAGGGTATGAATAAAAAAAATCTGGTTGTGAAGAGATAGCATTTATTATTCTTTTCAGTCTGAGATGGATTTGGAAATAGGTGTTAAATCCTTTCATTTCAGTGCTGTTTGAGCACTTGATTTAGAAAATAAAAAATACCCCTCAAAACTGGGAGAGCTCATGCCTGTCAGTGTTGACAAAACAGGGCTAGTGGTATAGCTCATTATAAAGCAACTTCCTGTGTTCTTTTGTGGAAATGATTGTACTCGTGCAAGAGTACAACATTGTCTATAAAGTTTGTCATGGCTCTTTTGTGATTTTGATGCAACATATCTGCAGATACGCTTTGATATGTTCAACAAAAAAATTAATGGAAACTGTTATGTTTATTGATATTAAGGAGTGCCCTAGTTCACTTTTGTATTTGGGTAATTTATATGGACATAAATACTGCTTACTTTGAAGTTGATAAGATTGTTCTATCTTTTCTGGCCTTTAGCCCCTAAAATTCAGGGAACAAAAAATTTAACAGACTTCTGTAACGTATGTAAAAATCAATCAGAGCTGGAAAGTTCCCCTTTGCCCCAAAAATAATGCTAGTCTGTAGGATTTTAAAATATGTCTTTCATTGTCTCAGTGAGTTCCTGAATAGATAGATCTGAGTATTTGCTAGAAGTGGCACATATGGTGTAACTAACTATGTAAAATTTCCATACTTAAGATATTGGGGAAAAAAGTTTCTCTCGTCTTTGAACAAAAGGAGAAATTATCAGAAAACTGGGGAAATGTGTTATTAACACTCTTTAATGGTCAAAAGTCACTTTGTTATTTGGGAACATAAAGTTATACTATGTATTTCATTTTGAGAATGTTGAATCTTATTTATAGTCAGTGCAGAAGATTAAGAAATCTTACATTTTAAGAAATGTAACTTTTCCCAAACAGCTGCAAGTGCTACTGTTTTGGACAAGGTATTTCTAAATCTCAGATGTTGAATACCTCCCTCTGTACTCTCTCTTCTTTGGTAGTAAGTAGTATTGCCATACCTCTGCAGATCAGAACATAATCTGTTTTATGGAGCTAAAGTTCTGACTTACCCTTGACATCAGGCCCTCTGTGTCACAGCTTCACTTCATCATGGCTGACACAGTAATAGAATGTGGTACAACTGAGCTGATGGTCCATCTTCTAATAGATTAGACTGCTGTGTCTCATTTTCTGTGTTCTGATTTGTTTATTTTTTTCCCTTGAACAGCTATAAATGTATTCATCAAAGCCTAGAGGACAATAACAGATGTCCAAAATGTAATTATGTTGTTGATAACATTGACCATCTTTACCCAAACTTTTTAGGTAAGTCTTTTTTCAGTTTCAGTAAGCAGAAATTGAATCAGCTGAATGAGTGCTGCCTTATTTGGTAATGCTGTTGAATTTAATCAACTTACTTTATAAGTTGAACTCTTGAGGTGGGATGTTCCTGAAAACATTTTATAATTTAACTGCTGTGGTGGTGGTGCACAAGCCATTGCTTGCAGTAATCATGCCCACCCACCCACCAGGTATTTTTTGCTGTCCCCTTATCCCCCTCTAATTCCCCAAATCCCTTTCCTTTATTGGAGCATCCATGATGACAGCTTCAGCACTGCTAATGGTAACCTAGAACCAGCAGTCCTGTCAGGAATCTTTGGGTAGAGTATGGAGTTGAACAAGGAGTTATTCTTGAGATGACAGGAAGATCAATCCACTATGCATGGGTTTGATCTCTTGTGCCAGCTGATGCAGGAGCCTTCCACATTCTATTCTGTTTTTTCTGTTAGACTCCCTCCCTATCCAGTCAGTTTTTTATTCTCCTGCATACTAGCCAGATGTGTTTTATCCCTATCAAGTCTTAGAGACAGTGCTTAGTTGGATTTATTAAAAAAACAAAGAAAAAAAACAGATAGTGAAATATGGAGCTGAAGAGGGAATGCTGGAGAAGAAAAAGAATATTTCGAAACAAGAGGAGGAAATATCGAACCACATGTCTGAGAAAAATGTGGCTAGCTGTGATAAGGCTAGGCATGATTCCGTCCAAAAGGCTGCTGCCCAGCGTGTCTCAGATGATGGAAACAGGTCGGAATTAAGAAAAAATATTCCTGTGCTCAAGCAAAAGTGAGCCAGATGATGTTAAGATTTTTGATGGACAGAAACGGCAAACAGAAGGCGATTGGAAGGTAGAAGAATCAGGTAAGGTAAAGTTGGATAAAAGGAAGAGGAAGGCTGAAGAATCGGAAGGCACTGGCCTTAAAAAGCTGCCCAAAGACGCATTGACACTGTTGAAACTTACTACTTCAGCTTCTGGACATCATCTTGAACACAGGTTCCAAGATGGTTCTGATGTCTTCTGGACACCATTTTGAAGCACAAGTGGGGAGTGCAGGGGGTGGAGGTATGCTGCGAATGAGCAACATCGCTGGCCCAGTGATGTCCAGGCAGAGTGATATGTCAACATCCTCAGGGCACACAGATAACATCACACGTATGGATGAACCTCGTGCACTAGTGCTGAGTCTGGTAAAAATGACCCCAAAATTTAAGGCTTATTTGCAAAGAATATTTGTAGACATGCCTATTAGAAAGCATTCAGCATCAACAGAAGTGAGTCAGGAAATGGGACAGAGTACTGGGCCTATGGTAGCAGAGGCAGGAAGACAGTCAAGAGAGGAGAAAAACACAGATACAAGTGTTTTAGTAAAGGAGGCAGTTCAGATGCATATGCAGACCTTATTAAAATCTCAGGTCCCACTAATGAGTTTAAGTATAAGTGAGTGACAGTTTCAAATGGCTTTATCTAATATGATACATTCTTGGAAACATTCTAATTATTTGGATCAAATTAATTTAGTAGCGCAAAGTCAATTAAGTACACATAACACAACTAATAATGGCAGTGATATGGAGGAGTGATATGATGAAAGCAATGAATTGGAGTCTTATGAAATGGTATATGAACAAACAGTGTCAAAGAGGATGAGACTGGATGAGGACATAATGTCAAAGAAAAGAAGGGTACAAGGGAGATGGTTAGAAGTGAGCAAGGGTGTTCTAGAAGTGAGCAAGGATGTTCTAATAAAGTAGTGATGTCAAGGAAGGAAGTAGAGGCAATCTTGGAATAGATACCAACAGGAGGATGTTGACAGGGATGAAGATGAAGAGTTTCTGGATGAGATGATAGAAGTAGATGAAGATAGAGAATGGAACTCTTCAGAAGAAGATGATAGTGAGATAGTATCTGATAGACCATTTGAAGGGGAAAATTTCTTTAGGCTTTTAAAAAGAGTTGTGCAGATTTTAGGATTGGATGGTAGTAATTCTGAATCAGTGGAGGAAGGCAAGAAAGGCGAGGACAGTAAGCTAGCTTCAGTAATTAGGAAGAGAGAAACACAGAGTGTAGAAATGCCAGTGCCTGAGTTGTTTAAGGATCTGATTGTGTGTGAATGCTCAAGTTCAATAGAATATGAAGAAGTTATTGGGTTATAGTCAGAAGTTTTATTCTTTTCTTAGGATGTGGAGTTTCTTAAGGTGGCCTAGGTGGATGCTCTGATTGCAGGCCATTTCTTAGGGGCGATTGTAACATACTCTGTAACATTGTTGTTGGAGGAAGTATGTAATGGAGCTGGGTAGAAAAAGCCAACAACATTTATCAGAGATTACAAATTAGACAAATATAAATTGGCACAAGCAGTATTTGGCTGTACGGTACTCCAAACTGTAGTATAACCTGAAGGTAGTTGGGAGGCCCACCAAAATTCAGGGCTAGGAAAAATGTCATGTGTAGTGGATTGATCCTCTTGCCATCCTAAGAGTGAGAAGTTGGTACTTACATGAATGTTCATTCTGGGATGACAGAAGGAGCAATCCCCACCCATCACCCCCCCGCCCCCAAAAGAGGAACAAGCACACATAAAGACAGTAGGAAGTATAGATTATGCTAGGGAATAAAACTAATTGGATGGGGAGGGAGCCTAATGGAAAAAACAGAACAGAATGTGGAATGCTCCTGCATTGGCTAGCATGAGGGATCAAACCTATGTGTAGTGGATTGATCCTCCTGTCATCCCAGAATGAACATTCATATAAGAACCAACTTCTCATTTTCTACTCATTCCAGCAGCCTGGGGGCATTTGACTGTGGCTTCCCGTGTACTGATGGGACTGTGAAAGCAGCAATGGAATGAGAGTTAGAGGCTCATTTAGAGATCTGATTCACAGAGCGTATTATAGTGATTTACAAATCATCAGGCTTAGTTCAAGCCACTTTATTTGAAAACATTTATTAGATATAGCAGTGGTGAATGTATGCAGATGATAGAACACAGCAGAGAAGTGTTTATCAGTCTGTTTTATCTTCTTTAGGGGATCTTAGTGTTACAGGCTGGGCTTATTTTGGTTGCCAACTTCGAGGCCTGGGAACATACAGAATAGAACTATAGAGTATAATATATGGAGTATAAGATAGAAAGCAGAAAGCCTAGTTTGTTAGAGAATATATGTGTTACTGGGAATAAAGAGACAGGCTAATGCTGTGCAGAATGTCTTCAAAAGTATAAACAAGATAAGAGAACATCCCTCAGACATGAGTGAGAATAAACCCATGACAGGTGCTGGGATGGCTGATGCAATCAGACTGAATGACAATCAGAAGTCTAGATTTAGCTGTTCACAGTTTGTTTATATTAGCTCTAACAATCTAATTGGAGAAGAGAATTGTTGACATAAATGGGGTCCACGAGAGATCTTCGTCTCATTGGATGAGATAGAACAGCTGATAGGCCAGGGAGGGATTAAAAGAAACCAAGAGGAGACAGCAACCAGAGAAGGAGGTTTGATATGGCCTCTGATCTGCTGTTCCAAGCTGATAATTTGTTAAACAACCTAGATATGGTGATTCTTGTAAGAAGCAGTTAAGCTTTGCTAAAATAAATATAAGGATGTTTATAACTGTGTAATAAAGGCTTATAGTTACAACAGTACTCAAGAATGTTAACCTCTTGGATGTCTGTGTAGAGATGTATCTGAACAGATGAGATTGCATTCCTTGATAGGTACATGATTATAGATATGATACAAGGAGCAGAATTCCGTGCAAGTTAAAGCCTTTATAAAATGATGTATAATGGCTTAACTGACACTATGAAAGTAAGGAAAAATCTGATGATGCTATTAAAAAGTTTTGCTGGTCTATATGCTGTGGTGCATAATACAGTGCAAGCAGTATTCCCAGACATTGACATGTTTCTCCCTACGGGGACAGTACATGTTTATATCTATACAAAAGTATGTAAGAGGTAGCCTAAAACAGAGGTTCTTAATTTTTTCTTTACCAGGGACCTCCTTTAAATATCTTCTGTTGCCATGGACTCCTGAGACTTAACTCAAGATTTGAAACCCTAAAGTACATCAAATATTTATTTATAATTGTTTATCAGACAACTTCAGATTGGGAGAGAAGGGAGAAATAAGTAACTTCACACTTCCTTTAGAGGTACTGGAGTGAGAAGGAAGACTTTTTTCCTACTTCTTCCCACTAGTTTATGGCTGGAATGCATGGAAGGGCAATGTGCACAGCCAGCCTTGCCTTGGTCTCCGTCATGTGGTGGCTCTGCTGTCACTCAGCTGCTCAGCCTGCCTCCTCTTCACAGCAGGTGATGGGGGACAGCAGCAGCAGCATCTACTGAATAGACAAGCAACCACAGTCACATTCTCCTTGGCCACTTTCCCCACTACCCAGGACTGTGTTGCCAACCCATTTTGTGGAGGAGATCAGGTTGAGGGCAGGGAGGAGGTGGAGAAAGAGAGACTCAAGCAAAGGAAGGGCAACTCAGTTGGAACGCTTAAGCATATTTTTTGGCCCGTATAGGAGCACACAGAATAAAGAAAGAAAATGTCTTTCCCTGTGGCTTAAGAGCTTTGCTTTAACGGATAATGTAACTTGTTTGAGTCCATAACGCAAATAAATGGTTCCTATATGAAAAGAAAATCTAAGGAAAGCTTTGAATTTATTTGAATGTAACATTTAAACCACCCATGTAATGTTTAAGCCACCCTGTGTAACTTCCCCTCTTTTTTTGCTTTATCAAATATTTCTGTATAGTTTTGGCTGTTTGTTAAATAATGGATTTATACAGCTTGTAAAATTTATATGCTACACCTTTAAAAAAATAAATTTAATTAAGCTAGGTAGATCAGATCCTATTTGAGCAGTGGAAATTTCTCAAATTTGTAATTGAGATTTTTCTCTTGGGAAACCCGTATCTTACTTTAAAGAAGAGGTATACATCTGCAAACATGCACCTGGGAGTTAGTTATGGGTTACATTGCATATCCTATACATATACAGAAATGAACAGTACAGATTTCATTGGAATTTGATCCAGGTTAAGCCTATAGATATGAAGCCTTAATTTCCTGTGAACTTATGGTTTACAAAGAGCTTTCTTGTACAAAGACTAATGTTCATCACATGGGTGTGTGGTAAGTATAGTGCACACATTTGCACATATTTCTTAGTGTGTAATGTTCAGCTGCCCCAAGACTCATCCAGGAAGTTGTCATAACATTTTTTTGCAAGGTGGGCCACATATTTAGAAGAATTGATCCCAAACTCCCAAGCAATTTAAAAACATCTTGACCTAATCTAAAAATTCAGTATCATACTATAAGATTAAAAACAGCTTTCTTTCTTTTTTAGTAAGTAAGGGATAGGTGCATTCCAGACATTCACAGAGTATTAAACTGTATTTAAATTCTGCCTCTACTGGACTGTCAGAAGAAAATAATTTAATATGAAAAGAGGATGGTTTCTCCAATCCTTTTCCCATCTGGGAATGTTTCAGACAGTGTGCAGAGATGTTGGATTTCTCCAAACATGTTGTGTTAGCTCTGTGGTCTTCCTGTTTGATTCCTACTCTGCAGAATTTTTACATTGGAACAGTACGGATCTACTGGAAAATAATGGCCTGAACCCTGTTTATTTCCAGCTAGAGTAGATCAGTTGAATCAAGTCCTGAATGATGACTCAGCACATAGATACATCACATTGATTCACTGGATCTACTCTAGTTGGTACTCCTAGTAGGAATCAGGCCAGAATCAACTAGTATTATTTCTTGGGTGTTTGTAGTTTGTACTGATCAGAGGACACAACTACCGGTGAGATGAATCAAAGGTTTTAATACTTTTCACAAATATCTTTCCCCTTCCCCAGCAGACCCTATTAGTCACTTCATAGAATAGAGGAAAGTATTTTTGGCTACATCTCTGATACACGTACACTGCTCTGCCACCTGGTATGTGGCACTGTAGCAAATCCCCAGAGTGAATTTTATGTAGGCTCTGTTACTGCTCTAGTCACCTTCTTCTTAGATGTCAGGTAGTTCCTGATGTCAAGTAGTCCAGGTGGCCTTGTGATAATATCACTGTTACTATAACAAAGGCTGAATTGGTTGGAAGTGTTCTTATTTCAGGTTGTTCCGTAGTTTGTTCCATAACAAATGTGAATTTATCAGTGATTTATTTCCAAATGTTTAAATCATTTATTCTGCAATGCTGCTGCATAAACAAGAGGGACCAAACATAATAAGGAAAGCAGTGAAACCATTTAAACTAAGTCTTATCAAAAGAATAAAACTAGAAGGTTGGGGAGGCTCAGTTGTTTGGTGTTCTCATTAGAACTGATTTCCTAATAAGCTTATTTATTTATTTATTTATTTATTTATTTATTTATTTATTTATTTATACACACTACCTCATCTTTTAAAAAAATCACTGCTTTTTCCTCTTTTTTTTCTTAGTGAATGAGCTTATTCTTAAACAAAAGCAAAGATTTGAGGAAAAGAGATTCAAACTGGACCATTCAGTGAGTAGCACCGTATGTCCTGATTTTCTTACTCTTCTTTTATTTCTTGTCTTAAAGGGAATATGTTTAAGCTTGTGTGTGCTGATAATGGTGATACCTGATGTTATTACAAGACTGAGGACACATACTTCTATCTGGCAAGGAGATAAGGAAATCTTTTTCTGCTTTGGCATCTACATAAATTATATAATTTCTTTGCGGTTTCTTATAGGCAAAATTGCCTCTAGATGTTTGAATGCAAAATTAAAGCTTTCCCTATCTTCCCCAATGTAGCTTTTCTGTGGTTTTTGGAGTTACATCACTGGCTTTGGCATTAGCAAGAATATAAAAGACTTATAGGGCTGAAATAGCTGGTCAATTTTGATTGGTTATGGGATTCATATGGCAATACTGTAAGTGGAAAGGAGGTACTAAAGTTCTTCTGAAAGACTGTTGATTCCTGAAGTAGTAGTAATCCTGAATATGTAGTATGTAGTATTACAGTTTCATTAGAGAGATGCTTAAACTTGTCAAGAATAAATATAATTATAAATGATTCCTGTACTACAAATTTCTGTGGATTTCGGTAGTTAAAAGATCTGTTAAACATAAGCAGACTGAGGAGAAAGAAACAGAGGCTGAGGACAGTGGAAAGGCTGGTGATTGACATGGTGCTTGATACTTCTTTTTCTTGCCTTACCATAGTATGCACTATCCCTAATATATGAATTTTAGTGCATTTTTAAATTTAGAGAATGGTATAGCAAAACTTGGAAATCTGCAAGGATCAGAGTATAATTGCATTTCCATTTGAATGTTGATTCAGGAATTAAAAATTTTATTTTGTTTTGTTAACTGCCATCAAATTGACTTTGAGTTATGGCAACCCTACCCTTAGCTGCCCTGCTCAGGTCTTGCAGATTGAAGTTAAAGATAAGATGTTAAAGATTCAAATACAAGTTAAACAGATAGGGTGATAAAATGTAGCCTTGCCTGACCCCTTTACCAAATGGAAACCATTCTTTCTCCATATTCTGTCCTAGCGATATCCTCTTGTCCTGCATACAGTTACACATCAAGATAATCAAATGTTGTGGCATACCCATTTCTTTAAGAATGATCCATAGTTTTTCATGACCTACACAATGAAAGACTTTGCTGTAATCTGTAAAGAACAGATTAATTTTTTTTAATTCTTTGGTGTGTTCTATTATGCAACATATGTTTGCAATATGATTTCTAGAGCTTCTTCCTCTCCGGAACCAGCTTGGCCATCTGAGATTTCTCAGTCCATATATGGTAGAAATCTTTGTTGTAGAATTTTGAGTATGATTTTGCTTGTGTGGGAAATTAATGTAATGGTCCTGTGGTTATTGCAATCCCTGGTGCCTCCTTTCTTGGATATTGGAATATAGATTGATGTATCCAATCTGTGAGTCATTGTTTTGATTTCCATATTCATTGAGAAATTTTAGTTAGAAGCAGAGCAGATTCTGTCTCTATAGCCTGATGCAACCCTACTGGTATGCCTATGCCATCTATTCCTGTTGGTTTATTTCTCTCAACTGCTCTGAGTGCATTTTTCACTTCACTTTCTAAAACTGAAAATTTATCTTCATATGATTCTTCTTTGAATGAATCTGTCAACCTTTCATTTTTTTTTAAAACATAGCTCTTCCCTGTATTGTTTCTGTCATCCTTATATTTCTGCTTGGTCATGTAATGTGTTCCTCTGCTAATTGTAAAGCATGCCCACTTTTGGATTAAATTTTCCTTTGATTTCTCAGATCATGTGGAAGAGGTCTCTTGTTCTTCCTTTTTTATTATCCATCTTCTATTTCTTTGCATTGGTTAGTATTGTAGTTGTCCTTGTCCCTGCACAAAAGTTGTTGAACAGTTGCACTCAGGGTTCTGACTCTAATTTCTGTCACCTTTTACTTTTGCTTTTCATCCTTGACAGCTTAAAGAGTTTCATCTATCATCCATTGAGGCATCTCTTTCTTTTTGGCTACTGATAGGATCTTTTTGCATTCTTCCCTGAGAGTGTCCCTAACTTTAGTCTGGAGTTCTTCTGGCTGCCAGTCAGTTAGGCTTAATAGTGCAAATCAGTTTTACACATTATCTTTAAATTTTACAGGGATGTTCTTCAGGTTGTATTTTGGCATGTGTTTGGTTTAATGTTATTCTTTAGCTTTACTTTGCCTTTTGCTATAGTAGTTCATGGGCTGTGCCATAATCTGCTCCTGTTCTTGTTTTTGCAGACAAAATAGAGCTTCTCCATCTTCTACTTCCAGTTGTATAGTCTGTTTGATTTCTGTATTGGCCATCAGGTGATGTCCGTGTATACAGTTGCTTCTTTGGTTACTTGAAGGATGTATTCGCAGTGAAGAAACTGTTGGCCTTACAAAATTCAGTCATTTGATCTCCTGCGTCATTTCTTGATACTAGGCCAAATTTTCCTAAAATCTTTGATTCTGCTCTGTTTCCTACTTTGGCATTCCATTCACCTATAATTATCAAGAAGTCCTGTTTTGGTGTGTGCTGAATTTCCTCCTGGATGCCTTCATAGAATCTTTTGATTTCTTCTTCTGCCTCTGTAGTTGTAAAGTAAACTTGAATTATGGTTATATTGATGGATTTTCCCTGAAGTCTTATCAACATGATTCAGTCAGACTTTGCATTGTATCCTTTGCCTGCTTTTGCTATATTTCTCCTCACTCTCCTCTCCTCTACCCCACTTCTTGGATTTTTGTTTCCTGAGTAAAACACTGTGTACTTATCTAACTCAAAATATCTCAGTTCTGTCCACTTTAGCTCACACAGCCCAAGTATTGCAATATTTATATATTCCATTTCTTGTTTTACTATGTCTTGCTTCCCCTGATTCGTGCTTCTCACATTCCGTGTTCCTATAATATGTATTGTACAGCTTTGGATTTTCCTTTCACCTCTGAACATGCTAACAGCTGAATATTCTTTCAGCTTGGGCCCATTTCTCCATGGCCACAGTGCTACTTGTAATTGTCCTCTGCTCTTCTCCAATAGCCAATTGAGTGCTATCTAATCTGGGAATCTCATCTTCTGGCACTATCGCTTGTTTCATTTTGGATTGGCTCCTCATAGAGTTTTCCTAGTAAAAGATCTTCAAAAGGAGGTTTACGAAGTCTCCTCCTGTGCAGTACTAAGCATTAGTTATGGTGCCACTGCTGTTGTTTCTGAGAGATCCTATGCCAGTGTCACTCTCCACTACTGCTGGTGCCCAGTAACTATTTGGCACATTTAGTCTGGCAGCTCAGCAAAAGCCTGTTCTGACATGAGAAAACCTGCCAGTAACACTGCTGCAATCAGCATAGCTTTTTGCCTCACAGGGGCACACATTCCCATCACCACAGAAAGATAGTGGCATTGGAGGGAATTAAAGATTAGGTGAGTCAAAATGAGAAGGAGATTAATTTCTTCTCAATTCCTAACATAAACCAAACAACAAATGACATAAGCTATCAATTTTAAATTACAATTTTAAATCTAATGTAATATTAAAGCCACGAGTTTAAATATGTTCAAATACTGCTGAATTTAAATTTGTCAGGCACAGTCAAATGCTAAATACACTGATGTGTCAAATTGGAACATGTTAAAAACTGTTGTATGTTGATTGTTGCCATTGCAGTTTTCCAAGTTAGTGGGTGGGATGTTTTTTGTTTTTTTTAAAATCATGCTTAATAGTAAAATGATTATATACTAAATCTTATTCAGGAACCCAGGACCCTCTATTTCTTCTATCCGTTGTGAAATTAAGATGGTGATATTCTGTGTGTCAACTGGCATTTGCATTCTGGGTTTCAGTGCACAGTTCCTAGGCTTGGGTCTCAGTAACCATAGTGGAACTTTTGCCTCTTCCCATCTATTATTTGCATGCCTGTTCTTCATCAAGCATTTGAGATTTGGGGAAAACCTCCAGAATGGTGTGAAGAATGAAGGAATACAACTGGGGCTAGAGGAGGCTGATGGATCCCCAGATAGAAGTGTAACACCTGTTCAGGTGCACATTTGGAATACAAAATGACAGAAGATGGAAGAGCCATGTGCTCCCATTTCTTTTGGCTCTGAATGATATCCAAATGAGGTTTTTGTGTAGTGTATAAAGTAGTGTAATATTACTTTGGCTCTCTTCGTTTGAACATGACTTGATGCTTTGTTTTTCTTTCAGAATGGGCACAGATGGCAAATATTTCAAGATTTGCTGGGAACAGATCAAGATAATCTTGATTTGGCCAATGTTAACTTAATGTTAGAATTTCTGGTCCAGAAGAAAAAACAGTTGGAGGCAGTAAGTTTTTTCGTTCTTAATAAATGGACAAAGAAACATTCTGATTTACTCAATAAAATTCTACTTCAAAGTTGACTCTTCAACTCATACCTTGAGTTGTGATACTAAGTATCTTTTTTTATACATGGTACCACAATAAGTACAAACTTTTTAAGAAATACACACCTGGTAAATTAAGTAATTTCCCTTTTTTTGGTGTTAGGTAGAGAGATTTCTTATCCAAGTTTAGAACTGAAACATCTTTTCTTAACTTAATTAATGATACACTCTGGGACAGAAAAGGGAAACCAGCCTTGTTGATTCAAAAATCAGTGGCTTTTGAGATCAACAGTCATGATGATATTCTGGATTGACTGGGATTGGTGATACCATATTCTGGTTGTTCTTTTCCTGTCTGCCTCTTTGTAGAGAATTGCTACTCTGCTCTATAGGATTTAAGTTGTGGGTTTCTTTGTGGTTCTGTCTTGTTTTCCACACCATTTAGCATCTACATCAAACCACTGAGAAAGTTATCCATAGCACTGAGGTGTGCTATTTCCCAGTAGTAGAGGCAATATACTGTGGGAGGACATGGGAGAGGGTCTTCTCTCCTGTAGCACCCTAGTTATGGAACACCCTCCCTCACAGGCAATGCTGGTGTCATTCTGCTGCCAAGTCAGAACATGGCCTTTTATTAAAGCCTTCAAGGCCTATTTGATTTTATCCAATTGCATGTGTGTTGTGGCTAGCATTATTTTGAGTTGTCCCAACTAGTTTTAAATTGTCATAAGTATAAGTAAAGGATAACTGATTGTATACATTATTCATCTTTTCAAATTATTTTTATTGTTTTAAATTGTCCTAGATTGATTTTATTGTATGCTGCCCTGAGATCTTTGGATATAGAATGAAATACAAATATTTTAATAAAACACATAAATAAAATAGATTTGGAAGAAGGTGACACCAGTATACTATCAATGCACATTTCTTCCCCCCTCCCTCCCTTTCCCATGCCATAATATCCACATGTGGCTATTCTGGATACATGTCTGAATCAGTAGTGACTAGATAACAGCAAATACACTAAATGTCAGTCAGATAAGGTGCTGTTGTCTGGAGATATAAACCAAGATATTGGGATTCCATTTGTTCTACGTGGGGTTGTGTTCCCCCTAAAAGATTAAGTCTTGTAACAAAATTTGATTTGGGGAGCTTGTCAAATGCCTTGGGAAAACATGATTATCTGTCCACTGAAAAAATCCCAGTGGGGTTGCCCCAATTCACATTTTATAGCAGTGCCTTTCTGGAATGTTCAGAAACCATGCCTGGTGCATGCTACTTAACAGGCAATATTATTCCCATTGTTTAAGCAACTTCACTGGCTATGTTTTGTGCATAATTATCAAGTGCTAGGTTTGGCCTGTGCAATCCAAAGCTTTCTGGGGCTTGGGTTCTAAAGAATTCCCTGTTCTTTTCTATGAACCTGCCTCACTTAAGATTTTCCTTAAAGCTCTTGCCTAGCTTTGGATGAAGTTTGTCTTAATAATAGTAGGTGAAGACTTGATCCATTTGGTCTGATTGGTTCTCTTTTGTGTGTGCCTCCTTTAGTCTTCAAACAGAAAGAAATGTATTTGAAAGATGTTTCATGCCTGACTTTGTCTCTGACCAGTGATACTTGGGTCATCACAGAAATGTTTGTGGGAATCTTTATGCATAAATCTTTATGCATAAAGAAATTCCTGTGCAGCTTCTGCTGGCACATTAATCACACAGGACCTCTCTGGGTTTTGTATTGCGTCCCAGCACTATAAATGTATTTCTGGAGCAGGGTGAGCTAATTAAAACCGAACTAGAAATTGAGTTGAAGTGGTGCGTGGATTACATAAATAGGAGGGAACTTATATTTCCAAGGCTGGCTTACAGTTTGCTCACTACAGTTAAAACAGATCTACTATTATATTGCATTGGTCTCAGAAGACAGTACTAAACATTGGGATACTTTACTATGTCTCCACAATATATATACATACAAGTGCTTACATTTTAGGCAGACTGTTGGACAGTGGATGGATGTTTGCCTATTTAATATATTAGTGTCTTATATGCATCTTCAAAAAGAAAGTATTGCTATATTGTATAACTTTCTTTTCCGCAGAAAATCCCATTTTTATTTCTAAACTTTCTGTTATAGGAGTCCCATGCTGCCCAGCTACAGATTTTGATTGAATTCCTGAAGGTTGCCAGGAGAAATAAAAAAGAGGTAGCATATCTTTAGCTGACTGCTATTGAAAACTTTTTTCATTACACTGTTTTTAATAATGAAGCTTGGCATATCACTTTGTACTCTTAAAGAGGTTTGTGAGGGAGGCAGTCTTGCACAATTGAATATTTGAAACGTGGATTTGACACTAGATCATGCTAATTATGCCTTTTTTTTAAAAAAATCATGAATTAGCTGTTTGTTTTGCTTATCCCCTCATATGCTTGTGAAGAAGATTGGCAAGGAATGTGTAGTGGTTGGTAATTAATGTAACATTTTTTTTAAAAAAGTTGCAGTTGGCTGTAGAGTACAGTTTTAAAATGATTACTAGAACCAGAATTCTACTTAGTTAAGTGTAGTTTTAGTTAAGTGTGCTTTCACAGTGTCTCCTAGCCCAGACCCCCTGAACATACTTTACCAGACAGCAGCTTCTCTGACAGAAAGGGGTTCATTCTTGGGTGATCAGGGCTTGAGTAGAAGATGTTCCCACCCCCTCCCACCAGCAAATGAGCACTTGTGACAGAGATCCTGCTTCTGATTGTAGCCTCACTCACTGTTGATTTGAATTGCATTGACTTTTTTGGCTACTGCCTCACATAGTTATGTTTACCTTGTGGTTTACCAACACCCTGGCTTCTTTTCACGTGATTTTAAGCCAGGTGTCACCCATCATGTATTTATGCATTTTATTTTTCCTACCTATACTTATTACCTTACATTTCTGCTTGTTGAAAGTCATTTTGTTAGTCTTGCCGTCTTTAGTGGGCCTGAGCTCATTCTGACTTTCCCCCACATGTACTGGCTATTCATTTATATACTTCTTTTCCCCCTTATATTTCTTATATGTGTCTCTTTTAAATTTCAGCTCCTCTGAAAGTTCTTCGTACATCCATCTTGGTTTATTTAGAAACCTCCCACTTTTCTTCTTTATTGGAATTGTTTATAATTGTGCCTTCAGTATGCTGCCTTTAAGAAGCTTCCTTCTTGGGATTTCCCTTTCCTCTGTATAAGTGAGTGCAGCAGTAGAGCAAATCTTTTAGCTTACAGACCCTCAGAATATTGTGCTAAACTTGTTCTAATGGTGAGTGGAGGTGAATGGGGATCATGTTTGAATGTTAGGGTGTAAGTAGTTGGAAAACAGGAAAACAAGTCTAAAAGAGGTATAGTTAGTTATTTTGGCTTTAGTGGAATTACTCCTAGGTTGCAGAATAAAAGATAGTAGCTTCCTGTAGAATCCTTGAGAACACTGAACAGTATGAAGAGCCGAACCTGTACGCTCTTCAGCTGCTACTGAAAAGAGAACTGGGCTGACATGTAGACTAGAATCCTCTCAGTTGTTAAGCATTAAGGTCTAGATTTCTTCTTCAGGATGGCAGTTCAGCTGATGAATATGCTACTGTGTTGTTGCTTTTGAATGATCAAGTCTCTGCTTAGTAAGTCAACATATGCCTGAACTTCAGACACTCAACGCTTCATTCCCTTGTTTGGATTCAGCAAACAGATCAGAAAGCCACAGTTAATCATAGTTTCCCTTCTTGTCTGAGTGGAGAAACTATCCTTAATAGTTACCAACGAGAGACTGGGGAAGCTAGCTGTAAACCATGGCCTTGTATCTTAGCTTGTTTGGATGCCATTAACTACATTTCCCCCAGCTGCATGCAACAGAACACTATTGTTAATTCTGACTTCCTGGTTTTTTTCCCCAGTAACAGTATGCAGGTGCAAGGGGCTTCATTCTGTGTCTCAGTCAGTTAAGCAGATATTTCGATTACTTAGCTTGTTCTGTCCCTGGTGTTTATTAAGTGAAGGTTTTAACACATCACCTGAACTGAAAATTATTCTAAGATAGTAAACTATCCTGGAAATGCTGAACTGCTTTGTTTACATAAAATTGCATGTTCAGTATTCTGAAATCTTTCTGAATACATCCATTTAGCTGTTGGCCATTTGTCAAATAATGAAGATATTAAGTAGAAAAAGAGAGAACTCTTATTAGTTATTATGTGCTAGTCAGGGAGAATTAAAAGCATGGATTCTCCAAGTGCTGCAGTTAACTCCTGGTGATCACTCTTCTAATCAAACCTTATTATTTGTTTAATCATGTGAATGGTATGGTAATTTATACGTAAGGAGAAATGGCAAAGGCAGAGATCAGTCATGCTCTCAGTATCACAAACTGCTAATCATTTCTTGTTGTGCTCAAGCTGGATTTTAATGTTTATAGTTTTTTTTTTTGGAAACCCACTTTTTTTTTTTTGAAAGTTCACTTTTTCACTACAATCCTCCTTCCACATTTGTGGGTTTGACCTTCACAAACTTGATTATTTGCAAGGTGCCCACTTGCCTCCTCCCTTCTCCCCCTTCCATTCCCCTACATTTTGTCTGGGTGTAGGTGTCTTTCTTTTGCGGACCTGGGCAAAAGCAAGTGAATGGCAGGAGGCAGCCCTGTGCACATGCCTTTTCCAGTCTGTCAAGGATTTATGCTGAGTCAGGCATGGTTTCCTCTAAGTGGATGGCAGAAAAAGAGGTGATGTGGGCAGAGGAGCAGGTGCAAGGTTATCATGTTTGTTATGATAACTTGTGTACTAGGGAAGGCCACAGGCCAAAAAGATGATTGGGTCACCCCGTAAGTTCAGGGTAACAGCCTTAAAAAGGCTGCGATCTGCCAGCACAATCCACCAGTTAGGTTTTTCCTAGTTGGTCATGTCTTGCTACTGTTTATGCTTTGTAAGGGGAGATGCTGTCCATTTATCTCCTGAAGTTTTTCTTTCCTAATTGCTTTCTGGAATGCTTGCTGAACACCTTATCTTAGTGTGCAGCAATAAATCTGCCCCAAGCTTAACTTAATGAGACTCTGGAATTTTTTTCGTGCTTCACTGAAAACTCCTGCTGCGGCGAAGCCTTGCTTCACTGTCTGAACTCTGCATATGCTTAGAGGAGCCTGTTCCTGCTAATCCTGACAGGTTATAGGCACAGCCTCATGCTCCTACTGCGCCAGAGGGTCAAGTGGACCAGGTGAAACACCAGTTCCAGTCTGCAGCTGCCTGCTGAGAGCCTGCTCGAAGACGGTCTCTGGTAAGTGAGAGTCCTGGCATAGGAGGGGCCTGGAAGGCGAGAGAAGCTGCAAGGATGGCGTCCATGGGAAGTGGAAGTCTGCCCTTGGACAGATTAAATGAAAGAAATTACCTCACCTGGGCAGTGAAGATGGAGATGTATCTGTGTAGAGAGGGTTTGTGGAAGGCAGTTGCTGATCCCCCAACGCCTCCCCTTAGCGTAGCAGATGCCAGAATAGAGGAGAAAGCCATTAGTAACATTTTTCTGGCTTTGGAAGACAGCCAGGTAAACCACATCAGGCACCTCACCACAGCACTGGAACGCTTTGCAGGCTATTTACATCTGCCCTACAGCTGGGAGTAAGCTGTCATTGATAAAGAGGCTATACGTAGCACAGTTGCAGCCTGGTGAGTGTATGCATGACCATCAACAGCACCTAACCTCCCTGTTTGTTGCTTTGCAAGAGAGAGGAAAGGAGCTCTCCGAGCTTGACAGAGTCTACTGCATACTCAGTTCCCTAGATGCAAATTGGGATGCTTTTGTGGTAACTATCAAAGGAATATGAGAGCAGGATCTCACAGTTCAGTACATTGCTGAGTGTCTGTACGAGGAAGAGGAAGGGCATGCCAAGAGGAGCCAGCAAGAGCTTATCAGCAGTAGCAGTGGCAAGAAGAACGCCAAGGACACTGAGTCTCGACGGACTGAGACTACAGAGAGAGTGAATGCTGTTAAAAGATGTTTCAGGTGTGGGTCCACGAAACGTCCAAGGAAGGACTGTCCAGACAGCAGAGGCGGCGTGCCAAAGACTCAGGGCAAAGGCTCCAAGGACAAAGGGGGTCACCGGCTGTTTTTAGCATTGATTCAGGACTGTGAACCCCAAAGGGCTCTCTGGTTGCTGGACAGTGGGTGTTCCCAACATCTGGCTAATAGCAAGGACATGTTTCAGTCACTGGGCAAAGCAAACATTAACTCTGTTTCCCTTGCTGATGAGTCTAAATGCAGGATGTAAGGTGTTGGGGAAGCCTTTGTTCCTGCTCTGGGGAAATACCTAGCTAATGTTCTTTATGTGCCCTCGCTAGAGTTTTGCCTGCTGTCAGTATCTCGGTTGGCACTTAGTGGGCATGACGTTCTTTTTTCTGGGAATGTCCTGTGTACTACAATTGGCTGGGGTGAAAGCTAGGGTTATTATACTCTATTTCACACCCTGAAGGGGTGCGTTGAGAAAGCCGCAATGACTTTCCCACAAGGCAGACATAGAGGTCTGGAATGGACTGATTGCTTGACTCTGGAGTGACGAAAGATTGATGGGACTCATGACAGTCTCTTAATGTTCAGTCAGTTAGGGTGTATAGGGAAGATCTCCGTAAGATTAGATTGAGGGATGGTCTCCGATTGCTCACTAATCTTAGCAGTTTGTCTTTCATTGTATTCAAAAGTGCCAAAAGGCTGAAATGGTGAAGGGATTAGCACAAATCCCTCAGCATTGCAGTTTTCTGCGTAATCATATCTGAACTTTCATTACCTCAAACACGTCTCCTGTCAGCGTGACCCCAAACACATCTCCGATCATTGTGACCTTGATCATGTCCTCCAGTCATTAATAAGTTCAGTTTATGAAATTTGCTTATCTCATAGGAAGGGTGGTAGGGTAGGGTAACATACGTGAGGAAAAATGTGGAGAAAGGAGCTATACAGGAAATAATTTTCTTCTGTTTTTACCTTCTTATTTTACCATTTAATTTTACTCATCAGGAAACACTGGAGATAAAAATCTGTTAAAATCTCAACAAAATGTACATTGCAGTAAGCTTCTAATAAATTATAGCCTAATTTTAAAATGAAAACTGAATCAACGTCTGCTTCCTCATTGCCCAGTAAGGCTAGGGAAATCAAATACTGGCTGGTAGCCATTCTCTGTCCCTGGGAGAGTATTGCTGAAGCACACTTGAGAGATGGTCATCCAACCTGTATAAAGAACTCCAGGGAAGAAGAGCCTATCACCATGCAAGACAGCCCATGTCACTGTCAAACAGTTCTTCCCATCAAGAAGGTCTTCCTAATATTTTGGTGGAATCATGTGATGTACAGGATAGCTCCATGTTCAAGTAATTAGGCTTTGAGGCTTCAAAAGCTTTATTCAGGAACATTGAAGAAAACAGCTGTACATCTTGACAATTGCCAAGACTGAGGAACTGTTTGATATAACTCTTGACATTTCAAAATTAACCCACGTTGCTATCCTATTTGCTGATAACTTAAAATAACACTTTTCCTGGGCTCACCATCCCCTCCTCCCATGTTCTCACTCAACCTGCCAACAGTGTGACCTTGCAACCACATTTGTTTACTCTTAGCACAGATTGTTACCCAACATTCCCAAGTTTTCAGCTTCCCATCCAGTACCTCATCCCATCCTTCTTGCTTACACAAAGTCCCCAGGCTCTAAAGTATGGCTATAATCATGGCAGGGAGAGTGCAGCCAACCTGATAAACTTCTTTCTTGCAGTGTGAAAGTTCATCCATTGGTTCATGTCCTTCTTTCTGGGTAATCAGAGAACAGGCATGCTCCATCTCATAAATACTTTAAACATGACCATCATACCATCTTGCAATCTTTTCTTCTCCAAATTAAACATACCCAGCTCCTTAGGGAATTCCTGATAGAGCTTGGTTTGCAGACTTTTCATCATCCTGGTCACCCTTCTTTGAACTCATCAGTATCATTCTTGAACTGTAGTACCCAGAACTAGAATCTAAGTGGAGTAAATTGCCTTTATCCTCATAGAAATTCATTTTGTTAGTTTTGTCCCAGTTCTTACTCATCTGGTAAGATCATTTTGAAAACTTATTTTGTCCTGTAGCTTATGGACTACCTCTAACAACTTGTCATTTCCAAGCATGCCCTCTATTCCATCATCTAAGTAGTATATAAAGATATTGAACAATATTGGGCCCAAAACAGAATTCTGCAGTACCTCATTAGTAAATTATTGCCAGCCTGAAGAGGAGTCAGTGGTGAGCACTCCTTTGGGTTCAGCCCATCAAGAGTTACAAATGTGTCCAACACTAACATTATCTGTCCTTCCTTTCACCAGCTTGTGGACAAGAATATCAAAGGGGACCCTGTCAAAAGCCTTAAAATCAAGATATACTACGTCCACAGAATTCACCTCATCTACAAACTGTGTAACTCTGTTTTAAAAAGAGAGAAGATTAGTTGGGCATGATTCACTTTTTGAGAAACCAGTGCTAGATGTTAAAAATCATAGCATCCCTCCTCCCACCCCATGCTCACCAGCTGATTGTTAACTGATCTGTTCTAAAACCTCTCCTAGTATTGAAATCAAACTGATGGCTTCCTCCCCCCCAACCCTTTTTTGAGGATGAGCAAGAACATTTGCTCTACAGTCTGCCTGGACCACTCCCCTAAGAATTGTTCTCAAAAATTATTGGTTGTGGCTCTGAGATTATATCTGCAAGTTTCTTTAGTACTCTTCAATGCAGTTCATCCAGCCTTTGGTGCCTAAGTTCATTTAGAGTAGCTAATCATTCCTATACTATTTCTTTACCTGTTTTGCATGGGGATACCAACCAAAAGCATTTTCAGCACTTCTGAATGCAAGAGATAATGAACACCCCACATGTTGTGCTATGTTCCCTTTTTTCAGCAGTTCTTTTTAAAAAGATTAAATTTGAATTTAAAGTTATTAATGAATCTGCTACGTACTTATGGATATTGTTAGGTGCTTTGATACTGTGAGAGGTGTTTGCAATAATAAATAAATACTTAAAAGACCAGAAACGATTGTTTGATCATAACACTTTTCTGAGAGTCTGTAGGTACTACTCACTATTTTCTGATTATGGCCATAGTGTATGGAGCAGAATACTTTGCTTCCAGAATTTACACTATCCATTTTAACACAGCCATATTGAATGTACTTTGTTTTGCTGATATTAATTAGAAATATTAATTCACCACTTTTCGATAACATAGAAATTTTATGTGTGACTTTATTTAAACTAGGAAGAAGAAAAGGAAAAACTAAAAAAAAACCCTGAAATATGAAGAAGTGGCTTTGTGTATCATGGTTACTTGTTTGTTTAACTATTAGTGTAAAATGCTTAGAGGTTTTCCTATATGAAGCAGTATTTGTACCACTCTTTTTTCCCCTTCCTCTACTGGAAATGACTAAGTTTTGATTTCCATTCAGTTGATTTAATGGTGTTATTTTGGTGTTTATTTTTTTTATATATAAGCCATAACTAGTCAAGTGTACATTTCTGATTCTTTCAGAAACACTGGGACATGTTAACCTTGGTACTCTTGCTTGTTCTGAAATAAAAAGAATAATTATTACTGGATAAATGCAATTTCAGTTGAGTTCAAGTTAGTTTATGTTTTCTAGTTTCCTAAAGGGAATTGCTGGGTGGATTTTTGGTGGCTTGATAATTATTTGGGGTATAATTGTTTTTAAAATCACTTCAAACCATGGCTGTTAACATTCAGTACTCAACATTAGGGTTTAATAGTGCACTGTAAATTTATTAATGATTCCAGAAAGCATAATGTTCTTGCCTGTATTTTATAGTTGGTGATACTCTTACGTAGTTTGACTTTTTAATGGGTATCTCAGTACCTATTATTTTGTGCACAGTGCTATCTGAAATGTGTAGTTGTCTAACTTAGCATGAATCCCCCACACTGTTAAAGAAAATGACTTAATTAATGGCAGTGGCAGTATTGCCAGTCCATATTGGCTTGTTGTTGTTGTTGTTGTTGCTGCTGCTGTTGTGTGCATGACCCTAAGATGGTTTTCACAGGATTTTCTGGCTTAGGTTTCTTTTCATTTTTTTTTTTTTTTTTAAATCCACAGCAATTGGAACAGATCCAGAAGGAGCTGAGTGTTCTGGAAGAAGATATTAAACGAGTGGAGGTGAGATGCTAAGCCATTGTTGCAACTTGAATAGTTTTTCACTTCTGTCAAACTCTCTGCTTGTCTGTGAGCTGCTGTGTTAAATTTATGGCACTTAGTTCAGTAGGAAAAACAGAGATTAAACTCTCTGGTTAATTTGTTCCCCTGAATGCTTATGTTCTTCTGCAGTTTGGAAGGGCATTTCACATACTTTTTGTAACCCTCCCAGTGGGTTAGTTTATTTTGAGAATTCATTGTATGTTTTTTCTATATAAAGAGTGCTTGGGAACTGCATAATAAAGTAATTTTCAGTGAAATAGCCATATTACTCTGTTCTACCAAAAAAAGAGGAGGAATATGGAGGGGGAAGAAGGGAATCTAGCAGCACCTTTGAAACAAACAAATTATATTTTAGCATGGGCTTTTGTGAGTATAGTCCACTTCCTCAGGGGCAATGATGAAGTGATAAGATAAAGATGCATATTGTGACTCTGCCTATAAATTTTCAAATTGCTATGTGAGATGGTACAGGTCTTCAAAGGTTTTTGGCTCAGGTCACAATTTGCATCCTTCTGTATCCTGTTACATTTTGTCCCACTTTTACAACTGTTCAGATGTGTTTAAAAACCTGTGGCTTTAGTATCACTTCATCAGTGCACCTGAGAAAGTGGACTGATACTCATGAAAACTCATGGTAAAATATACATTAGTTAGACTGAAAGGTATTTCTCTATTCCCCTCCCCCTTCCCCCCCTTTTTTTTATAATAAAGGGCAGGCTATGATGAGAAGGAGAAGGACTCAGCCTCTTTTTTTATGAGCCAAATTGCTGTGGTAAATCTGTTATAGATGGTGATAGTGAGCTATTCCCGTCTTGATTATTGGGTCTTTTAAAACTGATAGATGGGTTTATTTATTAAAGTCACCCCCCCTTTTTTGCACACGATTGAAATCTTTTGCAAGCAACTCTGAAGATGTGGAAACTCTATCCAGATGCTATGTTTCCTTAGGGTTGCGGTATCGTATGGATATTGTAATCATGCAAATCTCATCTGGGGGTCTTATTTGGAAAGAGCTATGTGTTTGCCCTTGCCCACATGTTGCCAGTATTCATATAGATAAGTTGGCTCTGTTAGGAGTACACTACAAGAAATGGCTATATGGGTATATGTGAGTGAAGGATGTCTTGAAATATACTTATTTAAGTGCCAACTATATTTGTTCTTGTGAATGAAAGTGCACAGTAACTGTTCTAGTTAATTTTACTAGCAACTGCATTTCTCAGGAAGGCTTCGGAGCAATCCACTACATGTTGGGTTACCCTCTCGTGCCAGCAGCTCAGAGCAGAAGAAGAACATTCTTTGCAGTTATAACCGTTGATACGCTGAACGTCCTTCAGTTTTTTCTTCTCCTGCCTTGCCAGCGGTTCGAAGTTTTACCTCTCTAGTATTTTTGTGAAGTTAATGAGCTAAAAAGAAGAAGAAGAGGAAATAGAGAGAGGAAGAAAGGGAGGGGAGAATAGTGATTTAGTGTTTATAATTGAGAATAGTAAGAGATGGCAGTTTCAGCTCAGGATTCTAGTAAAAGAAAGCTGGTGCAAGAAACACAAGATGAAAGTGAGATGCAACTGGAGAAATGTCAGAGAGAAGATGGGGAATTAAATAAAGCTCAAATCTCAGTGGATAGCCTTGAGAAAGAGTGTAATAAAATGGATGAGGTAGCCATGGATCAGGGCAGCCTGGACAGGCAGCCAACTGATCAATCAGCTACTGGAAGTACCTTACTAAAGAAGATTTTCGAGTAAGAGTGAGTCGGAAGGGCAATCTCCGACCAGCCACTCCGAGGCTCAAACAAAGCTAAAAATATCTAGTATAAGGAAGTCTTGAGAAGGCAGGAATTAAAAAGAAGGTGAAAGGAAAATTATCTAGTAATACAGTTCAATCTGTTAAGGGCGGAGAAGGGCTCCCAACTGTTCCTTTAACTTCCAGTCGCCATACTGAAAAGAGGCGTTCCAAAAGCAAGGGAGGGGCTGTGAGAGGAAAGAGCTCTCCTGACCAGTCCAAGCTCGCCAGCAACACAACCAATCACACTCAAGCATGCGAGCAGCCTCTGCCGGGAGAAATGGAAGCCTCTCAGTCAGTAGTTCCTTGCCCTTTTGTATTAGCAAATACAGCAGTGAAGGACAATTTAGCATTGTGTATGACATCATTATTCACTAGGAGTCAAACTGCAATGCCTATGGAACATAAAGAAGTAAGGTTTGAACCTCCTTTGTCCTCAATGTCTTCCCAGGGGAATGTGCCTCAGTGTAGTATGGAGGTGATAAGACAAATGATTGCTGAATGATTGTTAATAGGCAAGCCTATGTTAGTGAAATGATTTCACAAAATGCAATACACTTTTTAAACTTGTTATGTAGGTTGGACAATTCAGTGAATTCGAATGTAACATCATTATTAAGCAGTCAAACTACTTCAATCAGTCCTTCATTTTCGCTTGATTTTCCTAATGATACAAAGGTTATTCAAGCTAAATCAAATGATGCTGGTATAGATTTACCAAAAAGGTCTACCTGTAGGTCCAAAGTGACTAGAGTGGAGGAATCTGCTTTGTCACACTTTGAACAAATTAACACTGAATCTGAAAGTGATGAGGAACCGGATTTGGCAGATACTCATGGGGATAATGACTCTAAATCAGATGGTTCTATTTCTGAGGAGGAGGATGCAGAAGATGATAATAAAGTGAAATTATTTTCCTCAGATTCTTCTAAAAATTTGCTGAAAAAGGTGTTGGTAACTCTGGGATTGGACAATCTGGAGAGTGCCACTTCAGATACTGATAAAAACAAGAATGTTGCATCAATTATAAGGAATAAACCTAGAAAATCTAGCGTTATTCCCATGTCATATTTATTTTTGGATTTAATTCAGTCTGAATGGAGTGAAACCAAATCTTCAAAAAGATTTAAAAACTACAGTAAGGATTTATATAGCTTTGAAGATAAGGCTATGGAGCTTCTAGTCACCCCATTGGTTGACGCCCCAATTTCTGCCCTTGTGTCAAATGCTGTGGTTCCAAAAGAAGGCAATACATTTCTAAAAGATCCAGATGAGAAAAGAGTGGATTCGACATTAAGAAGGGCACATGAGTTAGCTGCTTTCACCATAAGAGCCTCGGTAGCCAGCTCTGCATTTGCTAGAGCAGGTCTGTTGTGGATCCAGGCAATACTGGGTGCGGAAGATGTTTCAGCCTGCACAGTGCAGAAAGTTTTAGTTAAACTTGAGCAAATTTTGAAATATTTAGCAGATGCAGGATATGATGCTGTAGCTTTTGTATTGCGTTCAGTAGCAGCTACTGCAGTGGGTCGCAGGGCTTTATGGTTAAAACATTGGGGGGGTGGATGCCAAGTCCAAATCTAATTTAACAGATGTTCCCTTTAAAGACAAACTGCTTTTTGGGGAAGAGACATTGAAAAAGGTTCTAGTAGAAGGAAGAGATAGACAAGTTCTTCCTTCACTGTATAAGAAAAGATAGGATAGGCGTTGGTCTAGAGGAGATAACTATTCCTTTCGAGGAAATAGACTGTTTCAAAGACAGACAGATTCTAGAGGCATTAGACAGCAATGGAATAGAAGCAAAGGACAGATTAGACAACAAGGTGAGCAACAAGCAAAGCGTTCCGCTGCCCAGTCGGGTAGAGCAACTAAGCAACAGTTCTGACTTAGACAGAATACCGGTGGGGAGAATGTTAATACACTTTGGTCGACTATGGAGCAACATCACTGCAGACAAGTAGGTATTAGAAATTGTTCAAAAGGGATATCAGATTGTATTTGTCAGTCGACCAAAGGGAAAGTATATACCCTCACCGATACTGAAAAACAAAAGAGAAGCGTTGTCTGGACCGAGATTCAACACCTATTAGAAATACAGGCAGAGCCTGTACCTGTGAATCAGAAATGTCGGGGAGTATATTCTATTTTCTTTACTGTCAAGAAGCACAGTAGTAGTTACTGTCCGGTGCTGGATCTAAAGTATCTGAATCAGTATGTTCAGTACAGGAAATTCAAAATGGGACTCTACAGTCAATTTTACAGAATTTGAAATTAAACTACTACTTGCAAGAAGCCTATTTACATATTCCCATGGGTATAGGATGCAAGAAATTTCTGAGGTTTCAGTTCAACAACAACTATTTTCAGGCTTACCTCTGCTCCCAGAGTATTTGCCAAGGTCTTGGTACCACTGATTGCACATCTCAGGCAGCAAGGAATATATATGTTCCCATACTTGGACAATATTCTGTTGAGAGCAAACAGCAAGGACAAGGCAGAACAGGATTTACACTTAATTCAGAAGCTACAAGGGTTAGGCTTTCTTGTGAATTTCAGGAAGAGTCAACTTTTCCCAGTTCAGAGAATTTTACATTTGGGGGTAGAGATAGACACTCAACAGGGGTGTGTATTTCTTTCTCAGGAAAGGATAGAAAATTTGAAGTCAGAGATTATGGAGATAAAGACTTTCAGAAAGGTGAATCTGATGAGACTAGCCAGAATACTAGGTCCATTAGTCTCAACCACTCATTTAGTGCCTTGGGCAAAGTTCCATATGAGACCACTTCAGCTATTTTTGAGATCATGGCAAAATCAAATTTTAGCGAGAAGGGATGTAAGCCTTCAACTGACAAGATTAGTGAAGAAGGAACTGAATTGGTGGTTAGATCAAAAGAATCTACAAAAGGGAGTGTCATTTGTTCACCAGGAAAAAGTTACTATCACAACAGATGTGAGCCTTTATGGTTGGGGCGCTCATTGTCTAGAGAAAACTGCCCAGGGGAAATGGACACAGGCGGAGAGATCGCTCAGTATAAATGTGTTAGAGTTGAGAGCGGTCAGGTTAGCTCTTCTGAGCTTTGTGAGGTTAATAAGGAACAGGAATGTGATAGTTTACACAGATAATGTAACAGTCAAGGCATTTTTAAATAAGCAGGGAGGCACAATGTCCAGGTAGCTTAATGTTGGAAGTGTCTAGAATTTTGTCATGGGCAGAGATAAACTTAAGATCCCTATCAGCAGCTCATCTGAAGGGAAGTCTAAATATATGTGCGGATTACTTGAGCAGGCACGAAGTTGCTCCAGGAGAGTGGACTTTGAATCAGGAAGTATACAATGTCTTGCTAGAAAAATATGGTGGATTTTCAGCGGATCTGTTTGCTTCGGCAAAAAATTACAAGTTACTGAGATATTTTTCAATTAATGGAAGTATAGGTGCAGAGAAGCAAGATGCTCTCAGATGGGATTGGCCAGGAGGATTGTTATACCTGTTCCCTCCTCTTCTGATATTGCAAAAAGTTCTACAAAAAACAAGACAACAAAAAGCACAGCTTCTATTAATAGCACCATATTGGCCTTGCAGACAGTGGTTTCCACAGTTACTGGAAATGTCGGTCGAGCAACCATGGAAGTTACCTATCAGTCGGGATCTTCTAACTCAAGGTCCAATTTGTCATCCAAACTCTCATTGGCTCAATCTAACCACATGGAGATTGAATGGAGGCAGTTAAAAAGAAAAGGGTTTGGTGATAAAGTGATTGGGACAAGTTAGCATCGAGAAAGTCTTCAACACAAAAGATTTATGAGTCGACATGGGAGGTATTTAAGAACTGGTGTTTTGATAATTCAGTGAATATTGATACTGTTTCAATAAATGATGTACTTTGTTTTCTACAGGATGGTTTGGGAAAAGGGTTGTGTCCTAATACCTTAAAAAGGCAAGTGGCAGCTTTATCAACTGTGATTCATAACGAGGGAAAGCCTCTAACAATGGACATACATGTTAAAACATTTCTTAAGAGGAGCTACTCTGCAAGCTCCACCAGTTATGAATAGATTTCCTTCCTGGGACCTCGTGTTAGACAGACTAACCTCGCCACCTTTAGAACCTTTAAGGGAGGCATCTCTAAAGTTGTTAACATTTAAGGTGGTTTTCCTGGTAGCGATTTCATCAGCCGGAAGAGTGTCTGAGATCGCTGCGTTATCTGTGAACCCAAACTTGTGAAGTTTGAAAGAGATTCTGTAGTTTGACAGTGGATCCTTCATTCAGGCTGAAATGTATGGTTTCCAATCCAGTTTTACCTTCAACAACTTTACTGTCTCTGTGTCCAAATCCAATACTACCTTCAGAAAAGAAGTTACACTCTTTGGATGTAAGAAGGGCATTGAAAGTTTATATAAACAGAACAAAGAGATTTAGATCTTCAAAGTCATTATTCGTTTTTTTTAATAGAGGGAAATTAGGAGGCAGAGTTTAGGCATCTAGAATATTGAAGTGGATTAAGTTATGCATTTATTCCTGTTATGATTTGGCCAATGTTCCTCGACCGAAGCAAGTGTGGGCTCCTTCAACAAGGTCAGTATCATCTACAGTGGCGTATAGATTAACAACATCATTGTAACATGTGTGTAAAGCTGCAGGATGGAAGGAGCCTAACACTTTAATAAAACACTATAAATTAGATAGGTTTGCAGAAAGGCATATGGCATTTGGGAGGTCAGTGTTAAAAGTAGCTGACCAGGAAGTTTGCAGCCATTCCCACCCATAATTTCTATAGCTTGAGTACATCCCAATATGTAGTGGATTGCTCGGAAGCCTTCCTGAGAATGAGATATTACTACTTACTGAGAATGATCATTCTAGGAAGGCTGAAGGAGCAATCCACACCCTCCCAGGCTGCCTTGTAGGTGAGGTTGAAGATACAACAGGCTAGGCAGGGCTGTTTAACAAAACTGAAGGACGTTCAGGGTATCAACGGTTATAACTGCAAGGAACATTCTTCTCCTGCCTTGAGCTGCTGGCGCGAGAGGTTAACCCAATATGTAGTGGATTGTTCCTTCAGCCTTCCTAGAATGATCATTCTCAGTAAGTACTAATATCTCATTCTGCACATGAAGATCCCACTTTAGATCACAGTAAGAACATGCTGTTTGAAAACCAAAAGTGACTTGACGTTCCAGTGTAAGATTTTTGCTATCTGTTACTCCATTCAGCTAGGCTGATATGTAGACCTTACTTAACTTGAAAAATTGCTTAAAAAATACTCAGCCATAACTGAAATAAACTTATTTATTCCAAACATATACTTTTATCTTAAAGTCCCTGTCTTAAAATACATTTATAAATGGGTTAACATTTTGACATTTTGAGTGGCAATGGCTGACTTTCCCCTTCTGGGCTGATTTTAAGAGGCTCAGATGGAAGCTGCTGGTTCCATTTGTACCAGACCACTCTTAGTCAAGTACATTGATGTCAAACTCAGTGTGACTCAACTGGTTAACAGCATGTTAGGAGAAAATATTGCTATTCTCTTAGAGAACGTTAACAATGTTTGTTAAAATATCTGAAATGAAAAAAAAAAGAGTAAATAATATGTTCCTAAAAGTACTTCTTGTTAATGGGAGGTAAAAATATTTTAATGTGATTGTGTATGTATTCCAGGAAATGAGTGGCTTATATTCGCCAGTCAGTGAGGACAGCACTGTTCCTCAGTTTGAAGCTCCCTCACCTTCACCCAGGTATTCGTCTATCAGCAAAACTTGCCCTGCCCTTAATCTTCTCTCCCCTAAACCTCAGTTCATCCCATACTCCAAATTTTCTGTTTTATTAATGTTTCTATTGTAATGGGAGAAATCATAGTTTATATGTTATTCAGTGGATTATATAGTCCAGTGTCTTATTTGGTGTGGTGGTCAGTACAAGTGGTGACACCATGATAATTTGTATGTGGTGTATGTATTTGTGTGCATGTATGACAGTGAGAGAGTTGGTGATTGAGGGGACAGAATGCCAAGAAAGAAGAGACAGAATGACTAGATGCAAAGGAAAACTGTGTGATCCCTATATTTGTAACATCTGTGCAGAAGAGGAAATCTTTCCAGGTGTGTAAGACTTTAAGAATAGCTCTAGCAGGTCAGAGCACAGGCCTATATACTGCAGCATCCTGTTTCTCACTGATGCACCTAGGAAGCCCATAAAATAGCACATGAATGCAGTTACCCCATTGTTCTTTACCAACTGATTCTTGGAGTCATTCTGTTCCTAATCTTGAAAGTAGCTTATAGTTGTCACAAGTTTTCTCATAAATCCAAGTTTACTGTCCCACGTGATAACCTTTCTTCTTTGTGGTCTCTGTGCCTCACACAATGGGAATCTTTGCACATGCACAGTAGCTTTTTGGAAAGTTCCAGAGTGTAGCAGCTTGGTGGGAACCCCTCCCCCATCTAGTACTGAAAATGCTCAGTCCCGCCAAACTAACGGTCTCTTCTCAGTTTCTTTTTGTCTGCCGACCTGTTAGCAGCTCGGAAAGCTTCCTCGCTGAGCAGTTCTTCTAATTCTTGCTTTTTTCTTCATTCTTTCTTTTGTTTTTCATCTCTTTAAAACAAAAATTGTAAGAACTCTTCCCCTTCTTATATCGTCTTTATTTAAGTTGTGTGTGTCTTGCAGCTGCAAGGTTTCTCTTTCCGACGCCCACCCCAAGTGCTTGTTCTGCCTCGGGGAGGGCCATAACGTTCGGGCCTGTTCCATTTGTAAGGATTTCTCCTCCTGGACTCTGAAGAATAGAGCTTATCGGTTGAAATCCTACTGTTGGGAGCAAGCCCTTTGCCTTAAAGAGCAGGCGTCTTTCAATACCACTCTTTCCACCATTTCGGTATCAATGCCTTCTACGACATCCTCTACCTCCTCAGTTGGGGAGCTCACTGTCACAGTTTCGCAGTCCAGGGCCACTGGGCTGGCCTAGAGATGCGTCTCCATATCAACGTGTTGGAGCTCTTGGCAATCCTCAAAGCTCTTTGGGCCTTTCAGAACCTCGTTGTTAGACGGACTGTCCAGATCCTGTCAGACAACGTGACAGCTGTCTGTTACATGAACAGGCAGGAAGGCATTCACTCTTCCACCTTGCTCCATCTGGCTCTACGCATGTGGGACTGGTGCATTCCACTAGCGGTATGGGACAACGTGGCAGTGGACACACTGAGCAGGGACACAGCGTGCCACCATGAGTGGTTCCTCTCCGACGCCGCCGTCCAGCAGATAGTGTCTCAGTGGGGTACCCCAACCGTCAATCTCTTTGTGACTGAACGGAACAGGAAATGTCCCTGTTATTGCTCGAGAGCCGACCTAGGCCCCAGCTCTCTTGGGACGTGTTCCAGTTCCTTTGGAGTGGAGAATTCCTGTACATCGTCCCACCGTTTCCTCTCTTGGACTGAGTGGTGGCCAAGATCGCAGTGGACAGGGCAGACGCCATCCTCATAGCCCCTTATTGGCCAAGACAACATTGGTTCAGTCCCCTTCTCGCTATCTCATGGGGCCGCAACATGAACCTTCAGAACACACCGGACCTCCTTTCTCACTCAGATGGTCACGTGTTACACCTGGATCTCCCTCTCCTCCGCCTGCACGCTTGGAGGATAATGTTCTAGACTCTCCCGCTAACCAAGCTGTCCTCTCAGCCATGAGGAAGGAATCTACTCGTAGATCCTATGAATACAAGTGGAGGAAGTTCCATGGCCTTTGCCGTCTCCCGTGATGAGGCCGCTTCTCTGACCTCCCTGTCAACAGTGCTCCACTTCCTCTTGACACTGCAGGACCAGGGTCTTGCTTTTTCCTCCCTGAAAGTTTATCTCTCTGCAATCATGGCTTATCAGCCACGTGGTTCTCCTTCCTCAGCCTTTTTCTGGAATGCTACAGTCAAGCAATTCCTTAAAGGTCTGCAACACCTCTACCTCCTATCACCCCACTGCTTCCTCCATGGTCACTATTACTTGCCCATTCTCAGCTCATGCACCATCCCTTTGAACCAATGGCCACATGTGATGACCGTCTCCTTAGCATGAAGATGTCGTTCTTGGATGCTGTCACTTCAGCCAGACGGGCAGGAGAGCTGACTGCGCTGCATTCTGATGAACTGTTCCTGGTGTTCCATCGGGACAAGATAGTCCTGTGTCCGGACCTGTCTTTTCTTCCCAGAGTAGTCTCCGACTTCCATCTGAACCAAGATTTGATTCTACCTACCTTCTGTCCAGTCCCTGCATCGCCTCTCAAGCGCTCTCTACACTCGCTCGACGTATGTCGTGCTCTTGCCTTTTACCTGCAACGGACCTCGACCTTCCTTTTTGTTTGTTATGGTGGTTGCCGGAAAGGTCAGAAGGTCTCCACTCAATATTTTTCCAAATGGGTTGCCCAGACAATTCACCTTGTGTACGAACTTGCCAGGCAACCTCCCCGGCTCTGCTTCGTGCCCATTCCACCAGGGCAGTGGCCTCTTCAGCGGCCTTTCTCAGGAGACTTGACCTACAGGAGCTTTGTTGTGTGGCTGCGTGGTCCCGGCCTTTGACCTTCATCCACCATTACCGCCTTGACTGCAGGGCCTGGCGGGATGCTTGCTTCGGTCATGCGGTGCTGTCTTCTGTCTTCTAGGACCTGCCCTGCCCTCCAGCGGTAAGCTACTCACTCTCCCATTGTGTGAGGCACAGAGACCACGAAGAAGAAAAACAGGTTGCTTACCTGTAACTATGGTTCTTTGAGTGGTCATCTGTGCCCTCACACACACACACAGCCTCTCCTCTTTCAGGTCCTTGTTTCGGCAGACTTCGAAACTGAGGAGAGACTGTTAGCTTGGCGGGACTGAGCATGCTCAGTACCGGGTGGGGGAGGGGTTCCCGCCAAGCTGCTCTGCTCTGGAACTTTCCGAAAAGCTACTGCACATGTGCAAAGATTCCCATTGTGTGAGTGCACAGATGACCACTTGAAGAACCACAGTTACAGATAAGCAACCTGTTCGTTCTTGCATGACAGCTACTCCACCAGAATTTCTTCTGTATACAGTAACCCGATCCTCCTTCATTTCTGTTCATCTGGAAAATAATAGTTTAGATGCAGAAACATGATACAGTTTAAATATGGGGCCTATGCTAACAGTTTAGGGTAAACATGCATATTAGGAAACATTGAATACTGCTAACGTAGTCTGTCCCTTTCTCCAGCCTGTCTTGATACCTAAAGCACTTCCAACAACTAATCCTTAGTCAAATACTGTTGTTCTTTGGATTTACAGACCCCACTTTTCTCATGAAGGCTCAAAGATAAGTATAATCAAAAACTAGATGCTGGTCAATAAAAAACAATGTTTGTGCATTTCCTGTACTAATGCACAGAGCATGAGAAATAAACAGGATGAATTTGAACTCATGGCACAACAAAGTAAATATTATATAATAGGCATCAGTGAAACCTAGTGAGATGACTCTCATGATTAAAATGTAGCAATAGAGGGGTATAAACTGTTTCAGAGAAATAGACCAAACAGGAAAGGAGGAGGAGTAACACTATATGTCAGGGACATTTACACCTGTGAAGAAATCCATGACTTAAATCCTAAAAGCCAGGTTGAGAGCATTTGGGTAAAAATTCAGAGGGAGAGAAACAACAGTGATGTCATTATGGGAGTCTACTACAGACCCCCAAGCCAGACTGGGGACTTGGGTGATGCCTTCCTGGAACAGATGAGGAAACATTCAGAAAGGAAAAATGCAGGAGTAATGAGAAATTTCAGCTGTCTTTGTATTTGTTGGAAGTCAAATCAAACTGCCCAAGAGTGTCAGGTCCAACCAATTCCTCACTTGCCTTGCAGGCAGTTTCATAGTCCAGAAGGTAAAAGAGGCGACAAGGGGAACAGCTATTTTAGATCTGATCCTAATGGGTTAATGGGGCGGAGGTGGCAGGACCCTTAGATGGAAGTTACCGTGTTCTCCTGGAGTTTATTATACAGTGGAAAGGGGAAGCCAAATGTAGTCAGGCACGCCATCTAGACTTTAATCTGATCTAAGACTTTAAGAAAGCTGATTTCAATAAACTTAGGGAAATGCTGGATGTGATCCCATGGCATGGAATAGTAAAAGAGAAGGGAATTCATGATGGATGGGAATTTCTTAAAAGTGAGATATTGATGGGAGAATTTCAAACAATTCCAGTAAGGAGGAAAACCGGAAGGAGTCTAAAGAATCCAGGATGGATATCTAAAGAACTTTCAACTTTCATCCATGAAAGAGGTCCTTAATAATTGATAATTGAGCAGTCAAGACTGATCTCTTCCGACAGGCCTTCCCAGACTAGCATTTTCATCACCTCCCATCTATTGCCTTGTTGCCTTGCTAACAGTAATTGATGGATTGTTAATTGCTGTGTATTTTAAGGGGTTGGTTTAGTTGGGTTGGTGGGTGGGGAGGATTGGGTATGTTTTTAATATCTTTTAATGTATTTTAATGTGTAATGTATGTTGTTCGCCGTCTCAATCCGTGTGGAGAGGCGGGATACAAATACATTTATGATCATGATGATGTATCAGAAAAATTAATATTTTTTCATTTCAGCAGTTTTAGAAATAAAATTTGTTGGTTTATTTATTCGGATACTCTTCTTTGTTTCTACAGTAGCATTATTGATTCTACAGAATACAGTCAGCCTCCAGGATTCAGTGGCAGTTCCCAGGTAAAGAAATAACTGTAGTTTGTACAAAGAGAAAATAAGGTTTAAGTTTTCCAGGAACTTGATCTGGCTACTTCTAATATTTTCAGTGATGTACCATAGGTAGTTCATGGTTTAAAGCCTGTACAAGTAGGTGAAACTGGTTGCATGTGTGGGTCAGACATGGATGGGCAGATTCTCTTGTCAGATCTGCATTTTTAAGATGAATAGTGTGCTCGGAGAGCCCAGTTTCTGACTGAATCCTGATGTATGTGGTGGGGAGGATAGATTACCCTTTCCTTCTGCATTATTTTCCCTGATGAAAACTGCCATTTTTCAGTTGGGGGCAGCATATACATGTTCCTATAAGAACAAACAGCAGCTAGGTGGAAGAGGATTTTTGCTGAGAAGAATTGAGTTGCCTCCTTGCTAGGTCTCATAGTCATAATTCAACTGGATCTTTTTGTGTTGCTGTTAACCTATTAAAATCCTTTTGAACAGTGGTTGTTAACCTGAATCTGAGGACCCCCAGGGTCAGCCCATCTCATCCTTACAACAGAGTGGCAACATGGCAGGAACCAAGGCAAAAGAAGACAGACATCCTTGCTGCCTGTATGCTGCCTGTCACATGACTGCTCTGATTCAGGGGGGAGGTGGGCTCAGCGGCTGAGTGACAGTGGAACTGACATGAGCCAGCCAGTCAGTGTCTTCCCCTTTTTCTCTCTTTCTCTCTTCTTTCTAGCTGAAAGCAGTCCAGTCAGAAATGCTCAAATGCCCCCCTCTTTTTGCCTTCTTCACCAGGAGCCAAGGGAGGAGGGAGAGGAGGCCAAAAACAAACAAAAAAACAGGGATTGAAGGCAAAAAGGGGATGAAGAAACCCCTATGTAAAAGACCCTGAGTTCATCTCTTCATTTCCATTTATAGGTGCACACTCTTTCATCTGAATTGAGTGGCAGCTTATTTTGCCAATGGTAATCCCTTCCTCCAACTTCCAGTGCCTTGCCCGTCCCCTCATCTCATTTGGTCCCACTTTTTCCTGCTATCCTTTTTCAGAGTTGGCTGCCATGCTGTTTTGAGGATCCCACTCAGAGTGGGGCCAAATGGGAAGAGCGGGTGCTGTTGCAGCAGGTGCTGCCCCCTGGCAAGACTCTGGAAGTTGAAGAAACTGATCACTGCTGGCAAAATAAGCCACCACTCAATTCAGATGAAACTGTCTATTCTTATGAATGGAAATGCGGAGGTACACGTGGGGACTTTTATATAGGGATTGCAGCTGCTGAAAAAATCTCCATTGGTGTCCTTGTCATTCCCTTCCTTCTGGAGCAAGTTGACAACACTGAAGGAGATTTTTGCAGCAGCGGATTCTCTACCATGCATATTTGGAGGCCTAGAAATACTCATCGTTTTTTCACTTTTGTGAAAACCTCTGCAACAGTTGAGGGCTGAGTGTAGTATTATTGTGGTGGCTACAGTTGCCGACCCCTGGACTAAACTTCGTGTAAGATCTCTTGCAGCATTAATATTTTGAAGACCTACATAGGGATGTACATGTGTTTTAACTTTTTCAGTTTACAATTTATAAAATAATTGGAGTTTTGCATCAATAATATTGTAATCAGGTATAGCTTGCATTTCTGCAACATTTGATAGCAAAATCAATTTTGGAGCAAGAAAGCAGAAAATGATCCTAGCTTGTCAAGATAATTTATATATAGATTATACATGAACACCACATAACTGTATACATGACTCAGAAGAGTCTAGCATTTAAAAGAGAGTGCAAATGGGTCCTAAAGCTGTCATTGCTAATTTAAAGTTGGATCCATATTGATTCAGATACTTTAAATTTTGAAAAAGTTAAAGGCCCCATACTGTTCCCTCACTTTCTGTTTAACCATGTGAGATAAACAACTAGATTCTTCTGCAGTATTCTTTTGCTTTTACACAGCTCTGAATTTCTAAAACCAAGTTAGCATTGACATTAAAATTATGAAGTTGTATGTAATTGCATTTGACTGCCAAATTGGTACTACGTTGTTCATAATAGACATGTTTGAGACGAACAGTTTTCTAATCCTACAAATTTATTCCAATATGAATACTCTGCATTGCCTGTAGCTGATGAATATGTACCTATTCTTAGTGTCCATTAAATAGAAAAATGTCAAAGATAAAGGGCCCCTTTAAGATTTTGACTTATGAATCTGCATAAAAATTTCATGCTAACAAAAAATACTGACACTTTAATATATTCTATGAATGAACTGTTATTCTTGAAGATCTTTTGAGAGGTAGATGTACCTCAAAAGTCTGTTCTAGGTAATTGTGTGTGGAGTTTTGTTTTGTTTTTTGTTGTTGTTGTTGTTTTGAGATCATCTTCTTCAGTTTAGAAATTTGGATGTCATTTCTTTTTTACTGAATGATCAGAGAACTTGAGAAAAGTTGCTGTTTTATCAATTCATTTGAATACGTAAATACTTTGTGACACTTGCCTCATGCGTAAGATTCAGAAGGTAAATTATTGTATGTGTGTTACATTTCCTACCAACATAAAATTGAGTATTACAGATAAATGACACTTGGTCTGTAGAGAGAGTGAGTCAGAAAGGGAATGCAGAAATATCAATGCTGTTTTTGATTTAAGTATCTGTAATGCATAGCCGGTGTTTACACATTGGCCAGTAGCATCTACCTGAAGAACTGGACACATAAGTGCATTGATTCTAAATGAAGTTTCTCCCCCACCCCTGCTTCATTCAGACTAAAAAACAACCATGGTATAACAGTACATTAGCGTCAAGGCGGAAGAGGCTTACAGCTCATTTTGAAGATCTGGAGCAATGCTACTTTTCTACCAGGATGACTCGAGTATCAGGTAGAACATATCTTAGTTACTAAATGAGATGCTAAAGCTTTACCATGCTTCTGTTTCCCAAAATCCATCATGGCAATTTGCCACACATCTAGGATGACAAGGATGACATAATAGGTTTCTGTATAGGTTTCCCTATATGCTCAAGAGAAGGTATACAGAAGGTACTCTGTTTTTAGTTTTGCCTGACTTCTATCATTATCTTCTACCTCATTTTTCTTTTGTTCTGTTCTTGGTTATCACCTACCTTTCTGTCACCATATACTTTCCTTGGTTTCTCCCTCTGCTTTTGCTACTAGCGTTCAGTTTCTTTCAAAACACTTTGCATCTCCACAAAATTGTTGACCATCTTCCCTCATCTGGCCTTCTTTAGGATAAAACTGTAGTCTGTGTTATCCTCCACTTTTGCCTTGACTACTGCAATTATACATTGTTACTATTTTGGTATTTTGCTACCCAAAGGCTCCTGTGGAATTCTATCATGGAATAAATCTTTAAGAAGGGAAAAAAAGAGGACCCAAATAATTATCGCCCAGTCAGCCTGACATCAGTACCCGGAAAGATCCTGGAGCAGATCATTAAGCAGTCAGTTTCTAATCTCTTAGAAAGCAACGCGGTAATCACGAGAAGTCAATATGGATTTCTCAAAAATAAGTCATGCCAGACTAATCTTATCTCTTTTTATGATAGAGTTACTAGCTTGATAGATGAAGGGAATGTTGTAGCTGTAGCATATCTCGATTTCAGTAAGGCCTTTGACAAAGTTCCCCATGACATTCTTGCAATGAAGCTGGTAAAATGTGGGCTGGACAGGGCTACCGTTAGCTGGATTTGTAATTGGTTGACCGACCGAACCCAAAGGGTGATCACAAATGGCTGCTTTTCATCCTGGAGAGAAGTGACTAGCGGGGTGCCACAGGGTTCTGTCCTGGGTCCAGTGTTGTTCCATATTTTTATCAACAACTTGGATGAAGGAATAGAGGGCATGCTCATCAAATTTGCAGATGACACCAAATTGGGAGGAGTTGCTAATACGCCAGAGGACAGGATCAAAATTCAAAATGACCTGGATAGATTGGAGAGCTGAAATGAAATTCAACAGGGAGAAGTGTATGGTCCTACACTTAGGTAGAAAAAATGGAATACAGAAATATAGGATGGGGGACACGTGTGAAAGGGATCTAAGAGTCTTCATAGACCACAAGCTGAACAGGAGTCAGCAGCGTGATGCGGCAGCCAAGAAAGCCAATGCAATTCTTGGTTGCATCAATAGGAGTATGGTGTCTAGATCGAGGGAGGTACTGGTACCACTCTACTCTGCTTTGGTTAGACCTCATCTTGAATACTGTGTCCAGTTCTGGGCACCCCAATTCAAGAAGGACATGGTCAAGCTGGAGCAAGTCCAGAGGAGGGCGACCAAAATGGTGAGAGGTCTGGAAGCCATGCCCTATGAGGATAGACTTAGAGAGCTGGGTATGTTTAGTCTGCAGAAGAGAAGGTTAAGAGGGGACATGATAGCCATGTTTAAATATTTGAAGGGATGCCATATAGAGGAAGGAGAGGGCTTGTTTTCTGCTGGTCCAGAGACCAGGACAAGGAGCAATGTATTCAAGCTGCAGGAAAGGAGATTCCACCTGAACCTCAGGAAGATCTTCCTGACAGTCAGGGCTGTCCGGCAGTGGAATGTGCTGCCTCGGAGTGTAGTGGAGTCTCCTTCCTGGAGGTTTTTAAGCAGAAGCTAGATGGCCATCTGTCGGGAGTGCTTGGGTGAGGGTGTTCCTGCATGGCAGGGGGTTGGAGTGGATGGCCCGTGTAGTCTCTTCCAACTCTACATTTCTATGATGCTATTATTCTAAATATGTCAAAAAGAAATATCTAACTTTCTTCTGTCATGCCCCATTTCCCTTCCTCACATCTACAGTTCCATTTCTGAAATTATTCTCCTCTCCTGTAATTTATGTGATATGGTACCTGTCCTCAGATCCCTCCGTAAAGTATCTGTCCTCTTCTACATTCATTATATACTCATTTCCCTTAAATTCAAACTTCTCTGACATGTTTCCATACCCTCTTTCATTAGCTTCTCATGTAGAATGCCAGACATGCCCCTTGCTCCTCTGACTATGCCCCTCTAATTAGTGCTGTTTTAAGAACTCTTCAAAATGCTTAAATTAAGGATGAACCAGATTTATAGCAGCTGCAGATAACTTCAGATCAGAGTAAATTCAAGAAGTGTGTGATGTGAGGTCATCGACCAATACCTTTTAATTCATATTTTATAAATGGCTTTGGGATTAAATGTACTCAAGTGGTAATGGCTCCAATATTAAAACTTTAACATTGGTTGATGGAAGAAATGTAATAGTCTCATCTCAGACTGTTTTCTGTAAAAAACAAAAAAGGTTGATTGCTCAGACAGTTATGAGATAAAAATGTGTGTGACTTCAAATTGATTTGATTTTCGTTTAATGATGATAATTTTAGGTTCAGTTTAGAGGGATATTGTTTTCTTTGTTCCTGGTTTATGTCTTTATAAAAATGACAGGGTAATAGAATTTTCTCATCAAATATGTTACTGCTTGGTTAATTGTATACATACTGTATAGCTTGCTTCGTATACTTTGTATGTGATATTTAGATATCCTGCCTTGGAATTAAGCTCATGTATTGTAGCATATGGCAGAACATGGTCAAAGAACTTTATAAACAGCATTAATGGCTTTTTCTGAGCTAGTTCTTCAGATTCAAATATTTGTTTTTGTATTTAATTGAGGTATAAACTGAGAGTGATGAGAAATCACTGGTCACTGGAAACAAACTGGAAAATTATGTTTTGCAACACTTACTTTTTGGTGGTGTCCTTAAAAATGTTCATTTCCCACTGCCTTGTCTAGATGACAGCAGAACTTCAAACCAGCTGGATGAATTTCAGGAGTGCCTTTCCAAATTCACTCGCTACAATTCTGTCCGACCCCTGGCAACACTGTCTTATGCTAGTGACCTCTACAATGGATCCAGTATAGTATCCAGGTAATAAAGCTAATCATTTTAGAAGTACTAAAATGGAGAGGTCACTAGGAGGAGTGTTTGGTGAGCCAGATACATACAAAATTTATCTTTTACTTGCAGTGTCTATTTGGTTTCAGAATTTTGCGTAGATTAATATTGCCCACAACATCATAATTATGGTTGGTTTCTAAAAGTTAGTTAATTCACTATTGGTAACAAATGAGTGCCATTTTTAGCTTATATGGTTTCTATTAAATATCCAGATCTAAGTACTGAAATGATCGGTTAAGGGATTTTACCATCTAAAAAATATGGGTCATCAGTTTAAATCTGTTTCTATACTGCTAATGGTTTTGTTCTCCATGAACCCCTACCTTCATTATTAGCAAAATTTAACTCAAAGAAAAAGCAATTAAAGTGTTCATATTTGGTTACTGGTAAATATAATGATACTTGGAAAAAGGAGGTGAATGGCTAAAATGTGTTACATTTGTAAATTTAGGTATTGGCACTGCTACTGGAACTTGAAGTGACTAAAACAGAGTTAGAAATTGACTAATCATTCTAGTTGGGACTAACAGTTAGATTTAGAGCCAAATACTACAGTCACCCCTCCACACACACACTTTCACAACTTTGGCATTCACAGATTTGCTTATTTACAGGTTATTTCATAACCTAACACCCCACTGATGAAAGCAATTAGTAGTTCTGGTTATCAGACCCTTGGCATGTCCTTTATCCCATGGCCAATGATTATACCTATTTCTCCACTGTACACAAAACATACCCCTAACATGGAGCACTTCTTTATCTCTAGATCTTTCTTAGAAAACGTCCTAGATTCAACAATCAAAATGATCCTTTACTCTGATCATTCTCTGATAACATTGGATTGGCAAGTAGAAGAGGAAACATTTATCCCCAAAACCTGGAGATTTAGCCAAACACTTCTTTTCCATGAGCCATTGAAAAACTTAAGGACAGACACCATTAAGATGTTTTATTTGGGAAGCTGTTTCCCATTATCACATCAGTTTCCCATTATTATCGGAAGCTTTGTTGTGGGATGCATTAAATCAGTCCTCAGAGGCTTACTCATCCAACAGGGATCAAAACAAAAGAGGATTAGGGAAGTGCACAGATTAAATTTATTAAAAGAGGTAAAACAACAACTTGTCAAAAGATAAATCAAGATCCAGGAATATTTAAGACTCTGTCCCCCTAAAAGCAAAGATCAAAAACCTTAATCTACATAAAATGGAAACCTCTCTATGCTACATCATAGGTTATTTCTGTGAACACAATAATGAAAATTCCTAATTGCTACCCAGAATAGCTAAAAAGAAAAGAGAGAGCAGAAGAATAATGACTATTAAATCCCAAAGGAGCATGAACAACTCCCCAAATGAAAGTTTTGGGACTTCTTGACTATTCTGTACTTCTCAGAATGGACATCCCACAGTGAAATCAACTCCTTTCTTCACTCACTCAACATTAAAAAATTGTCTGACTCCAACAAGTCACTAGTGGACTAACTAGTCACAGAAAATGAACTTAAGCAAATCAAAAAGCAGGGAAATCTCCTAGACCAGATGGGTTCACAGGAGAATTCTATTAACTCTGCTATGGTGAAATAGTTCCCCACTTACTCAGTCTGTTTAATGAGTTTTTAAATAAAGGCTCCAATTCAGAAACCTAGTTTGCATCGAGAATTATCCCAATCCCCCGAACAGAAGAAGCCACCCCACTACATCAGCATTTAGACCAATTTCACTCATAAATCAAGATGTCAAATTCCTCACCTTCACCTTAGCAAACATGATCAATAGCTTCATAACTCATAACAGACTGTATGGAACCAGACCAAGTGGGCTTCATGCCTAATTGTAGACTATCAGATGCCACCTGTCACATATTAAATATAGTTCACCACTCCACTCATTTGAAAACTCCACTTCCCCTTTCATCCCTAGATGCCTTGAAATTCTTTGACAGTGTGAACTGAAAATACTTATTTGGGCTATTAAAAGAAATGACTTTTGGGGAAAATTTTGTGAGATCCCTTGAGGTTTCATATTATAACTTTTAACTGTCAACAATACTCCACTAATATAAAACTACAGAGAGGAGTTAATCAAGGATCCCCCTGTCACCACCCTTATTCACTATAGCAGTCAAGCCCTTATCTAACTTGATTTCAAATAATTGTAACAGAGATGGCCCTGACACTGGGGGGAGGATTCAGAAAATAATCTTTTTTGCAGATGGTGTGTTTTTCTTTTGAATATCCTGAACAATCCTTCTCAGCTTTTAAATTATCATTAAGGTTTTTGACAATATGTGAATATCAGATTTAATTACTCAAAATCTAAATCAGTGTGCTTTAATACTTCACCTAATAAGCAAGAAACATTTCAAAAATTAACCTCTAGTTGCAGCCATTGGCTTCACTTACATGGGTGTCATTGTTACTAAGGATATCAACTTATCTGTAGAAATTATTATAAAATCACCAAGTGGGTGAAATAAAAAACTTCAGAATGGAAAAACTCAAATTTATCTCTGTTGGGAAGAATTACTTTGATAAAAATGTTCCTCACCCTCTACCTCTTCTTTCTGTTCCAAACCATCCCCCTTTCTCCAACTCAGACAAAATTTAAAATTTGGAAAAAATTAATACATTTGTTTTTAATCACAAAAGACCCAGATTCAGGAAATTTGCTTGACATTTGTCATCAGAAAAGGAGATTTAGCCATCCCACATGTTTCGTTTTACAGCTTTCCAATTGAGACAAACATCTCTTCTCATTAAGAGAGACATATGATCAGTGTACGTAACAATGGAAATCCAAGATAATTTCCAAGCAGGTTATGGTTTATTCTTTAAAACATTTCTGGTATGAAAGTTAAATATTAAAAGCCCATGGTTATGAACATCTATTCAAATCTGGTACAAATGGAAACATGTCATATCACCTTGCCCATCTGCCCTTTTCTATTCCACCCGTTTTCTCATAGTTCAAATAAATTTAGACAGTTCAGAGAATGGAAAGGAAGAGTCTTTACTCCATTCAAGGCCTCTTCCACAGTAGTAAATCTAAAACAAGTAATGAATTGGCTACAGAATTAGAATTGCTTTGAATTATGTGGTTACATCTTTGTCAAATTGTTTTGTTCTCATCGCATGTAATGACTAGAAAGAAACCCTGAGAACCTCTAACAATGTATGAAAAACTGAGTGAGAGTTCCACACGGCATATTAAGAGATTAGCTTCCTTTGTTTATGACAGCTTAATTTGACTTTGTATACAGTAGATACCATAATTTTAAAAAGTCTTTGGGAAGCTGACCTAGGTATTGTAAGGACTGGGACTGAGACGGACTGGGTTAGCATGTGGACTTCTCTACCTCAGAGAAAATGCTTTGATGGTATCCGCAGATGATATGTAACTCCTGTGAAATAGGCAAAAATAGCCAAAATGCTGACAAAGATGTAATATTAAAGAATGTTCATTTAAATATGGCTTGGTGGCTCTAGAATTAACGTATTTTGACTTGCTGTTTTAAAACAAGTCTCTTTAATCTTCAAGCAAAAAATCAAGTATTGCCTTGAGCTTCTGATATTATTCATCTGCTTGGGAGAAAATAAGCAGCTAAAACATAGACACTTGATTGCCTTCTTTCTGATAGCTGTTAATGTTGAAATTGCTAAATGCTGGGAAATGGGACAGGTTTCTTTGGATGCATGGTGTAAAAAAATGGGACTTGTGGCTGTTAGATAAATTATCGGACAGCAAGAGAATAGAAAAAAGGACAGGCTGTGATACTGGAATGTAGATTCCAGCCTGTTATTAATTTTAGCTGTTAATTAATCTTCGCTGCCACCACCCACTGAATTCTGGACCCTTGGACAGCACAGTGGGATGCTGTCCAGTACATGTCAGTCCCTAATCTTAAGGATCTTCCCTTCCCCCCCTCCTTCTGGATGAGGAAGTTCTATCTAGCGTTGACGTGGGAAGGAGAGAAACAGGGTTTTTACAGAAAGTATTTATTAAAGGCATGCAAATGAGCAAGGCAATAACACACATGGGAGGCTCCCCCTCCCAGGCACGCTTAGTTACAAGTAGTTACAAAAAGAACAGATATAAAAGCACAGATACATTCTTTAGATCAGCCAGCCTCCAAAATAACAGAAAAGTCCTTAACGCGACTAGATAACTATTTCTAGTACTCACAGATGTTCATAGGCTTAGATGTTCTACGAGGAAAGAAGCCAGGAGGCGAGGCCTAGGCCTGCAAGCCTGCGACTGGCACAGATCCCTTCTACAGGAGATTCCTTTGTTGTTCTTCTTTGTTATCTCCCTGCCACATGGCCTCGCAAGAAGTTTTATAACTTCTCATTGGAAGCATCTCGAAGCATCTCGAAGATGCTCAGCTCTTACCTTTTGATTGGTCAGTTCTCACCCTGTGACCTATGATGCTGACCCACAGTAAAATGTAATCTAATCCCAACACCTCATTAACCCTTGGTTTACCTGAAGAGGGAAGTATCCCCCTTTAGCTAAGTCTAGATAATGGGAAGCCCCATTATCACACAGGCAAACCAAGATTTTTTTAAATAGAAAAATAGTATCTATTGACTTTGTTAACTCATTATTACAAACAGTGAAACTGCCCCCATCTGAGCTGAAGCTCTGGTCTGACTTTTTACCCTAGACTGTCAAACCATGGGTAATGATCCTTCAGAGACTACATAATAGAATGCTGTGATTGACCTCTTGAAACTTCTTGAGATACTTGGACTCTTTCATAAATTGTATCCTGATAATTTTGTATTTTCATATTTATTTATTTTTAATTAATTTTATTGTGGTTACATCATATAAAACAACATTTCTCATTGTACATTTTACCGAACTATTACCACTATCTTCCACTCCTCTCTGGATTTCAATACTGTTATTTCATTGACATATCAACATTATGCATCTTATTACATTTGTTAACATACAAGATAGATCCTGCTCTTCAACCCCACTTTACATGTTCCATGATATTCCCCTGATTTTTACTTCTAACTACTCATGCTACCATGAATTAAGAATTGTTACCTGTCAACACCCAACCCATTTCCAGAACAGTTTGCCATTCTTTGTTGATGTCATCATCTGATTTTCCTTTTAATCTCTGAGAGACTATATCTGCATTCCGATTTTCAATAAAAGTTGCTCACCATTGCTCTATTGTAGGTATCTGCTCAGTTTTCCATAGCCTTGCATATTCAATACGGGCTGTCGTAATCATATACAGCATTATTCGCCAATATTTTCTTGCAACAAAAATAAAATAAAAAAAAAAAAGCCCTATATAAATTAACATATAGTAAAGATGTGGCAAGTCATGCGAGTGAAGTTTTGCAACGTTTCTTTCCATGGTAGCGGATTTTCTGTGAAGAAGTAATAGCCTGGACTACATATATATTGTTAGCTCAGGTATTCCTGTACTTTATAACCTTATGACAGCTGTGATTTGTCTAGCAAAGCTATGGTTCATCACAGAATTCCCATTAGGAAGAGATGCTGTTAAGACTGTTCTCAAAATACCATAGCCCATTCTCAACTCACTTTGCGAGTAGACTAGTGTAACCAACCTCAGAGCAGACATGAATTTCAGACCAGTGTCTGACCAGTGTCATGCTGTCAGATGGCAGCCTATATTTTCTGGTTAACGGTCAAAGGAATGTGGTTACTAGGAAAATGGGCAATGCTATCAATACGCTCAAGATGTCAGTTGTAGCATTCCAGGCATTCACAATGATCCTCTGCCAGAAGACTGACAAGTTGTCTCTGACAGTACAATTGTCATATTATACCACCAAACAGGAATCTTACTTTACTCAAAATCAGCTCTGGGACCAATATATCACTAAGAGAATCTAATATGTAGCGGTTGATTTACTGGGAATGGACAGCACTTCAGAAAACCATCCATTCAGCCGCCTTACACTGCAAAGTGGCCTCCTTGTCTTCCCTTTTGTTCATAACGTTCAGGATGTTGTTCTGTTTCTGACCTGCTTGGGTTATCAATGTTTGTCATTCTCCTAACTTAAAGTTTGCCTAACAACAATTTTAGCTCATTTTTTAAAAAGAGTTTAAAAGTTTCCTTAGAAAAAAAAGAAAAAGCAAAAAGAAAGAAAAAAAAAGTAACATAGAGAAAGGAAAACAGAACAAAAATAAGTGTGTGCTAATATTGTGTATGAACTTTGGTTTACTTATTTGCAACAAAACAAAAAGCAAAAACAACCCCCAAACCTACTGAAGGCTCATTGCTTTGTGTGCAGAGTGCTAAAAAGAGTATTTTCAGGGAATCCAAATTTGATACCAGGAAAAATTAAGTTTTGTACCCAGCACAGTTTCTGCAGGCTTGGGAAAACTTGCACAATTCTCCTACTTTACATACCACTGAACATCTGCTCTTCCTTTTGTATAATTTATTTTGGTTTTGCTAACCAGTAAGGAGCAAAATTATTTAAGTCTCACATTTAACTGATATAACTTTATAACTTATCTGTTTTGCCACATGTCTCTTGTTTCATTGAGCAATAATATACTTTCACTTTTCTCTTTGCATTTATAAAGTTTTATCAGGTAATAAACTTGTCCAAAAAACTGAGGTACTTCTTGTTATATAGAGTGTGTCATTGGTCAGTGAACAGTCATTGACCTATTTTTGGGGGGAAGGGGGGCTCAGCTACTATTCTCTCTTTCCATTCTATCTGATGGCTGCAATAAATGGAATTAGGATAGGACTCTGGGATACTGTGAATACTATGAACTGCTAAAAAGACAAATAAATGCATCCTAGAGCAAATCAAGCCTGGACTCTGTCTTAAAGGCCAAAGTAACCAAATTAAGGCTGCCGTACTTTGGATATATATAAGACGTGACTGACTAAAAAAGGAAAGAAATAATGCTTCGTAAGCTGGAAGGCAGTAGGAAAAGAGAAAGATTGCATTGCAGATAGATAGATTCCGTCAAGGAAAACAAGTCCTTCTCTGCAATATCCGACGCAGGCTTGGGTTGTTATGGGTTTTTCGGGCTATGTGGCCATATCCGCACAGGCTATGTGGCCGTTTCTGGCATCTTCAGAGGATGTCCTCTGAAGATGCCAGCCACAGATGTGGGCGAAACGTCAGGAGCAAATACTACTAGAACACAGCCACATAGCCCGAAAAACCCATAGCAACCCATGGATTCCAGCTGTGAAAGCCCTCAGCTCTATACTGAGGCAGGCTGTTGATGATAGGATGACTTGGAGGTCTCTTTCATAGGGTTGCCATAAATCAGAGTCAGCTTGACTACATTTAACAACTGCGAGGTAACTGTGATGAAAGAAGCAGGCCTTGCATTTCTCAGATATAGCTATCAGCTATGTCGAAGGGAGAAAATACTGGTTTTCACATGTCGTTAAGGCCTTGCTTCTGGAAATGTTCCTTCAAGTAAGGAACTTCTTTGCTGTTTTCGAAGCCTTTGACATAATTTAGATATGTGTGTGTATATGTATGTATTCTCTCTCTCTCTCTCTCTCTCTCTCTCTCTCTCTCTCTCACACACACACACACACACACACACACACACACTTTGCTATGCTCATGGCCAGAGTCCCTTTTACTCAATCCAGACCAATTCAATGCAGAATATTTATTGCTATTAGGCATAGGGCACTGCAAATAGAAAGTGCAATAGGGTACGTACTGTGGAAGTCTACTGACATAGATTTTCTCATTTTTATACTGAGATGTATAAAAATGAGAAACCATTTAAAAAACATTTGAAATCATGTGGTCTAACATTTCTTCTAAATACTTCATCTTTTTACGCTTTTATCCAATAGATAAACAACGGTAAGATTATTAGTTTATTGGCTTTCCCTCTGTGTTGATTTGGTCTTCTGACATGCAAATAAAAAAAATACTGGTGCTCATGCTCTTCATTATGTTTTTAAAATAATTTTTGACAGTCCATTAGCTTTTAAATACACATCATTTAAATGCTGATTTAGTGTTGGGAAGTTATTTCTTATTAGAAAGCATGGGATGTGACTCTTCAAAGCTTATGTGGTCTAATAGTTAGCCTTTTCTTTTCTAATAACCTGGAGCTTTACTGGACATACTGAAGTTTCTCTTTCAGCAACAGAACACTGAGGGCATGAATTGAATCTCAGTAGGTGAATAGCCGGTGTGAGTTTAGTTATGGCATACAGCGGTTCTCAAACTGTGAGGTGGGACCCTAAGAGCCAGGTTGCTCAAGGGGGGCACAAAAAAAAATCAGCCTGCAAGTACAAGAAATGTGAAGAAGAAAGGCTAGCCTTTGTTCACGTGTCAATTAAGGATTGACTGGTCTCTGCAAAAGAGTGCCACAAAGCATCTTCCACTGTTATACCTTCCTTCAATTCAAGTACAGCAAATTTCACTTCCCTTTTTTATGCTTTTCCTGCTCAGCTTCCCCAAACATTCTGTTGTTGGGATAGCAGGCCCATTCCCCTTGGCACCACAAGACAGTTTCTCAGGTGGAGAGGAATGGAAGTGGAGAGAGGAGGCAGAGAGCATGGGAACTTGGTGTTGAGACAGAGGGCACGTATGGCATGAGAGGCATGTGAGAGAGAGAAGGCAAAAGTAGTGTAGGATAGGACATGGAGGGCACAGCATGGAGCAGAGGGGAACCTAGTGTCTTCGTGTAGATATAAAGGGAGTCACAGGGACAAAAAGTTTAGGAATCACTGGCATAGCATCATCCACAGGGCCATGAAACAGTAGCTGACACAGCAAATCAATTACAAATAAATCCTCTGTGGTGAAATAGGTACCTGTTAAAATCCTCTTTTGAGACACAGTGAGTTGATAGGCAGTACATACCAAGGCAATCAAGGGGACCACAAAATGCATTTCCACTGGGAAGCTTCTACTAATTAATTCTGAAAGCATACTTTTCCCTTAATTTTTCCATGAAATGACATTGAACCATAATTATTGTTATTTCTGTGAGGCGTTGATTCGTACTTCAGGAATGGCACCATTCATCTTCTAGATCATGGCCCAGAGAACAAGTATGTCAACAGAGATTAACACCCACAGGGTAGTGGGCATGTACCCTGTGTGGCACCTGCTCATTCTGTTCAGAGCTATGATCAAGTAATTTGGTTCACATATGGAGGTGATTTTCTGTTTCTTCTGTGCTTTGTGATTGATAGTTATGTAGTATAACGTTTGCAAAACTGGATTCCTGCAGATGTTTTGGATTTAGACCCCTTGTCATTTTTGACTACATTTTATCACTGCTCAACCAAGCCTAGCAAGTGTATTCATGCCCCCCTCAGCCAAAAGATTTCAGAGAGGAGATTGGAAGCATCAGTTTCAAGGCAAAATATTCCACAGGTATTCAGTAATAGGATCCCCAAAGGACAGTGATACTCAAACCATGGCGCAGTGGTTAAATGCCAGTACTGCAAGCCACAAGGTTATGAGTTCGATCCTGCTGGGCTCCAAGGTTGACTCAGCCTTCCATCCTTCCGTAGGTCGGTAAAATGAGTACCCAGCTTGTTGGGGGCATGTATAGAAAAATGTATCGAAATACATGCTATTTCTAAGTTGTTCGCCGCCTCGATCCATATGGAGAGGCGGGATACAAACAAACAAACAAATAAATAAATAAAATTTTTTTACCGTGGTGTAGTTCATAAGAAATTAATCATTGCAGCATTTTACATCCTGGACTAACAACAGTTGCACTGGGATTTGGATCTTTGCGCGGCCCATCGAATTTTCAAAAGCTTATCTCCTGACTCAACCAACCCTAGCTGTACTCTTGGGAAACGTTTATGCTTTGCTTAGTCTACAGATGTTTCCAATCAGTCTCTAAAATATTTATGAAGCATTGTGTAGACTTTAACGCCCCTTAACCTACAAGAAGTAAATAGAATACCACCCTTATACAGGAAAGAGGAGAGAGATTCAGATCTTTTTGCCTCTTTCAGTATCATTTCTCTCTTAAGATCTCAGTTCAGCCCTTGTGAAGATTAGAGATGCTGCGATTATGCCAAATCATGTAGATTAAAGCATCCACTGCTTCTGCTTTGGGCAGAAGTGCAGGTTAGGGGGCTAGATGAACCTGACAAGGAGTGATTGGCACAGATTCTTCATGATTGTTTCAGTGACCCTGTCACAGGGTTTTCTTTTCAGAATTGGTTCAGAATGGTCTGCCCTTGCTGTCTTCTGAGGCTGAGAGAGTGCAAGTTGCTCAAGGACATCCAGTAGGTTTCAATAGTGGAGCAGGGATTCAGACCCTGGCCTCCCACTGTCATAGTCCAGGACTCAAACCGCTGCGTCACACTGACTCTCCTGCTTGAGATAGCAAAACAAATATACTAGCAGACTAATGGCACGGAGAAAGTTTGGATACTAATTTTGTCTCTTTCTAAGCAGATTTTATTTTATTGTTATGAAATGTTGTTCTGCTTACATACCCTGGGCAAGGAGTTCCCTTGTTACCTCAGTTAAACTGGAAAGCTACAAAATCCACCATAGGTCCAGTCTGTATGCCATTCCTGCTTAAGTTTCCAGTGTGTTCTTATGTGGAAACATGGCGAATGCACAAAATTGAGTTTAGAAGCTTCAGCTTTCTTAACTTGGTTTGAAAAGCAGGATGATCCCTTTCATTCCCATCCTCGTGATTTTGAACCTCCTCTTCTTAAGGTGGTATCCTATCCTAGAAAAATATCTCTCCCTGTCAAGATTGAGAACATGACCTTAAACAGATTTCTGTTTGTAGTGTACTAAGAGAGTCTCTGAATGGGAATTTCTTCATTAAGTGATTTTACACAAATTCTTGTCACTGAACATTTGAAACTGGGAAATAAGGTCATCTCAGTGAGCAGATACTTGTGTAACTCTCCAGTGTCAGAAGAGTAATAGAATACCATTATTTTGGCACAGAAGGGCTTTGCATTTCACCCAGCAATTTTTACTTGTTGTGGAAAAGAGAGACCTCTGAGGGGATCAGGTAAACATCACTGTATGTATGGCATCATATGTGATATATCACAGTGCTTTGTGTTTATCTGCTACATATCATTGGCTACCAGTGCCTTGGAAGGAAGAATATGGAATGTTATGTTACAACAGGAGGTATGTTATCGGCAAGTACTAGAAGGAAGGGCGGAAGCTAGATGCAGAACGAGCTGTTATTGCCAGGAATGTATACATTTACAAAAACATCTCATATAGCCCTATTCCAGTGTGCTATATAGGACACATGCTTAAACATGATCTTCGTGTTTCAAAGGCACCTACGAGTTTTCATGTAATGTGTTTTACGTAGATTTGAAATTTATTGCAAAACATAGAGTAAAATCTATTAAAGTTGTTCCTTCTTTTTCTTACCTTAAGTTAAAATTTTGCTCTGCACATTTAAAAGTGGCATTTTTTTAAAAAAAATGTGGATGAAGTGGTGCTCTGGAGTCTTGAAGACTACTGAATTCAACTGACAATTCCCTTGTAGCATATTTATTCAGATGGCATAGATCAAATGCTTCCCTCTGATTTCACCATGTGAGCTGTCAGATTTTGACATTTGGGCATTTAGTAATGTGAAAGGTAGAGAGGAACTGAAAAAGCATCTGTACAAAGCTGCTGAGCTTGTTAGAGAATGTTTTATGGAGCCATGCATGTTTAAGGTCTTATAGCACTCAATTGGCTAGATTAATGTTGCCCGGAAGTGGTATGGAGTTTAAATAGCTTAGTTTGGCTCAGATTGGATATTAAATATTCTTTAGCATCACAGTAGGCCTGCAGTGTTGTTGTTTTATAAAATGCTGAAAAGTTGAGCAAATCCTTGCATTGTGTATTTTGATAATGTCAGGAGTATTATTGCCTGAGAGAGCCAGCATGGTGTGGTGGTTTAAGTCTTGGACTACAACTCTGGAGACATGGGATAAAAATCCCTGCTTGGCCTTGAGCAAGTCACACTTTCTTAGCCTCAGAGGAAGATCAAAGCAATCCCCCCCCCCCAACAAATATTGCCAAGAAAACCCTGTGATAGGTTTGCTTTGGGATCACCATAAATTGGAATGACTTGAAGGCACACAAGAAGAAACATCACCTTTTCTTTTATGTATTCCCTCATTTTATTTTTTCACTGGTTAAACTTCCTTAACTCTACTTAATTTGTGGGGAAGCATTTCCTATGGAGGGATATAAATGAAATGAATGTTTTGTAAAAAGCAGTTTTCGAAGAATGGTATTCCTGAGGAATTCTGTTTTCCTGACCAAAAAAAAGTGTGTAATGATAACTGCAAAGCCAGGAGCATGCTTCTTTTACACATTTAATATCTTACACATGTTTTTTGTCTTCCTTCCTTCCTGTTTTTGATCTTTGTTTCTTAGTATTGAATTTGACCGGGATTGTGACTATTTTGCTATTGCTGGAGTGACAAAGAAGATCAAGGTCTATGAATATGGCACAGTCATTCAGGATGCAGTTGACATCCATTATCCTGAAAATGAAATGACATGTAATTCCAAAATCAGGTATGTGTTGCTTCTTTTCTTTTATTCAGAGCAGTGGGCATGTGAGGATGTCATACCTGCCTCCATTCTTGGGAGTTCCTTATTGGTCAGCTGCGTGAATTGACACACTTAACAGACTGTTGGATTATGGTTATAAACAGAACAAATTGCCCGTGCCTCAGGTTCTTATGCCAAAGACACTAGTTCCAAAAGTGGGTACTCATGCATGTATTGATTGATAACATTGCTATAGCTATCTCAAAAGCTATGAAGTATTTTCTGTAGTTAATGGTAGATTAATCCAAGAGAGGATATCTGCTTTCCTGAGAAACTTGGTTCTGCCTTAATTCCCCCTCCCAAAACAGTGTGAATTGGTGCCTCTTATTTGAGAACTGCTATGTAAAACAGCTTATTTGCTACCTCTTTAGGAAAATAGGTATATGGAAATTTTCATATTGTTTCGAAAACTGTTCTTCATATATCCTGAATATGTTACAGTTTCTTACATATGTAGTTTTCCACAATAAATATACAATGAAATTTTCTTTCAAAAACTCAAACTTTAATTGAAATGGGCTCTTCAGAAAAATTAAGCCTACTATAAGATTTAACCACAGAACTTAGTTGTCCAGGTGCTTTGAAAAATGATTTATAGGTCCAGAATCCATACATCCTTGGTTAATGACTGGGATAGTATCCAGTGCTATGTTATTAGGAGGTTGCTTAACTTTAACTCCTACTTTAAAGATATGAATCTGAAGCTACTAAAAGATACCAAACTTCCTCTGTGTTTGAAAGCCGCAGGCCTTTTTTTAATGCAATATTTTTATGCAATATTTTTTATTATTAAGAGAATATATAAAAAGGAACATATGTAACAAGAAATAAAATCGTAACATAAAAGACAGACAAGAAGTAGAATAAAGACAGTAACAACACACAATAACTACACCCTAATCTGCAACTTATAACAAGTAGAATATATATATTAAAAAAATCAAACTAAGAATTATAGAAAGAAAAAAACTTAAGTCTCATTAAACTGAACTACAGCAATTACAGAATACAGAAATTAAAATGATTTCCAACCAACAATATATTCAGTATTCATTGTATTAGTTTAACTCCTATATTAGAAGTTATTACATAGTAATATTTATTATAAATTAATATAATAATTTATTATACATATCTTACCTTTACTCTGTATCTCTTTCCTTTCAACAATAAAAAAATCAGTAAATACTAAAAACTCATTCAAAAAAAGAAAGCATTTCTCCATACGCATATTATCCCTAGACATCTTACCAAGTCAGATTTGTAATATACTTATATTCATCTGTACTCTTTTTCTTCATTTTCTCTTTATATTTTAATAATTTTAAGTTATTTCATCACCCACTATACCCAAATTCTTTTCAACTTGAATATCTAGATGTCATTCAATAAATAATTATCCATACTACATTTCCATGTCAGTACCTTTTAACGAAAGAAGACTTTCTCCATTCCTTTAAATATAACAAAATATTTATTATCCCACCCCCCTTTTTCATAATTTTTTGTACTTCTTTTTTTAACAACTTTTCCATTTCTTTGCTCTGAGTTGACTTCCAGATGTTTTCCTAATATAAATAGAAATTCCTGTTTTTCCCCATTATATTGTCCAGTAGAGTCTCTCTCTTTCATTCTTGTCAATTCTAGAAAGCTCTTTATTTCCACTTCATATCTCTGATGAATTTCTCGTTTAGTCTCTTCTTGAGCAAATAGCTCCAAGAAAACATCATCTTGGATTCCAAGTCCTTTCATTTATTTTTCTCTTCCATAAATCCTTTATCAGCTTTCTGTATGCCTCTCTGTCCTTCCACAATAAAATTTTCAAGAAATGAATCAGGCATACATACATCCAGATCTTTTTTTTTCTTTTTTCATGTTGAACACTTTTAGTGGGATCACGAGAGTCCAATTCCAGAAGGTTTAGGGATTTTAAATTCCTTCAAAAAATCCAAAAAGTATGCAGGTACCTCCTCTTATTCAAACCGAGAATCCATTTTACTCAGTAAGCCAAAGTACATAAATCAGTTCAAAAAACACTAACTTGGAGTGCTTATCTGTCAAAGTAGAATAACATCCGATTAAAAAAAAAAAGTTTTCCTCCAATCAGTTGCAACAGTTTCCAGTAGATGGCGTCTGGAGCTACTTCATTTAAGTTAACATCTCAATCAGGTAGTTTTAAAACTCAGTTAATAGTCCAAACTCAAATTATAAAAATCCACAATACGTTACTAATCAGTCAACTGAAGAGAAATTTCATTTTAATAACATTTCAACTTCCTCTTTTTTTAAATAAAAAGTTGGTTTCATTCCATCATTATTCCAGTGGAGAAAAAAATTATGTACTGTCTCTTTAAATCTCAAGACCGGAGAAGTTACGCACAAGGGAGTCAGCTTGCTATGTATGTTGCTGGCTTCTTATTTCTTGTTTACTTATTCTTTAAGTAAAACTTCTTCAATATAAGGGGTTTTGAGAAGTACTAATGTCCATTATGGGTAGAAAAAGATTTCCCCCCTGGCTTTCCTTGGCTCGTATCATCTTGTATCACCTCACTGCTATGCACTGCCACTTCATTCCAGAGATCTGGCGATATATCCAAGAACTTTCAGGTCTCCCATAAATCAGGAAACCTCTGCTCTGACAAGAGAAGCTCCTCTCTTGCAAAGGGCACAGTGTTGGAAGACAGACTCAGTGGCAGCCCAATAAAGAGACCAGGAACTGGAAACCTCCACAGGCCACTTTCTTAAACAGACAAAACAATTCCTCAAGAAGTCTGTATACAGCTGGAAAAACCTTTAGGTGCTGTATAGGTAAAACTTGCCAGTTACAGTCTGTAGTCTGATTATTGTCTAAATGAAAATGTTTTACTTTGTTGGAGATAGAAGTCTCAGAGTTAAGTCCCAGTCCTTAGCTCCCTCTTGTTTAGGATTTCCCTGATGTGGCTAAATTCGGTGTCTTCAAATCCAGGAAACATAGAGGAAAAAAAAAGTGATGATGTTAGAGTTACAAGCCTTCATTTTGTATCAGACGTTGTTTATGTTGCAGTTCAGTTCAGATTTGAAAGGATCTCAATGCAAGAAGTGGCCGCTCCCATTCTTGGCCATGTGGGAACTATTCTGAACTGTTGCCCATGTTCTGAGTTGTTTCTTTTGGTCTAGAGCGGTTGGTTTGGGGTCTGAGATGGAGCTCTGAAATAGCGTATTCATGAACATGAGAAAAGATCTTTCAAGGCATTTTCCACTCATTTCTAGATTCTCTGAGTCCAGTTTGTGCATGTTGCCTAGTGTTAAAAGGTGACCAGGAGTGACCACTATAATCTTGAGTACATCTGTTTCAAAGCTGTATTTGCCTGAAATAGCTAAGTGCTTGAATAAGCCATAGCATGTTATATAAACAGAGTAATATCTTGATGCAGAAGTGGCTTGTATAAAATATTTTCTAGGCTTTTTTATTGACTTAACAGAAGTGGTCCAGTATGCTCTCTGAAGATATGTGGTTTCTAATTAGAAAATTCAGTCTGCTTTTAGATGATGGACTGAAAAATCAATAAGTGCAAATGAAACTCCTTTGTTTGTTGAGGTAATTTGATTTGTAATAATAATAGTATTAAAGGTTTATGGTGTGTGGAGAAACTTAAATAGGTGTTAATGGGCTATTTAGATAATACAGTATTTTTCTTTTGCCTATTTGAATGTTTAGACAATACCTGAGTGGTCTACATCTTAGCCACAGTTAGGCTATGCAAAAAAATTTAGCCCTTTATCTCAGGGATCCAACATTTCTCTCTTGGAGAATTTGTACGCTTGTCCCCTCTTCCAAAGTTTCAGACTCTAAGCAGCTTCTTTCTAATTGCTGTGTCTTCTGTAGAAGGATAGAAAGTAACTGAGATACTGCTGCTCCTCAGAATATAATCCAGTGGGAAAGAATCTTTTGCCAGTTGTTTCTTCCTTCTGTTTCTGTAGGGATTGTTGAGAGAGGGAGGAGCAGATGCTTTCAAAATTACTGTGAATTTAGAAACTGGCCTTCTGAAATTGGAACATTAATCCATCTGGCCTGCTGCTCTCTACTCTGTCTTAAAGTGACTCTAGTAGTAGTTCTTTTCTTAGCCTGTTTTATTGTTAACTGATGATTTAGGGGATTGATACCTGGGTTTTTCTGTTTTCCAAAAAATGTCCTGTTGAGTGATGGCATTTTGCCCACTGCTGGTTATTTCATAGCTCATTCAACCACTTTTCCTGACTTGATCAAAATTATCAGACTTGTTTAGATTGTTGTTTGTACAACCCTTTAATTAAAAAAAAAATCAAGGGAGGTTTGTCAGTAACTTTTGCATATTCAGATTATTTTCATCAATTAAACTTTTCTTGTTTCTTTTTTTAATGCCTGGGGATACAAACTCTTTGTTTTAATTTTGTTAAATTTAATTCTAGACTTTTAAAAATACAGTTGAAGCAGAAACCCGAGCCTATTCTTAGTGTGTGGTATGAGAGGGAGCATATAATCTATCCAGATACATCATACTCACTCAATCTTTAGATAGGCATTCAAATACTTTAGTGCATACCTTCACATTGTTTCTGACCTCTGGCTACTCTGTCATAGGGTTTTACTGGCAAGATTTGTTCAGAAGAGGTTTGCCTTTGCCTTCTTCTGAAGCTAAGGAAGTTTGACTTGTCCAAGGTTATCCAATGGCTTTCCATGGTGAAGTGGGGCTTCAAACCCTGTTTTCCAAAGTCCTAGTCTAACACTCAAATCACTGTGCAATGCAGTCTCCCTATTCAAATGCTTTGCAAGAAAAAACATAAACAGTACACTGTTCTTAGGTTGTCATTTGCAGTCATACATGGCAAAAGCCATCTTTTACTTGCTTGAAGACTCTTCCTTGCTCTCCAGCCATTTTCCAAAATGTTGAAATGTTGTGATATTTTTGTAAACATGTGTTTATATAAAAAGTGTAATAAATACTATATTGCAAAACTGTTACAAGAGAAGTGTTTAGGTGGGAACTAATCTAAACTCCATACAGAGATGAAAGACAGGAGGAATTTCATACTGTTAAATTGCAGAAGTCTAAGAACTGGGATTGAGAAGAGGTTGAAGCTTGATGGCTATAGACTAGTTATAGAGCTAGTTATAAAGCTATAGACTAGTTATAAAGCCTTTGTTTCTTCTTTTATTTCATATTACATGCAGCATTGATTTAGTATTTGGATTGATTAGAACAGGAAAATTAAGTTTGCTTTCTTTGCTTTCTGCCATTCAGAATGTCCTGATCTCTGCCTTAACTATGCATTTAAAGATTTTCTTTTTTTGATTTTTTCTCTTTTTGAAATTTTAGTCAGTGACACTAAAAGTCAATATGTTAAAGATAAACAGAGTTTGCTCCCTCAACTATAGATGGTGGTGACTAGCAGTTATCAACAGAAATATTTTTTAGGAACAGAACAGGCCACAGAGGCCAACTCTCTGTCTTGCCAAGTTATAGGCAGTAGGTTCTTGTTCCTGCAAGCTACAAACCCAGTCTCTTTCTAGATGCAGGCCCTGTTTGCATATCCAGGCTTTGAGCTTTACTGGAGAGTGAATAGGACTGAATGGGACATGTTAAGTCCTGGAAACTTTCAGTTTGGTATGTTGTTTTACTTACTGATGGGACTGTTGACATCTGAGACAAAGATTTATAAGGGAGGAAGGGATAAGATTTTTATCAGTTTTGATTTAAGTGCACTAAATAGATATATGTTTCATGTGTCTTGCTTTCATAAGAAGGAGAGGAGAATTTAAGCTTAGCCATCTGCTGTTTAATGCGAGGAAGTCCAGTCAAGTTACCAGCTAGTTCGAGTTTTCTATTATTTGAATTTGGACTAATATTGACCTAAATTATTAGGAACACATGATCTGAAAATGAACAGAGAATGACATTAAATAGCCAACTGATTAATAAATTACCTTGAAGTGTTGCAATACTCATTTTGTCATGCTTACAGTTGTAGTTTAAAGAGAATTGTTTTCTTATTTGAGGATTACTTCTGTCTTACAGCTGTATCAGCTGGAGTAGTTACCATAAAAATCTGTTGGCCAGCAGTGACTATGAAGGTACCGTCATCTTATGGGATGGGTTCACAGGGCAGCGGTCAAAAGTCTACCAGGTAAAGAAGTACTGCTTTTCAATTCCCAAAGGACAGCTCTAGGTATAGTAAACTTGGAGCATGTTTCTTGCTAAGGAAGGATTTAGTTAAATCATATTTCACATTTGTCAAAATGTATTTATAAATGCAGCTGCAGTCTGTACTAACTTGTGAGTCTGAACACAATAAACAAGTGTTTTAGAAAGAGAATGAGAATTACTTCCATTCCATATACAGTTTTTATAAATGTGTATACCCATTAAAAAGTTCTACTTTTGTTGTATTCTTTCATGTACCACATGGAGGCATTGATTAAAAGTATTAGGAAAACAGAGTAACATAGACGAAGTTAATGAAAGTAATGTGACCTCTTTAAAGTTAACAGCTTCCTTTATTCTTACATTATTTCATTTTTTAGATCTAAATCAAATGTTAGACCTATCTAGAGTAGACCCATTGAAAAGAATGGAACGTTTTACTCACAGTACTTAGGAAAGGGGCTTGTTATTCATAATACTTAAGAATCATTGATTTCAATGGGTTTACTCTATATTGGCCTGACACTGGATTTAGTTCGTAGTAGCAACTAAGACTACAGGGACTATATTTCAAAACTATGGGAACTTTGACTATGCATAGGAAGCTTATGTTTATTCTTTGCAAGGCTATGTATATGATATTGTTAGTGGGAGAATTTCTTACATGAAGACTCTCAGAGCATTCAAGCGTCTGTTGGTACAAGGAACTGTGGAGATTGGCTCACTAAAAGTAGAAGTCCTGGCACATCCTGGAGCTATTTAATTCAAGGGAAACCTGCATTTCTAATTTTATATAAACAGTGTGGGGGGGATTGAAATGGACAAATCAAGTGCTTTCAACAAATGACCATTTTACAAATTAATGATAGAATTTAAAATGAAGATAAAGGAAGTTATCAATACCAAAAACAGTTTTCAGGATACCGTCTTCACTAATATTTCTCAATACACTTTGGTTTCTCTTCAGATCGTATAAATCTTTCACCTCTTACTAATATTCCTCAATAGATTGCAAGAACCATCTCTAAGAACCTATTGCACATTTCTGTTATTTATGAATAAATATTATCATTTATTTATTAATTATGAGAAGTGTCTATGAGAGAAAATGAATTGTTTTTTCAGGCTTTTTTTTTCATCTGCTAACACTTCAATAAAAAGATTGTAGGTTTATAAACATGTGCCCATGAAGCAGTACTAGTAGATACGTGCAAGATACAATACTGAAACATTTAAAATGGAAGAGATTGAAAAAGGGGCAAATTAATGTGTGCCACTCTTCTTGAAATGCCTGACTGAAGGGTTGACTGCAGCAAACAGATACTTTTGGGTAGGATTCCAATTTGATGCAGCTTGTCTAGACTTCCTTTAAAAAAGTTCCTCTTGATTTTTTGTTGAAACTTCTGTGTAGTGGGAATGGACAATTCTTTGAAATAGTTCTGTGGTTCTTTGACCATCCCATGTCAGTCATTTCTCTGATCCTGTCTTGAATTAGAAACTGTTGATCACATTTCTACATGGGTGATTGATATCTATATCTATAATATCTCTCTCTCTCACACACACACACACACTCACTGACACACACGAACAAAAAAGACCTTCCTTTTTGACCCACCATCTTAAGCCATTGAGTTGTGTTTAAGGTGCTGAGATGGGTTGTGACTGGTGGGGTTTTGAGTAGTTCATTCCATGTATTGTTGTGGTGTTCATTTTATTGTCTTTGTCTCTGATTGTATATGTCGATATTCTATCCTTTAGTGTAAAGGGTGGTGGTGATGATGATGATGGTGATGATGATGATTAAAATGGAGAGAAAAATAGGATTGTTGAAATTGAGTTGTTAGTAAAAGATGAATAGGATTCTTCTAGATCTTGAGAACAGTGTTATCTAAGAGAGAAAAAATAATGCTTGGAATGACCTAGCAAAAGGTTGAAACATTCATTTATGAGTGAAATGTAGATACTTTGTTGATTGTGTGTGTGTGTGTGTATTATGGAAAGAAAAAAGTCTACCAGGGAGCAGTAACAAACCAAGCCACATTCTTAACAAGAATAATCTGAGCTCTTCATCTTTCAAGATCCAAATAAGCAGTAGTATTTTTTTTTTAAAAAATGAGACATTCGTCTAGCTCTTTAACTACCTTCTCTGGGGGCTGCTTTCAAGTAGTACAAACAATTGTTGTGAGGGAGAAAAAAATTCATCTGAGCGTCATTAAATGTAGTAAATTATTTCATCTTAACCTAATCAAAGCTGCATCAATACTAAATAATTTATGTCCGAATGGTAACTTGCATTTGTTACATTTGTGTTCCCCTCTCTCGAAACAGGAGCATGAGAAAAGATGCTGGAGTGTAGACTTTAATTTGATGGATCCTAAACTCTTGGCTTCTGGCTCTGATGATGCAAAAGGTTGGTTTGTTTCTAGTTATTATGAAAGTGGATTGAATTAAGTCCTTTGCAGAACTGAAAACTTAGGATACCAAAGTTTCTTAAGAGAATTTGAAACTTCACAGCAACTCTGAGCTATTTACATGATGATCTATAGAGGATAATTGGTAGGATGCTCAGAAAAAGTTCACAAGGAGAATCTACTAGTGAGTAAAATAGTGGCAAAGGCTTCATCACTACATAAGTAGATGCATGTTTAGTTAAGGCTCATGTAGACTGAATATTCCCAATATTGTAACTACTGTTAGGTGATTGGAAGCATCCTCATTAATTCCTTCTTTTCTCTCTCTCATGCTTTAATTATGCTGTAGTGTACTGAAATGTTGTCACATTCATGAATGGTTAACAACAATTATATAGTCTATCATAAGTAGGGTATTCATACCATGGTTACAGGGGAAATCCCATTTAATGTTGCCTGTGTGTAGCATCAGTTCCAGTGTAAAACTGTGCCATAAGTTAAACAAAGGAAGAACAAAAGAGAGGAAAGACTCAGTTAGCCCATGTAATGCCTTCTGTCTTACTCACAGTTAACAGATAGGAAGCATTATGTCTACACCAAGTCTTTAGTTTTTATTTCTTGCAACTATGATGCAGTTTTGCCTTTCCAGCATCTAAATCAAGGCTGCTCTTATTTCAAATACGAACAGCACCAGTCAATACTTTATACTCAATTTTGTATGCAAAAATATGTATATAAAAATGTCTTTTTTTAATCATCTCCTCTGCCCAGTCCATCCAGAAGGAGAAATAGTTGCAATTTCCTGAAAGAAAGAGGTTGTTAGTCCTGAACTGCTCCTGGAATCTTTGATTCCTCCCTCGCCCCCTCACCATTCTTCCCATTTTTCTTCTTACAAATGGGGCTTGAACAAGTATAGTCAAGTCCACAGATCAGGAGTTGCTATACTTTTTCCCTTAATAAACATGTATTTCTAAATAGTGGAACTTACTTGGCGACTAGACCAACCAACTGATCTACATGGTGCTGCTGGCCCCAGGGAGCACACAACTCTTTTGTTGCAACAGCTTCACTAGGTGCTTCTGGGCACAATTAAAAGTGCTGATTTTGACCTATAATGCCCTGTATGACTCAGGTCCATATATGAAGGACTGTATTTTCCCTTGTGAACTTCCTTTGAGATCTGCTGGAGGGGCCCTTCTCTCTGATCCCACAGCTCACACAGGTATATCTGGTGGGAACATGGGAGAGGGCCTTCTCAGTGACTGCTCCCAGTCTCTGGAATTCCCTTCCTAGAGCAATTAGACTGGCACCCTCCCTAGTTTTTTCTGCAGAAAAGTAATGACTTTTCTGATAAAGACAGATGTTTGATGATTGGTTCTACCAGGCCCATCCCACCCAAATAATGTGCTGGATTGTGCTAATGGTTGTACTGTTGTATATGTTGTATATGTATGTTGCTAATGGTTGTGCTCTTGTATATGTTGTATATGTATGTTGTATTAATGATACATGTTTTAATCTGGTTTTAATTTTTTTTATTGTTTAATGTCATGCTAAATGCGAAATCTTGTGGACTTTTAAAGATATAAATTTGTTATAAGCTGCAGTGAGTGCCAAACTGGGGAAAAGCTGGGATAGAAATAGATGACGATGACAAAGTGGAGATAGGGAGAGCCATATATGCCACCATGAGGTAATTTGAAGAGAGGAATGATATAAATTTAATAAATAAATACTGTTCTTCTTTGGTGCAGAAACCACCAAAGAAGAATTTAAGCAAGTAGCCAGGAGATGTAGGGAGAAGGTCAGAAATGCTAAAGCACAGAACGAATTTAGGCTGGCCAGAGACATTAAAAACAATAAAAAGGGCTTTTTTAAATATGTCCACAGCAAAAGGAAAAAGAAGGAGATGGTAGGGTCACTGCACAGAGAAGATGGCGAATTACTAACAGGGGGAAGAGAAAAGGCAGAACTACTTAACACCTTCTTTGCCTCAGTTTTTCCCCAGAAGGATACAAGCACTCAACCTGGCGGTTGGGGAGCAGGTGAGGAAACAGGGGAAATGCAGCGCATAATAGGTAGAGAGGTGGTACAGGAATACCTGGCCACACTGGATGAATTCAAGTCTCCAGGGCCAGATGAATTGCATCCTAGGATATTAAAAGAACTGGCAGATGTCATTTCAGAACAACTTGCTATAATCTTTGAGAAATCTTGGAGGACAGGAGAAGTTCCAGCAGACTGGAAGAGGGCAAATGTTATCCCCATCTTCAAGAAGGGGAAAAAAGAGGACCCAGTCAGCCTGACATCAGTACCCAGACAGATCCTGGAGCAGGTCATTAAGCAGTCAGTTTCTAATCACTTAAAAAGCAATGCGGTAATCACGAGAAGTCAACATGGATTTCTCAAAAATAAGTCATGCCAGACTAATCTTATCTCTTTTTATGATAGAGTTACTAGCTTGATAGATAAAGGGAATGCTGTGGATGTAGCATATCTCGATTTCAGTAAGGCCTTTGACAAAGTTCCCCATGACATTCTTGCAAAGAAGCTAGTAAAATGTGGGCTGGACAGGGCTACTAACAGGTGGATCTGTAACTGGTTGACTGACCGTTCCCAAAGGGTGCTCACCAATGGCTGCTTTCTATCCTGGAGAGAAGAGACTAGTGGGGTGCCACAGGGTTCTGTCCTGGGCCCAGTGCTGTTCAGTATCCTCATCAGTGACTTCGGTGAAGGAATAGAGAGCATGCTTATCAAATTTGCAGATGACACCAAGTGGGGAAAGGTTGCTAATACGCCAGAGGACAGGATCAAAATTCAAAATAACCTGGACAGATTGGATAGTTGGGCCAAAGCTAACAAAATGAAATTCAACAAAGAGAACTGTAAGGTCCTACACTTAGGTAGAAGAAAATGGAATACAGAAATATAGGATGGGGGGCACGTGGCTGGATAGCAGTACGTGTGAAAGGGATTTAAGAGTCTTAATAGACCACAAGCTAAACATGAGTCAGCAGTGTGATGCGGCAGCCAAGAAAGCCAATGCAATTCTTGGTTGCATCAATATGAGTATGGTGTCTAGATCGAGGGAGGTACTGGTACCACTCTACTCTGCTTTGGTTAGACCTCATCTTGAATACTGTGTCCAGTTCTGGGCACCCCAATTCAAGAAGGATATTGACAAGCTGGAGCAAGTCCAGAGGAGGGCGACCAAAATGGTGAGAGGCCTGGAAGCCATGCCCTATGAGGAACGGCTTAGGGAGCTGGGTATGTTTAGTCTGCAGAAGAGAAGGCTAAGAGGGGACATGATAGCCATGTTTAAATATTTGAAGGGATGCCATGTAGAGGAGGGAGTGGGCTTGTTTTCTGCTGGTCCAGAGACCAGGACAAGGAGCAATGGATTCAAGCTGCAGGAAAGGAGATTCCACCTGAACCTCAGGAAGATCTTCCTGACGGTCAGGGCTGTCCAGCAGTGGAATATGCTGCCTCAGAGTGTAGTGGAGTCCCCTTCTTTGGAGATTTTTAAGCAGAGGCTGGATGGCCATATGTCGGGAGTGCTTTGAGGGTGTTCCTGCATAGCAGGGGGTTGGACTGGATGGCCCCTGTGGTCTCTTCTAACTCTACATTTCTATGATTCTATGATTCTGTGGTCCCTATTATTCATTCAAATAGGTCTTGTACCTGCACAGAGCCAGTTGGAACATTCTACAGTAATTTTTGGTGGGAGCTGCATCCTCTGTTCATATCACATCTTAGTTCCTTACCTTCAGTTCCTTTTGTTTCACTGTAGCAACAGGATCAATAGCAACAGTTGCTCTGTGAGATTGACTGACTGACTGAATTTTTATACATGGTCTAAATAATAGTACTGTACTTAGGTAGTAGATAATAATATTTTGAATTGTTTTTGGCTTTTAATGATTTTTATTCAAAATATTTATATATTTTTTAAAAGTATTTCTATATTACTTCCCATTCAACAGGGACTCTCAAGGTAATACACAGTGAATAAGAACATTTAAAACAGTACAGAGATAAAACTTTTAAAAGCACATTCAAATGCTTATTAAAAACTTTAAAACAGTCTAAAAACAATTTTCTTTCTGAGACTTCAGGGTAAAAAAAATGAAATTTCACCCTGAGTTCTGTGGACTTGAAGGATCTATTTAAATTGTACACCTCCTGTGGGAGGAAGATAGCCCTTTCTTGGTGAGGTGAAACAAGCATGGCTCCCCTTTCCTTTAGATAAAAGATTGTGGGTCCTTTGCCCTTTGTCAGCTGATCTGGATTCTATCTGGGGTCACGTTATCACGTTCTGGCTACCTGGATGCCCAGCTTGTGATGATGGTGAAAACCAGACAGACAGAGTTAATATCAATACTGCATTTAAGTATTCTTTAATATTGGAATCTCAGAATATTGATATGGAAAGATGAACAAGTTTTTATAGGTAATCCGTCAGACTGTTTATTATGTGCAGTCATCAATGTACAAACAGATACAGTCCCATTTGGGAGCAACATAGTCATGACAATGAGCACTTTTCTTTCATCATGTTACGTTGCATAATGTGGCCTAGAAGGCATCATATATTCATTACATTACAGGCTTCCAGGGGTTAATATCATTGAGTATTGCTGTTTCTATAAACATCTGTTACATTGCTATAAGCATCTATGATGGGCACCTGTTGCAGTTGAAATGGGAATATATCTGTTTTAGCGTAGTGTAGTTGTTTCTCTTACCAGCAGTATCCATTGAGATGTCCACGCAGTTTATCAGTTATCAGGAACAGCATGGCTTGGAGACTATGTTGCAGCCTTCTCTTCAAGCATTGCAGATTGTCAAAGCAGTCTGACTTCAGCTCCTTCTTGGCTTCATTTATTCTCTCCCCACTCTCTTCCTATCACCTGTCCTATCTGATCCAACCAAAGCAAAGCTGCTGATGGTGCATTGCTTATGCTATGCAGTCAGAACTGAGTTTGTAGAATCACTGAGCTGGAAGGGTCTCTATGAGCCATCAGTCCAGCCCCTTGATCAATGCAGGACCAACAACTAGAGCATCCTCCACAGGTAGCTATTCAGCCTTTTTTTGAAGACATCCAGAATTCTTAGCTGTGATTCCACTTCGAGTTCAGCTGGAGTTTTCGGCTCCCTGGCATCCTGATTGCATCAGCCCAGTGGACTTGCTATGAGTTTATTAGTGGTCAGATCTGCTCATATCTCAATGTTGGTAGAAAAACAGGCACTCTGAACTCTTTGTTCACATTTCAGTACATGTTCTACCTGGAGTAAAACTGTCTCTTTGTTTCCAGTAACACACACGTGTGCTCACACACAAACACACGTATTCCAATACACATATTTTTCTGCATAATATCTTATAGTACCTGTGTTACACTTTATAGGTTATATATTTCCAGTCCTCAGATTTGTCAACCAAACCAGTCTGGCTGTAACAGTGGGAGACAAAATTTAATCCTGTTCAATTTGCAAATGATTTAAGAATCAAGGACTTCAAAAGAGACCACGCACTTGGCGTTTGATAGTCTGGGAAGATTCCTTCAGTGCACATATCAAGTGACAAAAGAACTGCCACTCGAATACAGCTGCTTCCATTTGGAAGAGATGGTCGGTGATGCAGTTTCTGGATGCTTTAGGATTGAACTCAGTGATGTCCATGACTTCATCTTCAGGCTCAACACATACCAAGCCATTCTTGTCTACCTTTGTACCTATAGCAGGAACATCACTTCATCTTGTATTGCTACCATAACCTCAATTAAGACAATGTCAGTAATAATGGTCCTGACTACTCTGGCTTTTCCCTGACACTGGATAAGAATGTCAAGACAGATTTAGTGAAGAAATATTAGAAGCAACCTGCATGTAAAAGTAAAGATGTGGATTCTTCTCGGAAGAAAAGAGAAATAGACAAAAGACAAAAGAATGATGGCTACTGATTGCATAGTCCCACCTTCTCTTACTCTGCATGTACCTTTGGAATCAACCATAGTTCCAGATGAAGCCATTCCTTCCAACTACGAGGTTGTCTCCAATTCCTTTGCAAGAAATAGTAGTAGAATATTTGCCACTGATGCAAATCCCATCTCATATAGCTAGCCTCATTCATGATTGCATGTCATATTTGCAGGGTGAAATCAGACCACTCACCATGTCATACTCTTTGCACTGTCATCATTCATACATGTTGACAACCATCCATATTTACTGATATTTTTTACATGGAGACCAAGTATCAGAACTAGTGCTTTCCTCAGTATCAAGAACCAAACTACAGACAGCCTCATAGGTCTCTTTGAGGAGGAGAAGTACTGCTGATTTCCGTGTTTCTGCTTTGAATAATCCAGGAACAGCTTTCCATATTCTACATATTCTGATCACTGGTGCTATACAGCATTCAACATTGCAGGAGACCTGGCTGGAGCGAACTGACAAAAACTGTAACCCACAGCTAGAAGAAATAAATCTTCTCATGGAAGACAGTGGTCTTCAGCTCACTGTCTCAATGGAAGTTATGGGGTGAAATTCATATTATTGCGATGGTGATGGTGAAATTCATATTATTGATACCAGTATTTTTAGTGCTTGCTGGGGCATGGATGGGCAACCTGTTCTGCTCTCACAACAACCATCTTCAGTTACAATTTCTTGTCTGCCTCCAGGCCAAGCCTGTTACTTTATCAGCTCCAAAGATAGCAGTCTCCACTTCAGAACTGACACTACTTGCTACCTTCATGACACCAATAACAACGTACTTTCAATTGTTTTGATGGTTACTTCAGTGGCAACAACTTTTCTCTCTCAGCATCAACTTCTGTGATCTTTTTCAGGAAAGGAAGAAGCAGATATATCTGATGTGCACAAATATGGTACCAGTGTAGGTGCATGGAGGGGGGCAGTTGGATAGATGTTTCCTACGTTCTGTGGTTTGGGGAGAAACTTGGACTTCATGTCAAGTATGACAAATCTCAGCTACACCCAATTAAACAGATTCAGTTTATAGGAGCTCCTTTGAACTCAAAAGAGCTAAGAACCTTTCTCTCACAAGACGGTTCATTTTTATGAAATGGAGATACTGTAAAGTGTTACATGTCCAGAGACTAGTTAGTCTGTTGACATCCACCACACAGGTAACTTCCTTTGCTAGCCAGAGATGTTATACACACCAAGAGTAGTTTCTCTCCACCTTTATCAAAATTTGGCTGGGAGACAATAGCAGCCCGACATAGACACAGGCTCTCCCAGCAGGGTACTGTGTCAGTGAGTAGGTGAGAGAAAGCAGGTGCCTACCAGCAGAGCTGGTAGGCACCCATCCAGCCTCAGCTCAAAGACTTCCAGAGTATGAGAATCCATTGTCCTCTGAAGCAATTGATTCCGCTGTCAAACAGCTCGTACAGTCATGAAGTTTTTCCTAATATTAAGTTTATTTTCTTGTATTAGTTCGTGTTTGAGTTTTTGGAGCAGCAGAAAACACAAGCTGGCTCCATTTATTCAGATATTTAAAGAAAATTAACGTGTCACCTTTCAGTCTTCTCTTCTTCAAGTTAAGCATACACAGCTCTCCCATAAGCCTAAGCTTCCATATCATTATCGTATTTGTCACCCTTCTCTGAACATATTCCAACCTGTCAATATCCTTCTTGAACTGTGCTGCTCAGAAATGGACATAGTATTTATTCCAGGTGAATTCTGTCTTCTGGAGTATTTGAACCCCTCCCCCATTTGGTGCCATCTGCAATTTTAATAAACATGGTTTCTGTTCCATCATCTGAGTCATTTATATAGATGTTAAACAACACTGAGCCCTGGACAGAACCCTGAGGCACCCCACTGTTCACTTCTCTCCAAGATGAAAAGGAACTGGGAGTGAGCACTCTGGATTCCATCAAACAGTTACAAATTCACCCCAAAATAGCATTGTATAACCCACATTTTACTACCTTGCCTCCAAGAATATTATGGGGGACTTTGTTAAAATCTTACTGAAATCAAGATGTACTACATCTACAGCACTCCCTGATTTGCCAACCTTATAATTCTATCAAAAAAAGAAAGGTAGGAGTTGTTTGGCATAACTTGTTTTGCAGAAACCCTTGGTGGTTCTTACTGACCAAAGCATTCTTTTCTATGTGTGCACAGACTGGCTATTTAATGATCTGTTTTAGAACCTTTCCTGATAAAGCTGCCAAGCTGACTGGTCAATGGCTACTTGGATACTTCCCTGCTCCCAGCCCCAACATTTTCCCACTTCCAGTAGAATGAGGTCTCTGCTTTTCTCCAAAAATTCACATAGATTATTCACAGTGGATCTGAGATCACATCTGCAAGTTTCTTTAGTACACTTGGATGCACTTCATCTGGCCCTGGAAATGTGAATTCATTTAGAGTAGTTAAATGTCCTATTAGCATCTTACCATCTTCTCTTCTGCCATTTCCTTGTTCCGCCTCTTGTTCTGAACATAGCCCAAACCCCCTCTTTTTCTTATTTTTTAACCTCTTCAGTAAGCCACTTAAGAAAGCTCCAGATTTCATTGCTTAATTGAAAGGCTGTCTTCCTTTTCATCCATTTTCAAGGAAGTTGTCTCTGGACTAAACCAGTGTCTGCTATCAATAATAGACTGGAAGAAGGCAAACAAATTGAAGCTTAATGCAGAGATGACAGAGGTATTCCTGATCAGTCAAAAGACATAGAATGCAATAGGGATTCAGCCTGTGTTGAATGGAGTTATGCTCCCCCTGAAATCTCAGTTTCACAGCTTGAGAGTGCTCCTGCACTCAGAGCTGAGCCTGGATTCCCAAGTTTCAGTGGTGTCCAGAAGTGCATTTGCATAGCTAAAACTGGTATATATATATTCCTGGAGATGTCAGATCTGGCTATAGTGATATGTGCCTTGATTACATCCTGCTTGGATTACTGTAATGCAGTCTACATGGGGCAGCTTTTGAAAACTGGAAATTTCAGCGGGTCAGAAACACTGCAGCCAGGTCACTGATGGGTCGGGTTATAAAAAGCATATAACCCCCTTGCTAAAACAACTCCACTGGCTGCCAATCTGTTTCCAGATAGAATTCACTATGACATTTAAAGTCCTATATAGCTTGGGATCAGATTGTTTGATAAACCGTATCCTCCTATATGAGCCTGCCTGTGTTTTAAGAACTGGAGTGGGGAGACTTTCCTTTTGTATAATGTGCTGCATTTGTGTTGGAGATGTGTGGAAGGGGTGTTCATAAGACTTAGGATTTTTTGAGGAAGCTGGAATTTAATTGCAAAGACTGTATATATCCTATCGTAATTGATGCTGGGGGACATAATTTAAAAGTAGAATGCTGAAGTATATAACCAGAATTTTTAACTTACCTTCACTTTGATAGAGAACTTTAAATATATCATAAACTATATAAATATATATGTTAAATTATTGTGTTTGTGTGCATATATGTACATGTGTGGGTGTATAATTATATGTATGAATAAATTATAAATTGTATATATAATTCAAATTATTTAATTTGTGTGTATAGGTATAGATACATATTTGGATTGCTAATGCAAATGATACATCATGTTAATGTGCTCTTTTGTACAGATTTATAATGCCCTTCATTGTATGTTTGTGGTGGTCTGATGACTGTATGCAGTTAACATGTCTAATTTGCAGCCTAACATTGTCACCATTCAGATATATAATGATGTTTCTTTAGCCTCATAGTTTGTGTCATTCCTCTGTGTAACAATTATATTCTTTGGCTGAATTAGTTTTACTCCATAACCTATGAGTTAAAACATATTATCCTATAAGCATATTACCCACTTTACCTTACATCAGCATTGTATTTAAATTCACAAACGTTAATCACCTACAAAAATTTGACAAGTCACGTTGCCTGCCCATAACTTTGGTGTATGTTAAATACAGTAGTCTTGAATAGAAAAACCGCTGATTTTAAGCTCTGATGTACTGGCCATATTTCAGAGGAAGGAACTGGGAAAACTACCTCTGAGTATTCCTTTCCTAAGAAAACCCTATAAAAAATTAATGGCGTCAGCATAACTCAACAAGCAACTTGAAGATACGCACGTGCACGTTTAGGACTGAGCTTTGAGTCTCATCCACAGTGGAGGGGACAGGAAACCTAACCTATCCTGTAACTTAACAGTTACAGACCAATCCATTGCTGAATAATGACTACAAGATTTTCACTTTGGTCTTAGCTGAAAGAATAAAGACTATACTAAAGAAATATATAAATGACGACCAAAGTGGATTTTTACCTGGAAAACAAATGAAAGATAACTTCAGAATTGTCTTGGATATTATAGAATGTTTTGAAAATCATAATGAAAAGCAAGGGATTCTAATTTTTTTAGAATGCAGAGAAAGCATTTGATAACCTGAACTAGCAATTCATTTTTAAACTTACTGAATTTTGGTCTTAGTGTTTTAACTTGGATTAAAGCAATATACTCAAACCAACTTGCTAAAATAATAGTGAATGGAGATACAACCAAGGCATTTGGAATGTATAAAGGAACAAAGCAAGGATGTCCTTTGTCCCCTCTTTTGTTTGTTCTAGCAGTGGAGGCTTTGAATCAAGCCATTAGGTAGGATCCAGAAATAAGGGGAATGAAAATTAGAAAATCAGAACTTAAAGAAGAGTCTTTGGAGATGATTTAGTAACTATGTTGGAAAATCTACTTGAATCTACATTGAAGTTACCAGAAAGAATAAAACAATATGGAATTTCAGCTGGTCTGAAAATAAGCTATTTATTTACTTATTTATTATATTTGTAAGCTGCCTTTTCTCCCAGAATGGGACCCAAAGCAGCTTCAAAAAATAAGTTAGAAACATTTAAAACAATTAAAGACCTTAAAAACGTATAAAATTATAAAAATCTGTAGCAATGTGCAATTTTAAAAACAGATTAATAAATAAATAAAAAGCTCCCCAGCCCACATAAAAGCCTGCTTAAAAAGAAACATTTTTGTCTGTTGATGAAAGGAGACCAGGGAGGGATCTGGCTTGGCCTCCCATGAAAGACGTTTCCACAGCCACTGAGAAAGCTCTCTCCTCTGTCCTCACCAGCCGGACCTGGGACAGTGGTCAGACTGAGAGAAAGCTTTCCACTACAGATAAGGAAAAGACCAAAATTCTGACTAAGAATATGAGGACTCAAGAAAAGAATGAACTACAACTAAAAACAGGTTTTAAAATTGAAAAGAAAAGTGAAGTAATTAGATATTTTATTTAATGGGAAAGGCAAAACAATTATGTGAAGACATGGACTGAGATTAAGAAAGAGCTGGATAAATGGTAGAAACTGAATTTGTCTCTCCTAGGGAGAATATCAGCAATAAAGCTGAATCTATTTTCAAAGATTGTATTTCTTTTCCAAATCATTCCATTTTTGGCCAGAGAGACACCATTTAAACAGTTACAAAAAAAATTGCAAAAATTTGTTTGAGGAGACAAGAAACCTTGAGTGAAATATAAGGTTCTGCAAGACTCAAAAGAACGAGGAGACCTTGGACTACCAAATTTCAAAATTTAGTTTGTTTCCTCATCTATGACTTGAATTAAAAAAACTGGGTTATCCTAAAAGATAATAAAGTTCTGAATCTAGGGCATTTTCTGCACTACACTGTTGTGCTGCTATTCCACTTTCAACATCCTGTGGAATTGTGGGGTTTGTAGTTTACTGAGGCCAAAGAGCTCTCTCTAGCTGAGAATTCTAAACATCCCTCCCTAAATGGCAAACTCCAGGATTCCATGGGATATTGAAACTGGAATAGTACCACTATCACAGTGTAGTTCGAAAAGGCCCTGGAAAGATATGACTTTAGAATTGGGTGGCACATGTTCTTATGGTATGGTAAAGTTAATGTTGCTTCTATTAACCATTGTATTAGATGTACTCAATCTCTCAAGTAAATATAAATTATGTCCAAAAGCACCTTTTTGGATCTGTACACAGGAAGCTTTTTACAGAAAAGAAATGAGAACTGATCAGCATTGGTTAACATACTATGATCTATTAGAGAGAAGAGATCAAGAGTATGTAATGAAGTCAATGCAATAATTACAGTTATGATTATGTATAATTTGTTCAGACACATAATTTCTCCATGCTTTCCAGTAGGAGGTACACCATAAATTTACACTACTTTTACCATGTTATATTCATCAGTCCCTGAAGTGATGTCGTCATCATCATCATCATCATCATCATCATCTTCAGGATGCTCCAGCCATCCTGAATTGTCATAACTGATACATCCAGAATAGCTTAAAGAGCTATTGTAGACCATATCAAGTCTACAATATTTGAGAGAAGTCTCCTTATCTAACAATGCTGTGGTTAAACTTGCCCAGGCATTCAAGGCTGTTCTGTGGGGTTTACCAGATGTAGTAGTAGATCAGTAAGCAAGAAGGTACTTATTCTGGTATCTTTTTGACATGTCATACCTTTAAATTGCATACCATATAAATATTTTCTTCCTTCATGGTGTTTTTAGCAGTGTTTCTGTGTGCTGTGTTTTGAAGAGTCATTGTAATGGTTCCTTCACTTATTACTAGCAAAGGCTATACTGCTATACTGAGTGGTTATCAGTAAAATAAAACAGTAAACATTGCATGTGAATAAGTTCAGAAAGCCAGTTGCATCTTGACTTGCCCATTTAGTCTGTTTTTTCCTGTTTTTCCTTAGTGAAGCTGTGGTCGACCAACCTGGACAATTCAGTAGCAAGTATTGAGGCCAAGGCAAATGTGTGCTGTGTGAAATTCAGTCCATCATCTAGGTATCATCTGGCCTTTGGTTGTGCAGGTAGGTGCAAAAATTGCCACTTTATTAGCATAAACAAGATGAAAAGGAGGGAATGGATTTTTGATCATTGTTATTTTGGGAGTCTTTGTCTAATAATGAAGACTAGAGCTTAGAAAAAGCTAGTTAAAAACATCTGGTTACTTCCTAAGTCTTCATGTCTTCTTTCCATCCATGTCAGGCTGGTGAGCAAAAAAAGAGGAGTGCTGTGTCAAGCACTGGTCTACATTGCTTCTTTAAGCTATTCAGGAGCCAGGAGAAGTCTTTACTTTTCTATTGTTTGCCATATTAGCTACAAAGAAAGCAAGGCATGGCAGCTGTGCCAAAGAACCTAAAGACTTCCCTTGCTAGCTCATATGGTATCCTCTCCTAGGGGAAGAGTCATATAGGAGGGGTCCCAAAGTTTCTTCAGTACAAGTAACATGTAAAAAACTAGCGAGTGTCTTGGAACTTATATGGTATATATTCTGCTTGCTTCCCTTGCTTTCTAAAGATAATATCTGCTATTGATCATCAGGCATCTTCCTAAGTAAAATGCAAAATAACTTGAATCTTTCTTGGTTATGTATAGCTTTCTCAACTATGAAACTGTCTGCACACTTAGCTCATCTACCAAAGTCATACCCTCTGTCCTTTCTCACAGGTATAGAGCAGGTTGCATAAAACAGAATTTTTCCACTGTACAGTATTTCTTTTGCAGAGAGGTTTGTTTTGTTGTCTTTTCTTCTGTTCAGGCATTTGTTCAAGACAGAAGGGTTTTGAGGTTAGTTGAGTTTTTACTGTTTTAGTAATGTTTGTGTGTGGATATTCCTATATCTTTCAGATTGTTGTTATGTGTCTGTGAAACTGTTTGGTCAGACATTGGGATGGAGACAGAATAGATCGTTTTTTATACTGAATACAGATCATGACTATCTGTTCCATGCATGGTTGGTCATATTAATGCATTTACTGTATGTTCTGGTCTGTGATGCAATGGGAAATGGATTTAAGTTTGTTCAGACTCGCTTGAAATGTTTTCCATGAACAAAGGTTTTACTTGTTATTTCTTTCTTATGTAAATGAGCTATTAACAGATTATTCATCTTGGTCCATTACATTTTATCAACATGGAGTGGAATGATATATGTTTAATACAAGAGCAGAATTGTAGGACAGTATGCTTTAAAATTCCCAAACAGTGATATCTTGAGAGATACAAACGTTGCAAGGACTCGTTCATCCTTAACATTGATGGAACATGCAGATAGGCAGCTTTGTACTGTATCCTTTGTGACATGAGAAGGCTGTGTCATACACTGTGCCGTCCTTCACTTAATCAAGGCACACTCTGGGAAGTAACAAGGAGGCAGTTTATCCTCTCCCCAGGAGTAGTCTACATCTCTCTTACTCATGGGGCTGTACTTTACCATTTTTAACCCGTAAGAATTAGTAATATTAATGAACACAACATGAATTTCTTCCCCTATACTTCATGTGACTACATACTTTCATGCTTTTTTTAAAAAAAATCTTATTAATATGGTAATAGGTTAAGAAATGAGACTGTGTAAAAGAAAGTGACATAAATAGGAAATAGACTGTTCTTTCTGTCCCCAGGTATAAGCAATGAAACACCATGAAACTTACTGTGATTAACCACCTCCTCTGAAAACTTGTTGGCTAAACAAACTGGTTTCATTCATTCATTTGTTTCTATCCCATCTTTTTCCCAGTTTGGTCTCAAAGTAGCCTACAACACAACAAACTGTTAAAAATCCAGAAGACACAAAAGTTAAATCACAATTAAAAAAAATTAAAAAGAGATTAAAAGTTAAATTGTTAAACACATAGTACATTATTTTTGAGGTACTAGTTCAAACATAATTTATACAGCTAATTTCAGAACAAAGAAGGTATCTTAAAATGAGAGATGGGGGAGAAAGACACTGCATTTTGTATTCAGTTGTTATTACAGTTTACACATAGTGCTGCAATTTATGAAGCATACAAATTGAAAGCTGAAGGCAAAACAATTTCCATTTTATTTTAATAGTTGAGTATTTTATGTTTGCAGTTGAACCTCTTTAGGTTAGAACCACTAATTCAGTGTGAATTAGTCTTCGTTATACCATTATTTATACCTCAGAACTTTGTCTGATATATTATTGTCCATGGAACAATTAGGATACACCCACCGACACACACACACACACACACAAAATCATCCTATCTCTCTATGAAATAGCTACAGTTCAGTTCTTGTTTTACACCGTGGAGGCAGTTGTCAGGCTAAGGAAAAGCCATCATGAACTTTGAGACACTGTCCAAAGAAATAAATTGAATATACAGTTAGGCTTCCATGTTTACTAGGATTAGGGGCACAGGAGCCCCACAAAAGTGGAAAAATTGCAAATATCAAAATGTGGCTGTATTCCTGTGGGAAGGGGACTGAGGCACAGTGCACAGAGTGCGCTCCTGGGGTCCAAACCAGGTAAGCAAAAGGAGAGAGGGAGATCCAGTTCCGGTGAGGGAGCATGTAAGGTAGCTCAGCTTGAGCTCTGCTTTTTATCAAAAGTATTAATTAAATATATCATTTCTTAACCATTTTAATGTTTGAGAGTCAGTGGCTCTCCCTCTTAAAACTAATGAAGCTATAGTGGACTGGGATCAAATTGCCTGTTGGGAGTAGCTTGGACAAGGTGATATATGGCACCGGATAATGAACGTTGGAGAGTGTTGCAAATTTGATAGCTTGCCAATTTGGGAGTCAAACAAATGAACAGTGAGCTACTGTTCTAGCTCATATGTTTTCAGCTGTACAAGAGTGGTTTGTGCTTTTATCAAGAACACATATTTCTGCAATTTTAAAACAAACTAATTAATTTTTACAGTGGAGAAGCAGAAGCCTGGGGCTTCAGGCAAGCGTGCTAAGTTTTGCAAGGGTGCAGGACCAGAGACTCGGCCTCTCTGCGTGATAAACATGATGATAGCCTTCTGCACTAATTGGAGCCAGTCTATTTTCAAATTTTCTAGTCATGGTCAAGACTTGAGCTCAGAGAGTACAGGCCAATAAAGAGAAAGCTCAGGTAAAGGAAACTCATGGGAGCCTCATCCAGAAATTAATCCTGGATTTTTGTGTCCCAACGGACACCAGTGTTCAATATGTCAACAGCAGTCTCTCATGTACCACAGTTCTAGGTTCCTCGATTAATCAAATCAATGGGGCAAGGAGTAATGCAGGAGCCCAAACAAATGTAGTGGAAGAGGAGCTGCAGAACACCCTTGGCAATTGGTCCATGGACCCTGAGCTCCTAGCGTGAGCAACAGGAAACACAATTAGTAGACATCTGAACATTACAAACCCTGTAGTGAACAGTTCAGTGTTGGAGCAATCTATAGAAAATTCTCAAGGGGTTGAAAGTGAACATGTTAGGATTATATATTCTCATTTGAGAGACCAATGTTTCCTCTCAGCACAAACAAATGAAAAACTTTTTGATAACCTCCATTCCATAAAACAGGAAATAGCTGGACTCAAAGTAACAATGCAAGCTATTGTAGCCTTGATTGAGCTGGGAATTTTAAAAGCAGCTCCCCCAGCAAGCTCTATAGGTACGGCGCCACTTGATCTCCAGGAAACTATCTTAAAATCTATTATGGAGGTGAGAGGAAAAGATTATTGCTCTCCAGCGAATAATTTATGCCCTTCAGGTCAGCTGGGAAAAATAATACATGATTGGAACACAGATGTGCAGAAATCCCCAGAAATTACGGTCAGAGAAGGAAATGACAGAAGCAGTGAAGATGCCAATGCACTTTTTCCAAATTCAGATATATTGACCATAGACGTATGGCAGGAAGCCACTCACAAAGGAGAAAAGTCCAAGACCCTCATCCCCGCCCAAAAGAACGGCTAAAGAGAGACAAATCACCATTTTTAATTGGCCTCTAAAGAGTTTAAATGTCTGGTTGTTGTCGAGGGAAGTTCTAAAGGAGATCCTTGATGTTCTAGGTCCTGAATGGGCTGATTCACTGGGCATTAAGTGCTTTTGCATGTATCCTATTAGCCCCAAAAAGTCAAGAGGCATGGCAATTCTGTCCTTTTCAGACTGTGACCTGGCACAAAAGTTTTGGAACCAGATCTTTAAATTTGAAGGGAGAGAAGTCTCATTCAAGTGGGGCTTGAGATTACAGCCATTCACATTAAATTCAACGTACTATCAAAGACACACTACTACAGACAAGAGAAACTGCAGTATTGAATTGGAAATATCGGTTTAAAGGATAGAGATACCTGTCACACAAAATCTACATTCAAGAATCTACACAAGGATAAGTATACCAAAAAAGCATCTGGATCCCAAGATCATTTCGTATCTAGTAAAGCACCTCGTCATGATATAAATCTGGATGAGACTATCTCTGAAGTGCCTACCTCAGAGAAACCAGAGAAACCAGCAACTTTAACTCTCTACAACTATACTATAAGGGGTAGAAATGGCTGCTTTCTGGGGAGGAAGGCCATTCTAAAAGAACTTGAACACCTATCAGGTCTAAGCATTAAATGGGATGAGATGGACATTTTCAAAATAATTCCAAGGGAAGGCCATAGAGGAACTGTGGTCCTGGGATTTACATCTGCTACTCTTTGTAAACGTATTCAGAAATGTGTAAGCAAAGATGGTAATACACGCTCTGGTAACCTCAAGGTGGGACTTCTGCAATGTGCTGCACATTGAGCTACCTTTGTACCAAGTTTGGAACTTCAACTGGTTCAAAATATGGCAACCAGATTGGTTACAGATACAACAAGGACTAGACATATCACACCAATATTAAAATCACTCAGCTGGCTGCCAGTTAGTTTCCAAGTAAAGTACAGTGTTGGTTATTACCTTTAAAGCCCTACATGGTTTGGGTCCAAGCTACTGCAGAATCTCCTCCTCGCATACAATCCACCCTATATACTCAGGTTCTCTGGGGACCAGTTGCTTCTTCTTCATGGTCTCTGTGAATCACACAATGGGGTATTTGGCACCTGCGCGATACAGCATTCGGAACCTTCCGGAAGCCTAAAATCAGGCGTTTTGGCAGTTGGTCCATCCCCCACATCCCCAGGGTATATAAGGCCCCTCCCTGAGTAACAGTCAGTTCCTTTTCTTCCACTGCGGTAGCAGCAAGTAAGCAAGTAAGACTGATAGATTTAATGGTTTTTCGATCTTGGACTGGTTTTGGTTTCTCATTATCTCTTGGCAGTTTGTTTGGTGGTTGGTCTTACATGGTGTGCGTTTTTTGGACTATGAGTGTGTTTCTGCAATTTGGACTTAACTTTTGTATGGCAACTTTTAAATGTTGCAAAACCTGCGGAGGGAAAATACCCAACAAAGACAGTCATTCCGAGTGTCTCCTTTGGGTGAGGACCATAATGTGTCAGATTGTGAACATTGCCAGTTATTTACTTCTCAGACGAGAAGGAATAGAGTGGCCTGTTTGAAGGCACTTTTGTGGGAGCAGGTTTTGTCAGCCTCTGAACCCACAACTTCAGGAAAATCTGTTCAGCTTTCTAAAATGGCTCAGACATCACCTGTACCCTCCACAGATCGACACCACTCAGGAGAGTCTCAGGATCGTGAGGAACCTGTCCAGCCCTCGGTGTCAACAAAGAAAAAAAGTGATCCAAAAAAGCATGTCTCCACCTCACCGTTGAAGAAAACGGTTCGAGGTGAGAAAGACAAAATGAAAAAGAGGAAATTGAAGGACTTGTCATGAGAAGAGCCTTCAAAAAAGTCTAAAAGGATTGAGCAGCCCAGTCTACCTGCTCCAATCCACTCTCCGTCTCTGACAGTACCAGGCACCTCCGTTGATAAAACGACGGAGGATATTCATCATATGATTGCTCACGATGTGTATAGAGATACTGTACCATCTAGTGAGATTGAAGAAGTTTGTGTTCACTCCAAAGGGGAAATCATGGATTCATCTCTGATCCTTTCGGTGGGGTCTGTATCACGTTGCCAAGAGTCAAGATCTCCTGCTGGTGGACACTCAAGATCAAGACAACGTGATCTTGTTGAGCTAATCTCTCCACCGAGGCATCGACGTAGAACTCCACCATCACCTCCGAGATCACCTTCTGGGCGATCACATTCACGTACAAGATCGCCTCATTGGTACTTTAATGTGAGGGAGACATCTCCATACCGTTATCGACGGTATCCTGAAGAAGAGTTTTCCATTTACTCCAGGGATGTCTCTCCTTGCACTGATGATGTTCATTGGGCACGCAGACATTCTTGATACTGAGAGGAAGACTTACTGACTTGCCATCGGTATAGAGGGGAGACTACTTGACGACCTCATGTTCTGAGGTCTTTCACTAAGTCTCCAACTCTGTCCTGTTGCAGAGTGTTGCCTGCAGTGTCTAGACATGAAAAGGAAACAGAGAGAGTACAGCAACATTCATTTCGTAGTTGACTCTCTCCTGGCCGACTGTCTATGTCAAGGTACCATTCTCCTCAGTAGCACATGGCGAGATCTCCTTCTGTGTCGGGAGTCTGAGGGATCTCACGTGTCGTATGTGCCTGAGCAATCTAAATCAAATTTTGTGTCGACAGCAGAACATATTTCACCTACTGATAATGTCCATTCTTTCTCTGATCTTGTTCTGTGAATGTCCAGATCATTAAATCTTCAAGTGGAGACTGATAAAGAGGATCTCCAAGATCCTATTTTCCAGGAACTGCATGATAGACCACCTGTACCATCTATTATTGCACCATTGCCTTATTTGTTAACGACTGTTAAAAAATCATGGGATTCCCTGTCTTCTATTCCTTAGACATCGAAGAAAGTGGAAACACTGTACTGTCTGATTGAGAGTGACCAGGAGTGGCTGACTCAACATCCAAAGCCAACTCAATAATTGTAGATACAGCTCAATCTAGACAATCCCAGAAGCTTCATGTGTCCCCTACAGATAGAGAAGGAAGGAAGTTAGATAATTTGGGGAAGAAGGCATATTTGAATGCTGCCTTTCTGTTTAAAATCTCAAACTATGCAGCATGTATGGGTGCCTATCAGCAGTTCTTGTGGGCTAGGATGAAAAGGTTCATAGATATGCTGCCTGAAGATGAGAGAAAGAATGCTACTTCTCTGTATGGTGAGGCCTATTGTTTGTCTTCCCAACAAGTCACAACTTCGAAACATATTACTGATTGTAATGGGAAGGCAATCGCTGGAGCCTTGAGGAGACATGCTTGGTTGAGATCTTTGGGTCTGTCTCAACAAGCGAAGAATGTGATTGAAGACCTCCCTTTCGACTCCGTAGGTCTTTTCAGTGAAGGTACAGATACCAAACAAGAACACACGCAAAAAAATGGGGACTACTGCTAAAAAGTATGGGTTTCCGGTACCATTGTCATCATACTCCAGGTATCGATATCACCATTAACAACCTTACACAGTGAGAACAAGAAATCTGACTCCCACACAGCAATAAATTCTTAGTGTATTTTGACCCTAATTTGTTTTTAATTGTATCTATGTTGTATCCTGCCTCAAGCCTTGGAGTGAGGCAAGTAACAATGTACTACTACTACTACTACTACTACTACTACTACTACTACTACTATTATTATTATTATTATTATTATTATTATTATTATTATTATTATTATTATTATTATTATTTTAACCTGTTTCTGTAATCTATGAAATGTAGTGTGACTTTCCTTTGATGCACTCGATTAGCTAATGTATATTTGGAATATGATTTTTAGTGCCTCCTACGGAATCCTTTGAGTCCCCTCCCTAAACTGCAAAGCGCAGGATTCCATAGGAGGTTAAAAGTGGAATAATAGTGCTCTAACAGGCTAGTGTGGAAATGGCCTTCGAATCAGTTTTAGAAATGTCTATTTCTTTTGGGTTACCAAGTTGCTGCTGTGGTGGTTCAGCTGTTTTACCTCGTCTTTGTTTCTGTGCTGCTGTTCATAAGACTTCTTTGTCTGTTCATATTATTTATTTGTGTAGTCTACTATTTACTGGCAGTGGCTATCTAAGGGTTCAGAAAGACATATCCTCTTGGTTTGGTAAAAATGGCTGTTTGAGATGTCACTTCCATTTTTCTTAAATGAATAATTTTCATCTTACAAACTTAATAATAATAGATTTTACTAATCAGGCCCTTTGTTATCTCTGATTCAGAAAGCACCAAATCTCAGCTCTTTATACTTTCTAGCAGCATGCCTTAATTGAAAAACCTGAGAAAAGAGAGCACTTGGGTCCACATTAACATAACCAAAAAGGGAGATTGCTTCTCAAATATGTCAACAATGAAAACTTATTGCAGCCTAGTGAATTTCAAAACAGTACAATTCTTCTTCAGGATCAATTTACAAAAGATTAAAAAATTGAAATCCACTACATGGAACAAAGAACTATACAAACTTATGTCAATGACTCAGATAAGAGGTGTAACTTCTAAAAAGTATAAGAATCTAACGTTCATTTTTAAAAACAGTGGAGGAAAAAAAATTAAAAACTATGTTTTATTATAACTTAGTATTTCAACTCTAAATATTCAAGATAAATACTATATATTAAATAAATATTAAATACTATATTAAGGAAATACCTTCACATTCACATTTTAAATTATTTATTAATTTTGATGCAAAGAATCTAATTCACAGTGAAAATGATAGACATTCAAAAAAGAAAAGAAAGAAGAAAAGAGGGGAAAAATAAAATTAAACTAAAACACAGTACTTAAACACTAAACACTAACTTAGTGAAACAAAAAAGGGCTCTGCCAAATTGAAATGAAGTCACATGGGGGAGAAAGAAAAAATATGTTATTCTATCATTACGGATCCAACTAAATAATCCTACTAGTAATCACAATCACAGATTATTGCATTGTTAGATTTCTTATTGTTCAGAAAGTCCATAAATGGTTCCCAGTCTTTCAAAATATATTCAGCTGGCTTATCTTTTAAAACCTCTATTAATTTGGAAATTTGGACAAATTCAGCAGTCCTAACAATCCATTCTTCTATCATTAGTGCTTCAGTATGTTTCCAAGTTTGAGCAGCATTCTTGCTGCTGTTACAATTTATCAAAGAAGTAATCCATATTTGGTGTCCAATTCTTTATCCATAATACCCAGAAAAAAAAATGTCTGGAAACATAGTAAAATCTACCTGTTATTTATTTATTTATTTATTTATTTATTGGATTAACATGTAAATCTTAGACCAATAATTTTTTGCCTTCTTTCAAGTTCACCACTTATGGGAAAAGGTGCCTCCTTATCTTGACATCACCAGTGTTGATTTGAAACATTCTTAGACATTTTTGACAATTTATTTGGGTTGATACATTATCTGTACATCATCTTATACATGTTTTCTTTAAAATTACTATACAACATACATTTTTTTTAATCTTTTAACCACATTTTCCCATACCTCCCTTTGAACATTGTGCCCAAATTTGGATCACCTTATCATACAATTTTTTACAGATTCATCTTCTGTTTCTAGTTTCCAAAGGCATTTGTAAACTTTTTAAATTACATGACCATCATCTTTATACTACTTTAAATAAACTAATTCTTGGCCTCTGTGGCTAGATCTCCCTTACCTTGTATTAATCTGTCTTTAAGTTGCGTATAAGCAAACCAATTAGGATCTTTGCCTTCCTTAAAAAGCATCTCACTTGAAGAAGGTGTTTTGTTCAAAGTATGAGAAGTCATCATAAAGCAACCATCGCTGATTTTTAACCCATTCTTTCCTGAAAAAGGCTTTCTGTGGTGGAGTGGCTAATATTATCTTAGCAAAAAGTTTCTACTTGTGTTTATACCAAACTCATAGAAGAGCCTAGAATAATGATTTTTAAATTCAAAATGTACCTTAACTTTATCATGCCCAAGTTCACCTATTTGTAGTCTAGATCTCCATTTATTTACAGGATGCAAGGTAATCTTCAAAGTTAAAGACTTATGTTTTGAAGTGACACGCAGACAGTATATTTCTAAAGTTCTATGCATCCTTCCTGTATCCAGCCATCGAAATACTTCCATTGTTAATTCCATTCTTTTGGTCCTTTGTCACATCCAGAATATGATGAAGCTCCTTTTATTATAATTAGTTCTTATATCTTAAACTGCTTTCTGAGGCATTCTCCTTTCATTCAGAAAGACAGATGGAAAAGCATTGAAGCAAAAGACTTTGTATCTTGCATTTCTTTTAATGGCCCAAGCTAAAAATCACTGGAACAATTTCATTTTTGACTTCAATAGTTGTGTTTCCCTCAGGGTGTAGGCCTTTATACCATAGCTGCCAAAAGAACTGATGTCAAAAGGTGTAAGTCTGATAAATATCAGAAAACATCCTCTTCTTAATTTACCCATATTCTAGAACTGAATGTTTTCTCCAGAGACATATTTTTTGCTAAATCCACACTGAAGACCTGAAGTGTAGGCATTCCATGATCATTTCACAGACACAGTAGTGAACAGTGTCTCCAGACTTCTGTCATTTGCCAGGTACATTTTCTTCTATAAAGAAAAAAACAGGTCAGCAAATGTTCCAACAAATTGTTGTTTCTGTTTACCCATTGTAATACTGTCTGTCCCATTCAGAAAAGGGAGAGGGGGACAAAGAAAAATCCCTCATGCTTTTTTGTCAGCAATCCATTTTCTAAAGAAGCAAAAATGATATACCCTGACTTGTCTGTAGGTTGCCCCATTGATGGGAGGCAGTTTCATTCTTCCCAGAGAATATCCCGCCATACCAGAAACATAAGCGATATTTAATTTTATCTAAATACCAAGAGATGTGGGAAAATTTTACTACTAAACATGAATGAAAGCACCTTGTAGAGTTAGCCATACTATCTTTCTGCACCCACATTCTCATATGTTCTTACTTGTAATCTTTATTTCATGCTGTCTTCCATCTTGGCCATCCAAGTGTTTGACTATGACCCTGGAGACCAGGGTTTGATTCCCTGCTTGTCCATGGAAACCCATAGAGTGACCTTTGATGTGTCACACACCCTCAGCCCCAGAAAACCCCATGATAGGTTTGCCTTAGAGTTGCCCTAAGTCAGAAACAACTTGAAGGCGCACAACAACAACAGCCATTTATTAATCGCTACACTTTATTCGTAGAACTTGCTCCCAAAAATATTCATATGGTGCTGCTCCTCTTCTTCCTTATGAACCTTTCTCAAAAATCCGCATTTCTCTTGAGAGTTTTAGTAGAGATTTATTATAGTTTGTATACAATTGCAAATTTTGAAAACTGTTCAACTTAAGTGCAGCAGTAAAGTTTTGTTGGGAAGCCCATATGCAACAATCTGACTCATTGCTTGTATCGTCACACTGAATTCCTTAACTGAGCACTGTAGTAGTAGTGTCTTTCATTTTTCATTTTCACTTTACCTTGTTTTTGAGAAAGCAAGTTCGTGCTTTTTCTGCTTGTAAACAGTGCTGTACTTTTCACAGCAAATTCCTTTCTCTGTCCCCATGTCTCTGATGGGCACAATCACTCCCTGCTGTACCTTAGTGCTAGTCATGCAATGGCATGTCCTCATTGCCAACATTTCATCAGGCAGATGCACTAATATTGCTAGTCTTGAGTCTAAGTGATCCTGTGCAAGCAGTCCTTTTTGTTCCAGATGATGAGGCCACTGTCACCAAGACCTTTCAGTCCATGAATCCCTGCTTCACCTTAGTTTTTCAGTACTGCTACAAAAAGCTGAGTTCATCTCTCTGTCTCTAATATAAGCTCCACCAACCTGACTGTGACACCACCACCTTATGGATCGACCCTCAGCATCAAGCATGACTTCGCTACCGTTGGTCTTAGTGCTGATCTTGATTATGGAACATTTTGTAGAGGCAATTTCCCTGACTGACTGACTAATTTCTGGCCAGAATCATGTTGATGCACTATACCTCTTTTCTAATATGTGCAGGAGGAACTGTGTATGATACACCTTTTGTATAGTACGTGAGTTGAGTAAAAATTTAATCAGAACCAGAGAAATCTAGTGAAAAGGAGATCAAAGTTGTGTGTTGCTGGTATGGTATTAAAGTAGCTTCTCTTGTTCTACATTTGCTTGCCATTAACCCCGCCCCCCAGTATCATTCCTGTATGTTAAGTAGGAAATGAAACAACACTGTATCTGATGGATGAAGAGCATTAATGGGAGGTTCAGTCAGAGCATATCCTTTAATCCGCTTTAACTGTGGTTCATTGAAAAAGAGTAGAATGAATATTGCTCCTCTGATGTGTTTGTAGAAAGAAGGGAGTAATCATGGTGACTAATATGGTTAAGAAACCAACTTGCCTGGTTAAGTAATAGAAAAGAGGTGATGAAATTGAAAGTTCTTATTTATTGCCTTGGAACTGATGGTGATAGTTTAGCAGGCATTTTGTTCAGTTTTGAATTTCTTGCTAGCTTCAAGTTTTTTCCTAAACATTGAAACTTACAGTTAGTAGCTTAAGCAGTTACATTTAATGAGAAGTGCAGTGTAAAATAAAAAAATATGTTTATGCTCCATCTATCCTTTTCCCCTCCCCTAAAAGCAAAATTATTGTCACTGCCAGTTATTGCAGCTTCCATTAAAGAAAATAATGCCTCCTCACTTCAAGAGTTCCCAAGGCTACAGTCATGTTTGAGGGGCTTCTAACCATTGATTCAAGGAAATTGCTTGATGAAATGACACTCCTAGTTAACCTGCCTCAAAAGATGGTATGTCTAGTGTCTAATGTTGTGCTGCACAAATTTCTGCATATATCCAAGTTGCCTTTTCTGCCTTCCTGCCTGTCCTCCTGCTGCAGCTTCCGGTCACAGGAAAAGCAAGCCTTTATGCTGTGTGGCTACTATTTTTGTGACATTATTTTCAGACATTATTTTCAGAATAGGATTGTTCATATGTAACAGTCAGTTCACTCAGATTGCATAGTTTCCAAAGTGTTCACTCAGTTTCCATAGCTTATTTCCAATGTTTATAAAGACGTTCTAACATTATAATCCTATTTCACCGTTTGTAAATTAATAATGTATAACAAATAAATATAAGATGAGAAGAAGATTGTTACATATTTTGTAGAATGTCAATGCACTTTCAAATATGTATTCTAACCTTGAGCCTGAACAAAATATTTATTGTAAAATCTCCCTGAACTAGCAGCTTGCATACTTCCTTGCCAGTCAAAATGAATGTATCTTAAGCTTTTGAATTCACACTTCCTAGAGTTAGAGCTACTTTAGTATCAAGTGGAGGCTTATATATAATTTCAGGCAGTCTCTGTTGAACTGTTTAACAGCACAGCCTTGTGCATGTTTCATCAGATGTTACACTGTGATCGTAGGAACTTACTCACTGGTGTGTGGGCTTAGAATTGCAGGCCAAGCCCCATTATCTCCAGTGCCTATCTCATGCTCACTTTTGTGCAGTATGAGATACTGTGATATCACAGTTCTGACTTTATGAGATTGAATGCTTAGACATAGAATGCTGATATTCAGAGCAAGTGCTATGATATAAGTATCACTTTGGCCTAGGTAAGGCTTCACCTAAGCTTCACAGAGTTTCATCTGGGCTTAAAGTCACGCTCAGAATCCATCTTCAGGTTTATCACTTGGCCAGAAATATGAAAAGTTGGAGTGCACAACCAGTGCAGCCTTCACCCACTTTTCCCTAGCACGCATCTGGGCAGCATTGAGGTGGAGTGGGATTGCCAGGCCAGGCTGATGGTGAAATGAATGTCACTCCGAGCCTCCTATGAACGTGCTGCCAAGGATATTGTTTCTCCACCATTAACAGAAATCAAGTATCTCAGCAGGGATTGTTGTCTGTCTATAAACTGTCATTTTCACCCTTTCACATTTGTCCCTAGATCTCAGTAGGCTTAGAGATTAGATCTAAATCTGCATGCTGAGATGTGGGGAGAGAATACATGCACACAGTGCATGCATGTGTGGTGCCTGCTCCCTTTCTCCAGCCAACACAATATCAGTGTTAGCATAAATTTATTGATTTGTCATTTGAACATATCAAAAGCAATCAACACTGGATGCAGTCCTTGGAGCTGGAAAGGGTTGTGCCACTGTGATGAAAAGTCATTGTCCCAAATGGTTATGTACACTTTGTAGCTCATCCCTGCATATGATGGAATAAAGCAAAACATATCATTAGTATCTAGCCACTAGATGGGACAATTTCCAATTTGTCTTGAGCCCTAGTACAATTTATTTTAGAAATCAGTCTGTGAGTCTCTGGTGAAAATGGTCTGTATGTTTTGCAGAGAACTGAAAAGAGGATGGCTATTAAAGAAGGTCAAGGAAAAAATGTTCAAAGAAGCAGGAGGGGTGGACTGGCATGGGCATAAATAAGTCAGAAGAAAGGTGGAAACTCAAGGAGCTTGAGCACATGGTTTTTGAGAGGTCAGAGCAGTGAAGGACCTCAGTTTCATGTACTACTTTGAAACCACTAGACAGACCTTTAGTAATAAGTCTTCAGTAGCAAATAATCTTTCACAAATTAACTTATTAAGCTGCTGTAGTAATGTGTCTAAATAGACCACAAGCTCGAAGTGTAAAATTCTCCTCTCATTGTATATTTTGCTTTATTTTGCTTGTTAATCAAATAAAATAGAACTCCTTACCTCAGAGAGCAAGGTCTCTAAAAAATCGTTGGTGTTATGATAAACAACATGAAACTATGTGATACTACATCACAAAAAGCCACTATACTTATGTTTTTCTTTTGAAGGTGCATTGTAACCAAGATCTCAGGAATATTACTGTCATTCATGCAGGCATTGGGAGGACATCATGCTCTTCTCAAAATTCAGCAGGAATTGAAAAATTGTAGGGGAGCATAAGGACCAAAAGGACAAAACATTTGAGGAAAAACAGTTGAGTACATCAGAAGGTTCATTAAAGTAAAGATGATGCAGACAGCAGTCTTCTAATTAGAAAAAGAATGTTGAACAAGGAAAGGAGAATTTATGTTACCAGACACATAAGTCTAGGGGTTAATGCTGTAATGCATTAACCTCCAGATTTACCTGTCTAGTAATATAAATTCATTTTAACAGTGCAGTGGATAATTCAGCGTTGTAAAGCTATCTTTGATTGGTGTTGTGGGGTGGAGAGAAAGAGTTCTTATGGAGTCTGTATACTTTAGATTAATGTGGTTAATTGGTGACTTAAGTTAACCCACACCAACATATTTGAAAAGTATTGCCCTTCAGCAGAACAAATATTTCCCATGATTTCCCATGATTACAGTAGGATTTTCTAGGTATCTGTAAACTGATCTCAACAGATGAAAGAAGTGAGGAATACAGTAGCCCCTTGTCTTTCATGGGGGTTTGGGGTGCAGAACTTCTGTGAAAGTTTTTTAAAAAAACAAATAACTCCCCCCCCATGAACACTCCCCTCCTTCTCCTGCCTTCTTTCTGTGGCTAGCCCTGTGCAAAGGCAGGAGAGTGCAGGGGGGAAGATCCCGCCTCCTGCCTGCCACTGTGTACCCACATGGGTGACACATGGAGTGGAAGGAGGGAAGGTCTTTTCCCCTGCACTCTTCTCCTGCCCATTGCCCTTCCTTCTCTTTGTGCACCTGCTCAGGCAACCGACAGGAGAGTGGAGGAAGGTCTTTCTTCCTGAATTCTCCTGCCTGCCATCCACACACCCCTCCTTTTTTCTGTGCACCTGCTCTGGGGACAGACAGGAGAGTGGAGAGGAGGGAAGGTCTTTCCCCCTGTACTCTCCTGTGCTCCCATACACTCTACCTTCTTTCTGCATGCCAATGAGGGCAACAGGCAAGAGAGTGGACAGAAGGAAGATCTTTCTCCCTGCAATCTCCTATGTTCCACCCCTGTGCCCTTTCTTCTTTGTGCACATCCTCACCAGAGATAGGCAAGTGACTGGAGAGAGGAGAATGAAGGGGGAAAGGCTCCCCACTTCCAATTCCCTGCCTGTCACCAGCATGCACTGCCTTTTTTCTGTGCATTGGCGCAACAACAAGCTGGAGAGCAGAGGGGAGAAGGTTTGCATGCCCACAAATTTCCCACTCCCATTTGCTTGCCTTTTGCCAAGGCAGCCTGCCTGGGCAAAAGGCCAGAGATTGGGGGGGGGTGAGAATGGTGGGGAGGCAAGCTGGAACCTCACAAATAATCAAATTCATGAATGTCAAAGTGGAGGGCCGACTGTATTTACTTTGTTGTCACAACACTGAAATAGGTTGTTTGTTTTTCCAGTGCTAATAGAAAATACACATTATTACCTGTAGAAGTTGCTTGTCATCCACTTTCACATTTCACAGTTTTCCAGTGATAATCTTAGAATCATAAAGTTGGAAAAGACTACAAGGGCCATCCAGTCCAACCCCTGGCCATGCAGGAACAATCAATCAAAGTACTCCCAACAAATGGCCATTCAGCCTGTTTAAAAACCTCCAGAAAAGGAGACTCCACCACACTCTAAGGCAACATCCCATCGGGAAGTTCTTCCTAATGTTTAGGTGGAAGCTTTTTTTTTTCGAGTCATTGTTCTGTGTCCTAGTCTCTGGAGCAGCAGAAAACAAGCTTGCTGCATTTTCAATATGACATCCTTTCAAATATTTAATCATGGCTTATCATGTTGCCTCTTAATCTCTTCTCCAAGCTTAACAGACCTAACTCCCTAAGCTGCTTCTTATAGAGCATGGTTTCTTGACCTTTTACCACTTTGGTCACCCTCCTTTGGATATGATCCAGCTTTTCCATATCCTCCTTAAATTGTGGTGTCCAGAAATGAGCACAGTATTCCAGGTGGGATCTGACCAAAGCAGAATTATTGTTATTACTTCCCTCAGTCTAAATCAGTGGTTTTTAATCTTGGGTCCTTGAATGTCAGGGGCACTGAGATGTTCTCACAGGGGGTCTGCAAAGGCGTGAAGAAATATTATGAGCTTTTAAAGTTAAAATAGAAAGGAACGAAGGAAGGTGGACAGATGGATGGTCGTACATTGATCTCAAACAGCAGAAGCTACAGCGACCTCTAACTAGTGAACTCCCGCAGAACAGGACAAGAACAGAGGATTTGAACACACACTCTTCAGTTGACTCAGATGACTTTTCCTCCTACAATGATGTTTTTGTTGCCCTTGGACATCACTATTGCAGACCAACATACATTCTTTTCTACCAAAGATGTCAGATCTTTTGCTGAACAGGTTCTTCAGATGGCAAAGACTCTGGAGCTATATGTCAAACAAACAGAACTACCTTAAGAGTTTGCAATCCCAAATTGCTCCCTCCACTTCCTTCCTGATGCTTACATCTCTACTCAAAGTTGCTTGCAATTCATGGAATGCACCATTTTCAATCCCATCTATCTCATGGTGAATCGAAAACCTCTAAAAAGTACAGGAAGCCACTTGTCTCATATTGTCCAAACACCCCAAGCCTAATTCTGTAGTAGTTCAGGATCTCAGCATAAGCCTCAAAAACAGCACTTCACATTCCCACATGTGGAAGGGAGAAAGCAAGCACCATGTCACTGAGAGTGCTATGTTTCAGCAACCTTTTGCTGCACACAGCAAATTACAAAGGCTGCATGGGGACCTATCAACAATTCATCTGGGAAAGGATGGCCCCTTTTTCAATCAGTACACGAAGATGACAGGAGGGCTGCATACAAATTGGCATCGCGACAGATTAACACTGCCTTTCATGCTGCCTATTGTTGCTACCAAAAGCCCAAAGAAGACATGCTTGGTTCCTCTCCACAGACTTCACTTAGGTTGCCAGGTCAACTTTAGAGGACCTCCCACTGGATGAAGGGGTACTTTTAGTTCAACCACAAATGAGAAACTGGAACATGATCAGCAATTGAGACAAAGAGTATAGAAATGTATCCAGTATTCAACCACATTTCACAAACTTTGTCCCTTTTGTCCTAAACCTTCAGCCCTTTCCAAGGAAAGTTTGCAGTGTCCTTACTGGCATCAATCAAAGACCTCATTTCGTGGCTCTTCCTCTTCTAGGCACTCCAATCTGCCATCCAAGTATAAACTCTCCTACAAAAAGATGCTCCCTAACTAGAACAGATGCCACCTTTGACTTCAGCCCCACCCAGACTGCCACTGCTACCAAGTCCTTTATCAACAAACTTCATCTTTACTTGCCACACTGGAAGTCCATAGCCTCAGATATCTGGGTTCTGGACATAATTGCCAGAGGCTACTCCATTGAATCTGATAGCCATCCACCTCTGGGTATTGGTGTACCACACTGCCCTCCTCTTCACTTCTATGGGAGGTGCAATTCTTCATGGAAAAAGGGGCCAGAGACATGGTTCTGTTTTCCCTGGCCCACCTTGAGTTCTTATAGAAACATAAAGTTGGAAGCAACCTCTAGGGCTGTTAAGTCCAGTCCCCTGCTCAGTGCAAGATCTCCAGCTAAAGCATCCCGAGCAGATAGCTGTCCGGCCTCTTTTTGAAGACATCCAAAGGAGGAGACCCAATCACCTGCTCCCTCCTCTCTATGAGAGCCCCCAGAGTATTTAAAGATTGCAGGCATGTAACTCCTCCATCTTCCATCACCAAGCTGAACAGGACCAGCATCTTCTAATCTTTCCTCATATGTTTTGTTCTCCATGCCTCTTATCTTCACTGCTCTCCGAACCTGCTCCACTTTGTCTATGTACTTCTTAAAATGTGGTGCCCAGAACTGAACTCTGTACTATAGATAAGCTCTGACCGGCACAGAATACAGTGGGACTATTAGTTCCCTTAACTTGTAAACCTTCTTCTATTAACACAGGTTAAAATAGCATTTGTCTTCTTTGCTACAGCATCACAGTGATCGCATATGTTCAGCTTAGGATCAGCAATAATCCCAGGGCTCTTTTTGCATGTAGTCCTCCTTATCCATGTATCCCCCATTCTATACCTGTGCATTTGGTTTTTGTGGCCTAAATGTAGAATTTTGCATTTGTCTCAAGATACTTTACAGTCCCTCCTAAAAGACAATGGGCAGAGACCCATTTGAGATCTATGCAGTGTCAGCATGTATATCAAACCTAAGTTCTGCATATGTCCCTAGCTACCACCCTCTCCTTCCTGATAAAGGGGTATTGATTTGCCAATATAGGCCTAAAAATGCATATTTCCATGTCAGCATCTGAACATATCATTGCCACTTCCTTCAATTTAGTATAGATCACAAGTCATACCAATTTTGTCTCCTTTTATTTGGCCTTTTCAACATATGTCATATGTCATGCGGTGCAGGGCAGTTGTGGCAGCCTGGCTGTGGCAGTAGTGGCATGCATGGCAATAGTGGCAGCCTGGCACCATCTATGTGGAATCTCAGTTTACCCATTCATAGACAGCTGGCCTCTACAAGGAGCTGCCTGATTCACAACCTGGACATTACTCTACACCTACTGAAGGATCTGGGTCTCACAGTCAACCAACAGAAGCATATACAACACGTGTACAACACCTCCAGTTTATAGGGGCCATACTCAATGCTTCATGTGCTTTCACAGTCATCCCAAAGGAGAGGACAGTAACAATCATATCAATGGTCAGATATATTGAGAAATGAAGAGACCAAGACTCTCATATCCAACAGTTCCTGGGGCTTATGGCCCCAACCGTCAGTGTAGCTCCATACAAGACCTCTGCAACACTGGTCTCTTCATGTATTCATACCAGATGTCTACAATCCATGGGTGTTCATCCCCATTCTGTGACTCATCGTAGCAACATTTGGCCGATGGCAGGACCACATCAGTGTCTAGCAGGACTTACCTTTCTGCAACTCCAGGCCTCAATACACAGTCACAACAGATACATCTCAATCATGTTGCAGAGCCCACCTGGACTCTTACCTCATAGTTCATGGACACTTATCTCTTCTGGAGCAAGACCTCCACATAATTGCCCTAGAACTATTGAATGCCCTCAAGCCTTTGACCTTCGTGGGCATAATGATACAGATTGTCTTGGACAACACTATCAGTATCTACTACTTGAAGAGAGGAATATACTCAGTCGCACTTCTCCGTTTCACCCTACAACTCTGGGATTGGTGTCTTCAGAGAAGCATTGCTCTTGTAGTTGTTCACCATCCTGGGGGTAGAAAACAGGATAACAGACTCCCTCAGCAGAAAGTTGTCTATTAGTCATGAGTGGAGCCCACACAAGGAAACCATTGCATTCCTCTCAAAATGTGGGGGACCCTCACCATAGACCTCTTTGTGACCAAGGAAAATCTAAAGTGCCACAAATTTTGCTCTAGGAATCCATTGTTGTGGAAAAATCTAGGAGATGGGGCACCTCTGCCTGCTTTCCCAGCATTCCCTCACCTAACAAAGATACTGGCGAATATCAAGGACAACACACAGTACATCCTAGTCACTCCTTGGTGTTGCAGACCAAGGTTTGCTCTCATACCACCAGTTCCTCAGATTACTTTTGAGAAGAGATCTACTAACTCAGCAAAGAGGTCAGGTGTGCCTCCCCTACATAGAGAGATTGAAGTTGACAGCATGCAACATATTCCCATCTCAAACAGGGGCTACAGGGCATTTTAGAAGTGTCCCTTTAACTGTCAACATGATGTTCATATTTGTACAAATGGAACACTTTTTGGACATTCCTTTCTGATCCTGAACTCTCTGAGACACAGATTTCAGTTTTCCACATCCTTGCATTCCTTAAATATGTTTCTACAAAAGGAATGACCTTATTGTCAGTCGAAGTCTACTGAGCCACAGTCTCAGGACAACGGGTAAACCATCATGCTTTCAACAACCATTAATAAAAAGATTCCTGTAGGGATACGAGAAACTACACCCACCTACTCTTGGCCCTGTTCCCATTTGGAACTTGCAGCCTATGCTTGCTCAAATAACATGCAGACCCTTCGAGTGCCTAGCAACATTAGATCTTCTCCTGTTGTGTTGGAAAACAACCTTACTGGTAGTCATCAACCCTACCAGAAGGGCAGGGGAGTTATGTGCAATGTGTGTGGACCCTCTTTGTTTCCAGTTTCACAAACACAGTGTGGTCCTCTACCACAATATCATTTTTCTCCCAATGGTGATATCAGTGTTTCAGCTCAACCAGAACATCATTTTGTCCACCTTTAGTCCTCAACCCTTTCACCCACAGGAGAGGGTGCTACATTTGTTCAACATCAGGAGAGTCTTAGTCTTTTATGTTGACAGGACCAAAGGGTTTCAAAAAGAACCTAGACTTTTTATATGCTACTCAAGGCCTAAGAAAGGTTCTCCCATGTCCCCCCAAAGATGTACTGATTGAGTGACTCAACAATCTCCCTAGCTTACCAGATGACTCATAAACCTCTCTTCAGAGGGTCAAGGCCCACTCCACAGGGGCTGTGGCCACATTGACAGCCTTCCCTCATGGAGTTCCTCTTCCAGACATTTGCAGGGCAGCCACTTGGGCGCAACCATCCATGTTCACACAGTATTATACAATGGATGACAGAGCATAGAAAGACATTTCCTTTGGATGAGAGTGCTGTCCTCTTACCTGGCTTGAATCCCCACCTCCATTGCCGAGTAGCTCACTAGTTTCCCATTTGTGTGAGACACAGAGGTCATGAAGAAGATCATGAGGCTGCCTACCTGTAACTATGGTCCTTATTAGTGGTTATCTGTGAACTCACACAACCCACTCTCCTCTTCTCTGAGTCCAGCCTGCTCATGAAACATTTCTCCTGCCTGTTCAAACATGAAACTGAGGGAAGGAATATACGACACATTATATATTTGTAGGTAAAGGAGTTCTTGCCAAAAATCAGATCACTAATAGTTAGAAGGTTTCGATTATAGTACTGTATGGGTGCAGCTAACCAATTTGTGTGATTTCACAAGTGTCTACTTGAGGAACCACAGTTACAGGTAAGCATCCTTTTCTTTCTGTGTGTCAGACATATTTAGGCCTAAATTCAGTTGCTTGCCCATTGAATCACAGCAGTTTACATCAGAAATTGATTCAGTAGGGTATAAGCTGGTTAGGACTAACAACTGCATGTAGATATTCTTCAAAATAATGACATTGACATGAACAATATGTTTTAAAATTATCATTTCAACTTCTTTTCCCCCCTTCTCAATTACCTGTTTCAACCCATTTGATTAAGATTTTGAATGAGGTATGTTTTGTGTCTTCAACAGAGGTTTGTTTAATGGAGTTTTTACAGGCTGTTCCATGAAAAGCTTTAGCTGAGTCAATAATGCCCCTGATGTGTGAACACTGATAGCCTGATAAATGTCATATATAACCTCAAGCCATAGGAAAACTTTTCAGTGCAGCAGCTGAAAAACAGACTGGTATTGGCTTCTTAGACTGCTGTTCACTTTCCTTTAAGCTAGAAAGAGAGGTAGTAAATCCACAGAGAAACTGTTGTTGAGCCACTTAAAATAACGTGCTAAATTGCAGGTAGAAACTGGTGCTGAAATGGTTGTAAAAAGTCTGATTGCAAGATCAGATCTTTGCATTACAATGTCACATGGCTGGGAGAATTGATCAGAATACAAAATCCTTGTAATCTTGTCAGGAATAATCCAGAAGAAGATATTGGAGAAACTCAAACACCTTTATAGCAAAATCCCTTTATAGCAAAATTTAAATAGATTTTTATTCTGATTATTTTATCATGGAAATTCCTCAGTCTTTGACAAGTAGCATTGCTGGGAATGGTGGAATAAAGACCCATGTCTCCTTCCCCTCTGTGTTGTTACTTCCCTGTTCCGCAGAGTTCACCTCAACAGTAAACACTGCCTACCTAAAGGGAAGTGGAAGCATAGGTTGCCACAGATACCAGAAAGGAAAATAGCACAAAGGTGCTCAGTCACCCTCAACCAGGTGCTACACTTGGCTGCCAACTCCTTCTCCTGGCAAGGGAGGATGTAGTTGCAGATCCTGGGTAGAGAATATGAGCTGAGTGAGCAAAGTCTTCTATACTGGAGAAGATATGTCTTTGAGTGTACACATATGTGAAAGTGGACTAGAGCTTGAGCTCTCTGGATTTGCAGAGTTCATGTTCATGGACACACATGTACAGAAGTGACCAGACAGATCTCCTACAGTAACATGTAGCAGCTCTAGTGGTGGGCACATGCTCAGAAGTCTGCTTGCCCCTCCCCTTCCCCCTTCTCAGGACTTGAGGTTCAGATATGAATACACTTATATTAAACTAGGGATGGGATGAATCCAGAATTTTCCTAATCCGAATCTGAATCCCTGGAAGGTTCTGGGAATCGACGAATCTCACAAATCTTGAATATTTCAAACCCTTTTTTAAAAAAGGGTTTAAAAAGCAAGGGAAAGAAGGATAATCTTGGGCAAAGCACATTTTCTCAGCCTTAGCAAAAGCCTAGGCAAAGGCAAACCTCCCTCTGAAGAAGTCTAGCCAGGACAATTGTCATAGTTTTACCGCAGGATCTCCCCAGATTGAAAATGACATGAAGGCCCTTTCTACACAGGCAGGAAAATGTGGATTAATGTCACATTTTCCTGCCTGTGTAAACAGGGTCACATACTACAGTACAGAGATAGTCCAGGTCAAAATTAGATTTTCTTTGCCATTGATTTTCAGCACAGAAAATAGTGCTGAACTTAAATATTAAATGTTCGATTTAAATATATTAGTATATAACCCCAGATGTAATTTCTGAAATTGTTAACAAAGGTCATTATTACTCCAAGGGAAAAACTCACCTACTTGCCATCTCCCCTTGTATGTCTGGTCTCCCAGGTTTTCAGGCATCCTGGTCTTCCAGGTTTTCAGGCATCCTGGTCTTCCAGATTTTCAAGCGTCCCAGTCTCCAGCAAACTAGTGAGATAGCTGAATAAAGCTATTTAGATCTAATGCGTATGGTACAGGTAGCATTCAGAGATTTTTCCATGCAAATTACTGATAATCATATATAGTAGAATTGACATAGCTCCTTCAGATATTTGAATTGGCTTCCACTCTTTAGCTGGTGCCCCCTTGCTACTAGTTTTGTACAGCATTGGCATTTCAAGATACAGTCTTTTACTAGAAGCATTATAATAGTAATGATTGTTATTCCAGCAATAAAATATTCTTTAAAAATGGCTAATGCAGATGGAGACTTGTTGATTTCCCCCCCCCAAATCAAGGGTAGTTAAAACAACCCAGGCACAACTTGTGGTCTACTGCAGTGCTTAGGTATATTTTATGTCATTTTTATGTTAACAGTTACTACATTATGGTTGCTCCTGGTATTATGAAGGGAAGAAGGTGAATGGTGAGAGACTGAAGGCATTGTTTTTGAACTAATAAGGAGGACCTCCATGCAGTTCAAAGCCATTGGCCATTTCTACCCTACACTGTTATAGTGCTATTATTCTACTTTCAATATACTGTGGAATTCTGGGGTTTGTAGTTAGTTCTGAGGCTAAAGAGCTCTCTGGCTGAGAATTCTAAATGCCCCTCCTGAAACGCAAACCCCAGAATTCCACAGGATGTTGAAAGTGGGATAATAGCACTATAGCAGTGTAGTGCAGAAATAGCCCTAGTATTTAACTGTTTCAATAAAGGTACAGCTTCCAAAAAGACACATACCTTGTTTGTAATCATAATGGAATTGCAGAAGTTGGAAATTTGAGTAAAACATTGGATTTGGATATTACAAAATATTTCTGTATTGGTCCCTACCTCCAGTGTCAATTCTATTAAAAGTACTTGCCTCTATAACTATTGCAGTTTGGGGGATTGATAGAGCATTGTAAGACAGAGTTGATGGTACTTTCAGTTGAGGTTCCTTGTTGTGTGGCAAGAAGACTAATGGAATAAGCTTGAAGAGTTTTGCCAAAGCTGTCACTGCTTTCTTGATCTGTTTTTGGCGCTCATTATTACTGGAATTGTCTTGATGTTTTAGAGCACTTTAAATATACAATCCAAGATGGACAGGATTGCCAGGAGCTATGCCAGTTGTGAATAGCTTCAAACCTTCATAAATCAATTTGAAAGGCTTCTGCTGGGGTTCGTGGGATTTTTCCCCCCTCTTTTACTTAACCTGTTTTAAGATCTTGGCTTCCTTAGCAGGTCGTACTTTTATCTTGTTCAGTGAAAGGCCCATATGGTGTGAAAGAAAAAGGGAAAATCTCTTTAATTAGGAAACATGGCCACCTGTTCAGTCATTAATGAATGTGATGTGCATTAGACTTGATGCAGCTACTTTAAAATGGTGATTTTGGATTAATAAAAAATAATAATAAAACCTCAGTTGGGCACAGAGTGTAGCTGCTGAACTAATCAGTGCTTCAGTGGCTAATTTCACAACTCGCTAGACATACCATTCTCTGGAGTCCTACCAATCAGACCAGAAATTGATTGATCACATAGGGTGTACAAACAGACATACTGAGCTGGAGGTGTATGCCATAAGGCGTTGGGTTGTTTATTTCAGAATTTGGAAAGCTTATTCAAAGCTGTAAACAGATGCTTCTGTCCCACTCCACCTTTTTCTTATCCACAGCAATCCAGTTTCATATCTGTGTCTTCCTCTTGTCATTGTTCCTGTTGCAATTTGATGTATGAGATTTGTCCCACTCTAAATATGTCTCCTATATATATCTTACGTTTTCTAACTAGAAGGAAGACTGTGCTGTTCAAATAGAATTCCGTTAATATTTTCTACTTAGAAGCTACTAATAAAACCATTTCCTACAGTGGTAGCCATGCTTTTTCTCTTGGAACGGTGTACTAGCCTGCAAAAAAGAAACTGAAATTTGCTGCCATAAGTTTTAATGATCTCGGTGGTAGATTGCTTTTACATACGATCCATAGTTCTTCTTCGTGGTCTCTGTGCCTTCATACACTAGGAGCTTTAGCGCCTGCGCGGTAGCGTTCGGAAACTTCTAGAGCTTGTTCGCTTGGCGGGAACCCCTCCTCCACGCCGGTACTGCGCATGCTCCTCCCGCCGAGCAACGGTCTCTCCTCAGTTCTTTCTCGTCCGCCGCCGCGTACGGAAGGTTCTTTAGTTTGTTCCTCTCACGTCGTGCTTGGCTTGCTGTTTTTTCACGGTTTTACGGACTTTCGGACTGTCTTTGACCTCTCTTTCGGACTCCCCCTTCGGTTTTTCGTCTTTTTTGGATTTCGGAGTTTGGCGTTTCTTCGTCTTATGTCCGCGCTCTTTAAGAAGTGCGTGTCCTGCGGCCGCAAGGTTGCCCTCAACGACGGCCATAAGGAGTGTCTCTTCTGTTTGGGCGAGTCCCACAATATCCGGACTTGCCAAATTTGTAGGGATTTTACTCCCCAAACTCTTCGCAACCGCTCCGCGAGACTCAAGTCTTTTTGTTGGGAGCAGTCTCTGCGGGCGATAGACGAGACCTCCACTTCCAAGATGGCCGACAAGAAGACGACCACGCCATCGACGGTATCGGCGGCTGCCGTTCCGTCCACCTCGTCGGTATCGGGCTCGGTACCGGCGAAACGCCGATCTCGGCGTTACCGAGGATCCCGAAGCTGTCGGCGGCTGCCAAGTCAGCTAAAGGATCCTCGACGGCGAGGAAGGCTGAGGCTCCCCTTACGGAGACGCCTGCAAAAAAGCGCCCTGCTCCGGACGGAGGCAAGGGCAAGGAGAAGGAGAAGAAGAAGAAGAAGAAGGAAAAGAAGCGCTCCCCGGCTGGGGACGCTCAACCTCCTACTCCTCCTCCTACTCAGCAGCCTTCCAAAGGGCGAGGCGAGTCCGTCGACCTCTCGGAGGATGAGATCGAGGACGTTCCCCAACAGCGCCCGGACTCGCCTGTGGCAGACCCTCCAACCCTGGTGGAGGAGCGCCACCGCCCTCTTAGCCGTCGCAGGTCGGCCGACCTGCAGCAGAGAGAGCCCTCTGCTTCTCCGGAGCGGCGTTCGACCTCCTTCAGGTCCCGGTCCCGCTCTTCCGAGCGTCCGGTGGCCTCGCCGCCTCCGAGGGAGACAAGAGAGGAACAACCTCGCTCGTCTGCCTCCAGATACACCTCGGCGTCCTACGTGGCCAGGTACGCGAGGGAATCTGAGTGGAGAGAGCGCCCGGCCTCCTATCGGTCCCATTCGCCATCGTACTGGGATCGGTACCATCGTGGCCCGAGTCGCTGGGAGACCTTCCGGAGGTCCCGGTCACCTCGTCTACAGCGCGAATCGCGCTCGCCTAGAGGGGACGAGGCTCGGTACCGTCGACGCCGAAGCCGATCTCCGTTGGACCGCCGCTCCTTCAGCCGCTCTCCCTCCCCTCGATATCATAGGGCGAGGGAGCCTTCACCACGGTATCGGGCGATATCGCCACCTCCTAGGGTCACGGCGACGGCGACGCGCCCTACGGAGTCGGTGGTGACTGAGCGGGCTACGACGACGTCAGCCTGCCAGACTACCCCGGTCACCACCAAGAGGGTGAAGTCCGTGGTCAGCCATCCCAAGCGGGACGCTGCTGCTACCACCGCCCCGGCTGCGGAGAAGCCTAGGAAGGCAACACCTGCGGCGACTACGAAGGAGCCGGAGAGCGAGCGGCGAGAGGACTCACCGAGCTCGGAGTCGTACGACTCGAGTGCGGAGTCTGAGGTGTCTGAGGCGGCCTCCCAGGAGTCTCCTCCGTTGGGATTCGGGGACCCGATCCCAGATTCTGCTCCAGAGGACGTCCACCAGTTCTCTGCGATGCTGCTCCGCATGGCCACTACCCTCGGCCTTAAGATCGCCGATGCGGAGCCGGAGGATGACGATCCAGCCTTCTCCGTTTTCGAGGAGAAGCGACCTTCCACGGCCCCGCTGCCTCTCCTGCCCCGGGTATCCAGACTGGTGAAGGCCGCCTGGGATAGACCGGCCTCGGCTCAGCCGATACCGCAGCGGTTAGAACACCTCTACAGGGTGCAGAAGGATAACGCCGGTTATCTATTTAATCACCCTGCACCGAACTCTGTGGTCGTCGAGTCCGCGCAGACGAAAGGCTCCGGCAGGCAACACACCACCCCGCCGGACAAAGAGGCAGGAAGTTGGACGCCTACGCAAGGAGGTTCTATTCGGCTGCCTCCTTGCAGATCAGGCTGTCCAACACTCAGGCTTGCCTCGCGGCATACCTGAAGAAGGTGCTCGATCGCCTGCAACCAGCGATGGAAGCGGTACCGGAGGACATCCGCCAAGCCTCCTCCGTGATCTTCAATGAGGCTATCTCCATCGCTCGGCACCAGATGGCCTCCTCCCGGCACGCAGTGGAGATCGCCTCCCGGGTCATGGCGGGATCCGTCGGCCTCCGCCGCCATGCTTGGCTTCGACCGGCCGACATCCAGGAGGACACCAGAAGGAGGATTGAAGATCTCCCCTTCGACGGTGAAGGCCTATTCAATTCGTCCACAGACGAAGCTTTGGACAATCTCGTCAAGGCGAGACTGACCGCAAAAAAGATCGGGCTGCAGCCGGCCACGCAGACCCGCAGGGCCTCCACCTTCCGACCATCCTGGCGACGATCTTCCACCTCGTCGTTCCAGCGTTCGGCCCAGTCTGGACAGTCGAGACCGTCCTCCGGCTCATCGGCCAGACGCACGATTAGGCGGCGCCCGCCTTCGTCGAAGAAGTCCTCCTCCGAGACAAAGTCTCGGTTTTGACGTGCCTGGCAGGACCCGCCAATACCCACTCTTCAGCCTACCATCAGCGCTCGGAGACCGACCGACCCTCGCTCGACACCTAGCGGAGTGGCAGTATGTCACTACGGACTCTTGGGTGCTTTCCATCGTCCGTCTTGGCTACGCCATCGAGTTTCTCGATATTCCTCCTCGCGGCGTTTATTACTCCACGCCGTCGAGTCCGGCCCTCCTGGAAGAGATCCAATCCCTCCTCCAGAAAGGGGCGATCGAGCGGCTCCCGCAAGAGGCCAAGACCACCGGCTTCTTCTCCAGGTACTTCACGGTACCGAAAGCCGACGGTACCCTCAGGCCGATCCTAGACCTCAGAGGGGTGAACTACTACATCCGCCCCAAAAGGTTCAAGATGGTCACGATACCGTCGATCCTACCCTTCCTACATCGAGGGGACTGGTTCGCCTCCATCGATCTCCGAGACGCATACTTCCATATCGCCATTCGCCCGCAGCACAGACGGTACCTCCGCTTCGCAGTCGACGACACCTGTTACCAGTACAAGGTGCTGCCGTTCGGACTCTCGACTGCCCCAAGGGTCTTCACCAAGTGCATGGCCCCGGTGGTATCCTACCTGCGGACGAAGGGCGCTTCCGTCTTCCCCTACCTCGACGATTGGCTGTTGGTGGCGTCCTGCAAACAGAGACTTTACCACGACGTCCACATGACGTTGTCACTCCTGACCCGCCTTGGTCTACGAGTGAATCCGAAGAAGTCCCACCTCGAGCCGGCGAGGATCTTGGACTTCATCGGGGCGACGCTCGACTCGACCTCCGCCAGGGCGTACCTACCAGAGTCTCGAGCACAAACTTTGATCCGGGCCGCCGCTCACGCTCGTACGGCCCCGACGTTATCTGCGAGAAGCGTCCAGCAGCTCTTGGGCTACATGGCTGCGACGACCGCTGTGACATATCTCGCCAGGCTGAGAGCAAGACCTCTTCAACACTGGTTCGTCCGCATATTCGACCCCCTGCGAGACGAACAGACACTCCGACTGCAGCTGCCGGGAGACGTCCGCTCATCCCTCCGATGGTGGCAGTCGCGACGCAATCTCATGTCGGGGATGCCTTTCCAACAGCCGACACCGAAGGTGACGGTAACGACCGACGCCTCCCTGTATGGATGGGGTGCCCACTGCGGCGATCTCAGAGTCCGCGACAGATGGACCGACGACGAGACCGCTCTCCATATCAACGCGTTGGAGCTGCTTGCCGTCTGGAAAGCCCTACGGGCGTTCCGCCATGCCGTGGCGGGGCGCACGGTCCTGATTCTGACGGACAACACCACCGCCGTCTGCTACATCAACAGACAAGGTGGGACTCATTCCACGACCCTGCTCGACATCGCGCTCGGCCTGTGGGAATGGTGCATTCGCCTGCACACGCATCCCGTGGCGGTTCACCTGGCCGGGCAGGAGAACACCACGGCAGACGCCCTCAGCAGGGACACCTCATCCCATCACGAATGGTCTCTCTCCGGAGAGGCGTTCAGACTGATTCGGGACCGCTGGGGGGAACCATCGATCGACCTCTTCGCGACCAGGGAAAACGCGAAGTGTCGCCGATTCTGTTCCAGAGCGGGCCACGATCGTGCCTCCATCGGGGACGCTTTCCAGTTTCCGTGGACCGGGGAACTCCTCTACGCGTTCCCGCCGTTCCCGCTGCTCGGCCGGACGATATCGAAGATCCTCGCCGACCGAGCCGACGCGATCCTGGTAGCCCCGTACTGGCCGAGGCAACATTGGTTCGCACCCCTGCTACAAGCCGCGCGAGACGACCTGCTCCGGTTGCCACCGACACCGGACCTGCTCTCCCACTCCGGCGGCCGAGTCCTCCATCCGGACCTGCCACGCCTGGCCCTCCATGCCTGGAGGATATCGCACTAGACGATCCCGTGCTCGGTACCGTCCTCGTCGCGGCCAGGAAGGAATCCACCCGTCGCAACTATCAATACAAGTGGCGACGCTTCCTGACCTTCGCTAACGAGAGGAGTGAGCCGGTATCGCCCGCGGGGCTCTCGACCGTCCTGCACTTCCTCCTGCACCTCCGGCAACAGGGCCTGGCGTTTCCATCCCTGAAGGTGTATCTCTCCGCGATCGTGGCATACCAACCGCCACGATCTGCTGCCTCGGCCTTCTTCAGGAACGATACCGTTAAGCGGTTCCTGAAAGGACTTCATCATCTCTACCCGCCGGTATTGCCGCCGCTACCGCCGTGGTCCCTCTCGCTGGTGCTCTCGCAGCTGACGAAGCCGCCCTTCGAGCCGATGGCGACCTCGGATGACAGGCTCCTGACAATGAAAACTGCCTTCCTGGTAGCGGTGACCTCAGCGAGGCGAGCGGGTGAGATCACAGCTCTTCGTTCCGATGAGCCCTTCACGGTCTTCCACAGGGACAAGGTGGTCCTGAGACCTGACATCTTGTTCCTGCCAAAGGTGGTGTCCAGTTTCCATCTCAACCAGGACATCATCCTGCCTGCCTTCTTCCCGAACCCGACGACACCGTTGGAGCGGTCCCTCCACTCCCTGGACGTGCGTCGGGCATTGGCTTTCTACAAGGACAGGACTGCTTCCTTCCGACAGACGCCGCATCTCTTTGTTTGCTATGGGCGACGTCGGAGGGGCCTAAAAGTGTCCACCCAGCGCTTCTCCAAGTGGGTGGTGAGGACTATTGAACTGGCGTATGAGCTCGCGAGGAAGCCTCCGCCAGTCCTGCTTCGAGCCCACTCCACCAGAGCTGTGGCTACTTCTGCGGCCCTCCTGCGAGGAGTTGACCTGCATGAACTCTGCCGTGTGGCGACCTGGTCCCAACCATCGACCTTCGTGCGCCACTACAGGCTCGACTGCCGGTCGCGCAGAGATGCCCGGTTTGGACGTGAGGTGTTGGCTTCCGTGCTGTAGGACCTGACCCGCCGTCCGACCGGTAAGCTACACAGTCTCCTAGTGTATGAAGGCACAGAGACCACGAAGAAGAAGAAAAGGTTGCTTACCTGTAACTGTGGTTTCGAGTGGTCATCTGTGCCATCATACACACCCGCCCTTCCTCCCCTCTTTCTCAGGTCCCTGTAGGTTCTACGGCGGACGACAGAACTGAGGAGAGACCGTTGCTCGGCGGGAGGAGCATGCGCAGTACCGGCGTGGAGGAGGGGTTCCCGCCAAGCGAACAAGCTCTAGAAGTTTCCGAACGCTACCGCGCAGGCGCTAAAGCTCCTAGTGTATGATGGCACAGATGACCACTCGAAGAACCACAGTTACAGGTAAGCAACCTGTTCATCTCTTTCCTGTGAAGGAATAGGTTTTCCTGCTTATAGTCAGCACTTCTTCCCAATACAGAGATGTCTAATTAAACTTGACAATGAAGTATAGGAGCATGGGAAGATATTGTACACTTCTTGGAAGAGAACCCAAGCATTTTAGATTTCCTTGTCTAACTTCTGGTTTTGGTTTAATTTGACAGAATATAAAATGTGCTGGTAGTATTTAAGTACTATTTATGTGGTGGTAGCACTTTCAGAGCAACTGTGAAATAATTGTTTAGTGGAGCTATAAGCTGAATTGTTTTTATAATAGCAGAAGTGTGTGTTTTAATTAGGCAGAAAAAAATCTGAAACAGGCAGATAAGAACTTGCTTGATCAGGGGTTAGATCCCACCACATCATCCTTTATTCCAAACTAAAGGCTAGATGGAATCTTGATCTTGACAGCAAAGCTGTGAGTAGAACTAAATCTGACTCGGATCAGTGATTCCATTCTTCTTTGTAGTAACATTTGATAACCATATAACTAATAATACTTCTGGTTTTCCACACATTTCTCCCCAGATCACTGTGTTCACTATTATGATCTGCGGCACACTAAGCAGCCAATTATGGTCTTCAAAGGACATCGCAAAGCTGTTTCGTATGCAAAGTTTGTTAGTGGAGAGGAAATAGTGTCTGCGTAAGTATTTGTGTTTATGCAAAGTTTCTGTGCTTACTGTTTCTTCTCAGAAAATTCTGAAGACTTGGTTCGCACATGAGTTCTAGTTGTATGTGTATACAATGTATTTCTGTGAAACGTTCTGCTACTCAACATAATTCTAATGCTTTTGTTAGAACAGAAATAAAAAATGATTTCTTACCTCTTTTGGATTCATAATCTCCCATTAGCATGAAGGAGTCCGAGAAAATGTAGTAGTTCTTCATGGTCTCTGTGTCTCGCATATGAGCATTAGTGCCTGCACAGAGACCCATCTTGGAAAGTTCCGGAGCTGGGCAGCTTGGCAGAGGCTCCACTCCTCTTGTGTACATGTATGTCCTAGCCTGCCATGCTGCTCCTCAGTTTCTTTTCATCTGCCGCTAAAGCAACATGTCTTGGATGGTTTTCCATAGCACCTCTCACATTTTTCTCTTTTTCTGTCATCTTCTGTACTCTTCTGGCTATCCTTCTAGTTCTTTACTTCTTCTTCATGGCTTGTTGCCTAAAAAAGTGAAGGGCTCCTTTTTTTCCTAAGCCCCCTTCTTCTTCCCTACCTCTGCCATGCTTTAAAATCTGCACCACATGCAACAGGAAGGTTGCGCTCTCTGATGGCCATTCCCAGGGTCTATACTGCCTTGGTGAGACCCATGTCATCTCCAAGTGCTCCATCTGCTGAGGCCTCACTCCCCAGACTCTGAAGAACCAGGTCAACTGCCTCAAGAGTTACTGTTGGGAGCAGTCTTTACAAGTGGCTACTCAGGCAGCTTCCAATATACCACTTTATTTGGCATCCATTACTTCATGAAGACCAAGGCTTCCTGAGCACCCTCTGTGGCACCAGTGTCCCCAGATCTGAACTCAGACCCACTGCCCTCATTACTGACGATTTTGGTGCTCATGCCACCCATGGAGCCAACTGAGACACTGGCCTGTATCTCTACCATCCAAGAATAAGTGCAAAATAGCCCACTCCAAGCAGGCTAAGACGTGACTCACATTGAATGAAACCTTGGACCCCGTCTGACCAGAGTGAGGCAAACCTAGCCCCAAAGGAAGAAGTCTAAGCAAATACAACACACCCCAGCTTTTCCCAAACACTCTCTACTGCTGGAGCCAGCCCTCGAGCCACCTCTGTCACCAGCCCAGGCCACACACAGGCCATGCACTCCTCCACTCCTCAGGTGGTCATGCACCACCAGCAAGTGGGCAGCCCTTTCCATCTCACCACGACCCCCAGAGACATTAAGGACACACTGACTTCCTCATTCTCTTGAAAGGAACTGGTTTCCTTTTCTCCAAGAGACTTCCCAGGCCTCCTACTGCAGATATTGATGGTACTGGAGTGATTCTCCTTTCACCTAAATCTCCTATCTAGACCATTACAGGCATGGACATTTGTGGAAGGAATGCCTAAGTTCGTACCTGTCCCTGTCCCTGTCCCTCCTCTATTGGGATTGCTACCATCACCGTCACAATCCCCAATACTGCTACTTTCTGTCGTGCAGCTAGTAGTTGCCATCTCTGTCACTGCTCCATCTGCTGTTGCCATCTCCTCACAGCTGGTCATCCGACAACTGCTCTTCCACCCATGTGTCTGCCTTGCCAAGGAATCACCACCCTTCTGTTTCAACCATGAAGCCTAGGCCCACCTTCACACCAGATCTTCCTGCTGCCACCCTGGCCCTACCACCACTGCTGTTTCAACCAACTACAGTTGCTCCAGCTGCCACGACCACCACCTCCATGGTGTTGGCCCCTGCTATCCTGCCTGTTGCTGCTACCAGTGTTGCCCAGCTTCTTTCCACTGTTCTGGTGACTGCACTGCCAACACAAGTAGCCTTGCTTCAGGCCACAGATGCTCTGCCTGCTCCTCCAGTGGAAGAGACATCTGAGGGGGAATACGAGTTGGATACCTTCTCAAGAGACTCACCATCTGTCCATACTCCTTCCCCTCTGACAAAGGTGGAAGACACCACACCAGCATTGCCTCCAAAGGATGTCAAGATGTTCTCGGACATCTTCTTCTGGACGGCCAAGTACATAAGACTGGACGTCACCCCACCCCCAGCACCAGTAGCAGACCCAGTCTTTACAATGATGGACTTGCTCCAGACCTAGCCACAATTCCCCTCAAGCTGGTTCTCACCAAGGTCCTGAAGTTATTCTGGACCAAGCTTCTCTCTCTCCACCATCCTGGAGACTGGAGCAGCTATACAAAATGAAGCAGTTTAATCCTCCATTTCTCTTCAGCCACCCACCACCCTAATCCATAGTGGTGGAAGCATCCCAGTTCTGCGGTGGAAGAAGGCAACATATCAGTGGAGAAGAAGGCCAGGTGCCTGGGTGTGTTCAGGAGGCACTTCTACTCTTCCTCATCCCTCTCGGTTAGAGTCACCAACAAGCAAACTTGCATGGTGGCCTACCAGAAATTTTTATAATAGAAGATGCTGGCCTTCAGCCCTCGCCTCCCAAAAGAAAACTGTACTGCAGTCCTTGTTGTACAAGAGACCCACTCCCTAACAACCCAACAGATACAGTCAATGAGACATTCTGTAGATTGTGTGGCCAAAATCACAGCAGGTACTGTGGCCCTTAAGACATGCTGCTCAGCAGGCCTCACAGGCAACTCCAGACATCACATTGAAGACCTCTTGTTTAACAGCAGGGGACTTTTCAACACCATCATTGATGAAGCCATGGATCACATAGCAAAAGCCCACCTCATCACCAAGAGAAAAGGCTTGGGGGTCCTTCACCAACAGCTGAAGACACTAAGGTCATCCTGGAGGAGGTTGTCCAGATCCTTCTCTTGTCTCCATCTCAGTCCTACCAGACTCAGTTCCAGTACTCCTCCTTGTTCTCGAAACACTCCTTCAAGCAGCAGAAATCCCAACAACCTCTACCCAAGAAGCAAGTCAACATACCTAGGTCATACCTTTGACTCTTTGGCCCAGATGCCACCACAGCTAATTGCCCACTTGCCATACACCGCCAGCTTCCAAACATCAAGGCTCTACTGACAGTACGCCATCTGGCAGAACATTGCCGCAGACGGTTCTGGGTCCTAGCCATTGTCCACCTTGGCTACACCGTAGAGTTCTCAAGTACTCCTCCCATTGGTGTGTTCCACTTTACACTTCCATTGGAAGCCCTTGTGGAAGAGTCCATGACCCTTCTTGAGAAGGGGGTGGGGAGAAGCTCCCTGTCACAATGGCCTGCAACAGCTACTTCTCCTGCTACTTTATGGTACCAAAATGGGACAGCAATCTCCTCCCAATCCTAGATCTCCATGGCATAAACAGAGACATCAAACCATGGAAGTTTACGATCATAACTCTACAAACCATCCTCCCCTTCCTTCATCAGGGAGAGTGGTTCATCTCAGTGGAGCTTCAGAATGCGTCCTTCAACATCATAATCCAATCCCCCACCACAGGTTCTTCTGGTTTGCAGTGGGAGGTTTGCTCTACCAATAGTGAGTTCTCCCCTTCGGACTCTACAGTTCCCAGAGTCTTCACCAAATGTATGACGGTAATAGTGTCCTTTCTCTGAACATGAATCATAGAATCATAGAGTTGGAAGAGATCACGGGGCCATCCAGTCCAACCCCCTGCTGTGCAGGAACACACATCAAAGCATTCCCAACAGATGGCCACCCAACCTCTGCTTAAAAACCTTCAAAGAAGGAGACTCCACCACACTCCGAGGCAGCGTATACCACTGCCTGATAGCTCTGACTGTCAGGAAGTTGTTTCTGAGTTTCAGGTGGAATCTCCTTTCCTGCAGCTTGAATCCATTGCTCCCTGTCCTAGTCTCTGGAGCAGCAGAAAACAAACCTGCTCCCTCTTCAACATGACATCCCTTCAAATATTTAAACATGGCTATCATGTCCCTTCTTAACCTTCTCTTTTGCAGATTAAACATCCCCAGCTCCCTAAGCCATTCCTCATAGGGCATGGCTTCCAGACCCTTCACCATTTTGGTCGCCCTCTTCTGGACATGTTCTATCCTTCTTGAATTGAGGTGCCCAGAACTAGACACAGTATTCCAGATGAGGTCTAACCAATGCAGAATAGAGTGGTACCATTACCTCCCTCGATCTAAACACCATACTCCTACTGATGCAGCCAAGAATCACGTTGACTTTCTTGGCTGCCGCATCACACTGCTAACTCATGTTCAGTTTGTGATCTACCAAGACTCCTAGATCCTTTTCATTTGTACTGCTATCCAGCCACGCGTCCCCCATCCTATATTTGTGGATTCCATTTTTTCTGCCTAAGTGTAGGGCCTTACATTTCTCTCTGTTGAAATTCATTTTGTTAGCTTTGGGCTAGCTCTCCAATCTGTCAGGGTCATTTTGAAATTTGATCCTGTCCTCTAGGGTATTAGCAACCCCTCCTAATTTGGTGTCATCTGCAAATTTGATCAGCATGTCCTCTACTTCTTCATCCAAGTCATTGAAGAAGATGTTGAATATCACTGGGCCCAGGACAGAACCCTGCAGCACCCCACTAGTCTTCACTCCACTTCTCTCCAAGATGAAAAGCAGCCATTGGTGAGCACCCTTCGGGCTCAGCCAGTAAACCAGTTACAAATCCACCTAACAGTAGCCCTGTCCAGCCCACATTTTACTAGCTTCTTTGCAAGAATGTCATGGGGAACTTCGTCAAAGGCCTTACTGAAGTCAAGATATGCTACGTCTACAGCGTTCCCTTCATCTATCAAGCTTGTAACTCTATCATAAAAAGAGATAAGATTAGTCTGGCATGACTTATTTTTGAGAAATCCTTGTTGACTTTTAGTGATTACGGCATTGCTTTCTAAGTAATTACAAACTGACTGTTTAATGATCTGCTCTAGGATCTTTCCTGGTATTGATGTCAGGCTGGCCAGGCAATAATTATTTGGGTCCTCTTTTTTCCCCTTCTTGAAGATGGGGATAACATTTGCTGCCCTCCTCCAGTCAGCTGGGACTGGAGTGTGAAGAGTGAAGGTTTTATCATATTTGGACAACTGGCTCTTGATGTCAGCATCCTGATCATCTCTCTACCAGGACATCTACTTCACACTCTCCTTATTGATCTCGGCCTCAAGGTGAACCCAAAGAAGTTGGTTCTTGAACCTACCAGGATCATTGAGTTTATCAAGGCCACCCTGGACTCCTGGTCAGCATCAGCATTCCTACCAACTCAGAGAGCCATCTCCCTCTGGAAGGCAGTGCACACCCTCCTTAGGCAGCCCAAGTGCACAGCCCACCAAGTACAGAAGCTCCTTGGCCTCATAGTGGCAACCACAGCAGTGACCTATCTCTCCTGCCTCCACTCCAGAGACTTACAGAGCTAATTCATCTGACACTTTGACCCCCACAGGAACTGCCAAACCCTCAGGATGGCCATTTGTATAGGTGGCATGGACAACATTCTGGTGGACTCCCTGAGCTGGTTTCAAGTCCTTCAGCATGAGTGGGCCCTCTCTGCACAAGTGTTTGACCTCATTGTCTCCTGTTGTAGCCTTCTGATCATAGTTCTCTTCACCTCCCCAATGAAAATAAAGTGCCAGCACTTCTGCTCCTGGACAAGAACAGGCCCCAGATCGTCAAGTGACGCCTTCCTCAGACCATGGGCCAGGGAACTATTGTACCTGTTCCCTCCTTCCCTCACCTTGGGAGGATGGTTGTCAAGCTTGTGAAAGATGGATCTGATGTCAGCCTGATCACGCCTTACTGGCTGAGATAGCATTGGTTCGTGCACCTTGTCCCTCTCTCCAGAGGGAGATACTTCAGGCTTCCCCTCACTCCTGATCTCCTCCCCCATTCTGACTGCAGGGTTCTCCACTCGGACATTGAGAAAGTGTTCCTTGCAGCATGGGGGATTATCCCATGAACTCATCACATCTCACCAGAATCATGATAGCTTTGAGGAAGGAGCCCACCCAATGCCCCTATGCATACAAATGACTGGGTTCATTGCTTTTGCAACCTCCAAAAATGAACTTGCACCCCAGATAACTGGCCCACTGTATTCCACTTCCTCCTACACCTCCAAGAAGCTGGACTTGCCTTCTCTCCCTGAAGGTCTACCTCAGTGCGATAGTGACATAGCAGCCTGGCCCCTCATCCTTCTCATCCTTCTTCATGAACTTCCTGGTCAAGAGGTTCCTGAAGGGTCTTGCCCACCTCTACCTGCCAATATTACCACGAACACCACTGTGATCATTTTCCCTTATCCTCTCCCAGCTCACCAAGAGACCTTTTAAACTGATGGCAAGCACCAATGACCACCTCCCAACTTGGAAGACAGCCTTCCTCTTGGCCATCACCTCAGGCAGGAGAGCAAACAGGCTCGCAGCCCTCCACTGTGTTTCCCCTTATTTAGTCTTCCACAGGGACAAAGTGGTCCTCTGTCCTGACATAGCCTTCCTACCAAAGGTGATATTGGACTTCCACCTGAACCAGGTGATCATACTGCCCACGTTCTACCCTCAGCCATCCTCTCCACTGGAGTAATCCGTACATAACATCAGGTGTGCCTTAGCCTACTACACCCAGAGGACACCTCCTATCACCACTCCAACAACCTCTTTGTATGCTATGCTTGGCCCAAGGAAGGAGAAGAAGGTCTTTTCAGAGCACCTATCCAAGCAAGTCTCACATGCGATTGCATTAGCTTACAACTTGGCAGGGTAGCCACCACTATGCTGGCTTCAGTCACTCAACTAGAGCTATCACAACTTCAGCCTCCCTCCTTCAGGACATTCCTCTGACTGAACTCTGCATAGCAGCTACCTGATCATAACTGTCCATCTTTATCCATTACTACAGATTGGACTGCAGAGCCAGAACAGATGCATCTTTTGGACATGATGACCTGCCCTCCATCCTGTGGTAATTCATATGTATGAGGCACAGAGACCACGAAGAAGAAGAACAGGTTGCTTACTTGTAACTATGGTTCTTTGAGTGGTCATCTGTGCCTTCACACAATCCCACCCACCTTCCTCTCTTTCAGGTCCCTGGATCTCTGTAGGTGAACTTTGAAACTGAGAAGCAGCATGACAGGCTAGGACATGCACATATGTGAGGGGGAAGAGCCTCTGCCAAGCTGCTCAGCTCTGGAACTTTCCGAGATAGGAAAGTTTGGAGCCCTGGTGACTCAGTGGTTAAATGTCGATACTGCAGCCACAAGGTTGTGAGTTCGATCCTGCAAGGCTCCAGGTTGACTCAGCCTTCCATCCTTCCACAGATCAGTAAAATGAGTACCCAGCTTGTTGGGGGCAATTAGCTAAAAACATTGTAAACCGTTTAGAGAGTACTTAGATGATAAGTGGTATAGAAATACACATTCTATTGCTATTGCTAATACCCATATGAGTGAGTACACAGATGACCATTCAAAGAACTACAATTACAGGTAAGGAGTCTGTTCATATAATGGACATGTGCTTTTATATTTGCAGAATTCCTGTTTATCAAACTGTGAGGAAGAAAGAGTATGCAAATACCATATTTGCCAGCATATAACACACACTTCCCTCTCCCCTCCAAAAAAGTGTTTGAAAATAGGGTGCATCTTATATGCCAGGTGCATCATTATGCACCCTCCTTTGCGCCCCCCCCACACCAAGACACAATAGATAGGAAAGGGAGGGTATGAAATGAGGGCTCCCATGAGGCTTCCCCCAATTCCTCTTCCCTTCTGTTTTGCCTCAGTGGAGAGGACTCCCTGCTGAGGCAAAAGACATAGGAAAGGGAGGGAGGGGAATCACCATAGGAGCACTCCTTTCGCACCCTCCTTTCCTATGCAGTTTGCCTCAGCAGGGAGTTCTCCCCACTGAGGCAAAACAGAAAGGAGGGGGTGGAGGAAATCCTTGTACAAATGCTCCTTTCATCCTCCTCCCTTTCCTATACATTTTGCCTCAGCAAGGATTTCTCCCCATGGAGGCAAAATGAAAGGGAGGGAGGATGGGGGAATACTCGTGGAAGTGCTCCTTTCACCTCCTCCCTTTCCTATGTGTTTTGCCTCAGCAGGGTACTAAAAAAAATTTTCTTGAAAAATACCCCTTGGAAAATGGGGTGCATCTAACATGCCAGTGTGTCTAATACACCAGCAAATACGATAGTTCTGTGAATGCTTGCATTCAATGGTATAGCTACTATTGGAAGGATAAGGCAGGGCCTCTGCGTTGTTAGCCAGGGGAGGGCTTCCTGGAGCTTCCTACCCTACCCCAGATTTCTGTCCTAGCATCCCTGCACATGCTGATTCACAGTGTGGTTGCCTTAGCCTAGGCTTGCTGTGCCCAGGATGGTTTCTTCATCACCACCTACAGTGGGAGCCCCACCAGATAGCAGTGCTCACACTTCTGTGCTACAGTAAGCAGGGCAGGGGTGATGGGAAAGCACTGCCAATTAGAAATGAGAGAAAATAAAACAGCACAGGAGTTAGAGGAAAGCAGGAAGAAATAAATGCAGAGGGGAAGGTATTTATGGGGAAGCGGGACAGAAAGAGAACCGGAATAGGAGAAAAAAGTGGAAGAAACAGCAGAGAAAGAGAAATAGAAAAAAGAGAAAAGAGGGACAGCAAACCAATGGGAGATGCCAGGCATTGCCTGTCCCCAGGTACTAAATTATATTCCAGATTCTCTTCATATTTTTCTTTAGTCATACATGAAGGTGACCACAGAAGGACAAGCCTTGTCATTTATTCCAGGTTTGAATCAGTGTCAGTTTTCATCCCTGACCAGAAACTGGAGTTTTGGATGGTGACATTGCATCCAAAGATGTTATTTTTCTCTTGTTGCCTTATTTCTGGGCTTGATAAGTGGGTTATGAAAGATGCGCTCTTTCTATCGTTTGAGCTGAGAAACTGGGAACTTGCAAGCTAATGGATATAGGCTTAGTAAAGGGGCATGGATTTCTTTGAATCAGTTGGCTCTCTAGAAAAGACAACCCTGTTCACCACCTTCATGGACTGTTTGTTTGTGGGAATACTCATGCTCTGCATTTTCCATTTCCCTAATATCTAACAACATTTATGATAAGAAATATAAGTTCATATGGAGCAACATAGTAAAGATGGTGGACCTCTTTCAAAGTCAAGATCATCTAGGAGAAGACAATGCTTTAAATGCAAGTGTACTTCATTTAATAAAACCTTTGACAAAGAAGCTTCTTTTTACATTTTTTTTTCTGCTTGCCCAGCACTTCCCTTTTTGACCTCTGTTTAGCTGGCATATAGGAAGCTAAAGGTAACAACCAGCACTTGGAACTAGGGTTGGAAGGAAACAAACCAGAGGTCAGTGCAACTGAAATAATTGATACATTCTATGCTAGCTGAAGTTTCAGAATGCACTTCAAAGGCAACCCAATATATATGATGATGCAGAGATCTCATCTGGATGTGACTTAGCCATTGAAAAGCAGTCTATTCACAACTGTCAAGCTGAGTCTAACAAAACACTGCTACTGTGACCTTGATAGATTAAGGAGAATTCAGCATACTTCAAAACAAGCTGTCTACCTATTTCTCATCAGGTTTACTCTGCAAAAGTGTTTCTTACCTGTTTAAGTTTGTTCGTATCCAGACCTTGCTATTTCTGAATTCAGTTAAGAATCTCTACTTTTTTCCTAGAATCTAGTCAATGGGGAATACAAAGTATCCATCAGATATTTCATGATCCTGTCCAAATAAAGGATCTAGAAAATTACAAGATGACAAACTAAGTCAAAAGCTTAGAGCATGGGTGGGCAAAGTGTGACCTGTAAGTTGCAGGTGGCCCCCAGGGCCGTTTTTGTGGTTCCCAAGGCCCCCAGGGGTAAAAAAAAAATGCCAAAATGCCCTCTAGGGCCATGGGGGCATTCTTGTCACATTTTTGCCCCCTTGAGCCATTTTAGGTCCAGAAGAGGCCTGTTTTAGAAACAGGAAGTGAACAGGGCAACACTTCTGATTACTTTATGTTGTAATCATAAAATGGCCCAGGGTGCCCCTTGGATTGGCAAAAATGCCCCTAAAGGGCATGGGGGAGCCAAAAATATGCTTTGGGATTGGCTGGCCAAGGTCTCCTGGGAGGGACTAATGTCGCTCCCAAAGTTGTCCACCCAGGAGACCTTGGCCAACCAATCCCAAAGCATATTTTTGCCCCCCGCATGCCCTTTAGGGGCATTTTTGCCAATTCAGGGGCCACCATGGGCCATTTTATGATTAGTTTTCACCTAAACTGTGAACACATTTAAATCTTATTACATATCAAAAGAAAAATCAAACCAATAAATATTTCCAGCTTACTAATGGGGGGCTCTGTGTTGTAGAACCTTGCACTATGGTTTCTCATTCTTTTTCATCATTTCTATAGTAAGGTTATGTCTATGAGCATGGTTACTAATACAGGAAAATTGCTAGTAAGATGAACTCAAATTGTTAAGTCCAATTGTAATTTCTCAGTGGCAAAACAAGATAAAGCCTCTGTAAGCTGATGGCAACAGTAGGTATGGGGCCTTAAAAGAACAAAATAGTCATGCCCTACTTGTGCAAGGCAGCCACATGAAAATGCTTTTACTCCATTGCCTTAGATTGTACTGACAGATGACATTCAGGTGAAAGCATAGCTACACAACTATGTGTTATACAGATATGTTGGATTCTTTTGTCTCACTCTATCATATAGATATGAACAAAATATTTGTTCATTCCAGCCTAAGCTGTTGTGTGGATCATACTGATTCATTCTGTCTTGTTTAGTTACATTTGACCTCCAGACCATTCAGAACCACCATTTAGCAGAATTTATTGATTCTGGTACTGATTTACAGAGGTGTGAAATGGCCCAATCCTAGTTCTGTGCATAGTGGGAGAAGAGAGAGGCACTTTAGAGACGTATGTATGGATCTCAGTATAAGTATCTTTTTTTATTATTCATTGGGACTTCCCATCAATATTAAAACAACTATTCTATATTTGTATAGATAGGCTAGGAAATATGTTAAGGGCCACTAAATAGCTTTTGTATACTTATTTACAGTGTCAGAAGCAATGCTACTCGTAACATGCTTTTAAAGAAGAAATTTTATGAGTCTGTCTTTACAATCAAGTCTAGAGCATAATCATATGCTTAGGAAAGATCTGACTAACAGAATTCTCTTTAAGACTGGCTCTTCCGTGCCTTTTGCCGAAGTATTTACTTCATAATAATCATCTACTCATAGCTTTACTGGGCATGGACCAAATTCTTATATATCCCTGAACTAGTTTGTATTCCACCATAGCTATCTCTAATAATTCAGGGAATGCTGTAATGCATTGAATAAGTTTCTTGGTGTAGTTTTGGTCACACCAGTTAAACCAGAGGGCGATCAATTATGCCAGGTGAAAGGACCAATTTTGTATTCCTGAGACCCTTTAGGGGCTTCATGGCATTCCCAAAGTGACAAGAAAACAAAACCAGAAGTAGTCAGAAATTCACTTTTGCTTATGAAAACTTACAAGTTTTGTGGATTAAATAGTGCAGGGAAGCCTTGCAACCTGTTTAAAAGCTGGATTCCCACTTCTGTAGAGAATCACCTCCATTTTGACATGAAACAAAAAGTTTGGTTCTTCTTCGTGGTCTCTGTGCCTCATACAATAGGAGCTTTCGCGCCTGCGCGGTAGCGTACGGAAAATTCCAGAGCTTAGTAGCTTGGCGGGAACCCCTCCCCCATGTCAGTACTGTGCATGCTCCTCCCGCCGAGCAATGGTCACTCCTCAGTTCTTTCTTGTCCGCCGTCACGTACAGAAGGTTCTGCTAGTGGCTTGTGCTTTTTTCGTCAAAGAAGTCCTGTTTTCGACCTTGACTTGGCTTTTGGATACGATTCTTGGATTTTGGACTGATTTCTGGTAACCAACCCCTCCTCTTCCCTTCTTCAGTCGTTCTTCGGGCGCCGTTATTTTCTCCCGCTTCTTCGAATCCGCTCTTCTCCTCGACGCATCTTCGTCTTCTTTTTTCCTCCACCCGGCCACCTGTCTATGTCGGCGCTTTTCAAGAAGTGTGCCTCTTGCGGCCGTAAGATCGCCCAATCCGACAAGCATCGCTACTGCCTTTACTGTTTGGGTGAAACCCACAATGTCCAAGCCTGCTCAGTCTGCCGTGAGTTTACCCATCAGACTCTCAGAAACAGGGTGGCGAGGCTAAAGTCTCACTGTTGGGAGGAATCCTTGAAGGCAAAGGACGTAGTGAAGGACGTAGTGACAATGTCGGAGAAGGTAAAACTGGCCTCAGCTTCGGCGTCGGCAGTTGCCGCGCCCTCAACTTCATCGGCAACTTCGTCGATACCATTGCCGGTACCGATATCGAAGCTTACGAGGATACCGAAGCTGTCGTCGAAGGAGTCGGCTGCGGGCTCGCAGCCACCTGCCCCCGTCAAGACGGCAGCCCAACGCAAGCGTCCTCCCTCCTCTGATCCTAAAGGGAAAGAGAAGGAGAAAAAGAAGAAGAAAGAAAAGAGATATCACACGGAGCGTGCCGACCCACTGACTCTGCCTCCCACCTTGGCGGTTGAAGTGCAGGAAGTCTTAGAACTCTCCGACGAGGAACCTGTGGAACAGTCTGAACCCATGGCACCAGTCGAAGAGGAAGCTGAGGCTGCTAGCCCTGCTCGCTCTGAGTCCGTAGACCAAGAAGAAGCAGAGGCAGTTCAGGCCGATAGGCCCTCAAGCCGACGCTCAGCCTCAAGAGAGAGCCGATCGTGCTCTCACTCCCGCTCCCGATCTGTCTCCCGGGACCGGAGAGCTAGACCTCCATCTCCTTGCCATCGGGAGATGCGCCCAGAAAGAGCCCACTCCAGAGACTCCGTCTTCACCTCGGCATCCTACCTCGGTAGGTATGGCCGCGAGTACCTTTGGAGGGAATATCCCGGCTCTTACCATTCCTATTCCCCATCTTATAGGGACAGGTATCACCCGGATCCGCGCTTCTGGTCACTGCGAGGTCGTTCTCCACCTCGCCGACGGTCCCGATCGCCTTCGCGCAGATCCTACCACAGGCTGCCCGAGAAATCACCTCCCCGAGACACCGGAGGCCGAGGGAGCCTTCCCCTCATTACAGGGAAGTATCACCGCCCCCGAGGGTGACCACAACCGCCACCCGCCCTACGGAAGTGGCAACTACCACTCAAGCGGGAGACTCATCACGATCTGAGTCCCAAAAACAATTGGCGCGGACAGACCGTTCAAAGCCTTCGCCTCGGCCTTCGAAGCAAGCCAAGACGGTCACGACGTCGACGCAAACAAAGAAGCCGTCGACGTCGACCACCACATCTTCCGCGAAGCCCGCTACCTCCTCCTCTGTAGCCGTGCAGACAGCGAAGGACAAGGAGGTTCCCGTGAAGCCATCCAAAAAGGCGGTAGAGTCCTCATCTTCATCGGACTCCTATGAATCGGACTCGGATTCAGCTGAATCCACAACCTCCTCTCACGACTCTCCACCATTGAAATTCAGAGAGCCGGCCCCGGAGGCTGCACCTGAAGACGTCCGCCAATTCTCGGCAATCCTACTCAGGATGGCTACAGCGCTGGGCTTGAAGGTGACCGAAGTGCCCTCGCCGGCACAGGACCCAGTTTTTCAATACCTGGGAACGTGGGCCCCCTCCACCGCGCCACTGCCCTTCTTACCTACGCTGTTGGATGCCATCAGACAGCCCTGGTAAAAACCAGCGTCGGCACCTCCGATACCGCACAAACTGGAGCACCTCTACAAAACCCAGAGGGAGAACGCTGAATTCTTGTTTACCCACCCAGTACCGAATTCAGTAGTGGTCGAGTCAGCTCAGAATAGAGGAAGCTCCAGACCACATACGACACCATCTGATCGCGAAGGGCGTAAGCTTGACAACTTTGGCCGCCGCTTCTACTCTGCGTCCTCGCTGGTTGCCCGAGTCCTAAACACCATGGCGTGCATGGCGGCGTATCACCGGAACATTTTGGATCGGTTGGCGCCGCTCCTGGAGGACCTACCAGATGACTCCCGAGACTCTGCAATTCAACTGAACGGTGAGGCAGTCGCACTGGCAACTCAGCAGTTAGCTTCTTCGCGGCATGCGGTTGAGGCAACGTCGAGGGTGATGGTGGGAGCGGTCGCCTTGCGTCGGCACGCCTGGCTTAGGTCATCGGGACTCCAGGAGAACGGCCGAAAGAGGATCAAAGACCTCCCCTTTGATGGCAAGGGGCTCTTCCACTCTCCCACCAATAAGGCCATGGACCATGTCATTAAGGCCAGACTGAGAGCGAGGAAAATGGGTTTCCCGCCACCACAGCAACGCCGTAGTTCCGGCTCCCGCCAGTCCTGGTGCCGATCTTCCACCACCTCGTTCCAGCAATCGGCACGCTCCAAGGCCTCCCGGCCTTCGACCTCGTTTTCCTCGAGGAGACTTCTCCGTCGCTGCCCGTCCTCAACCAAGAAATCTTCGTCGAGCATGAAGTCGAGGTTTTGAACGCCTATGCAGGTCGCCACCGATACCATCCTTCCACCTTCCGCCGTCCCACGAAGATCAACCGTGCTTGGCCGAACATCTAGCCAACTGGATGGATGGCCGTCACTACGGACTCTTGGGTCCTCACCATCGTCCGCCTTGGCTACGCCATCGAATTTCAAAGTATTCCGCCGCGAGGCGTATACTATTCCACCCAGGCCAGCTCGGCTCTCTTGGAAGAGATCCAGTCCCTTCTACAAAAAGGCAATCGAGAGGCTCCCGCCCGCAGCCAAGACCACCGGCTTCTTCTCCCGGTACTTCATGGTACCGAAACCGGATGGGACTCTCCGACCCATCTTAGACCTCAGAGGGGTGAACGAATACATCCACCCCAAGAAGTTCAAGATGCTCACTTTACCCACCATCCTGCCCTTCCTTCACAAAGAGGACTGGTTCGCCTCCATCGATCTTCAGGATGCCTACTTCCATATCGCCATTCTCCCGCAGCATCGTCGATACCTCAGATTTGTGGTCGACGACGTCTGCTACCAGTACAAAGTGCTGCCCTTTGGATTGTCCACCGCGCCCAGGGTCTTCACCAAATGCATGGCCCCGGTGGTATCATACCTGCGGACGAAAGGCATATCTGTCTATCCTTACCTAGACGACTGGCTCTTGGTGGCGCCCTGCAAACAGAGACTATACGAACACATACACAAGACTCTGACCCTTCTCACCCGTCTAGGGCTTCGAATCAACCCGAAGAAGTTGCACCTGGAACTGTCGAGGCTTCTCGATTTCATCGGTGCAACCCTGGACTCGGTATTGGCGAGGGCATATCTACCGACTGATCGGGTGAGAACGCTCCGCCTTGCAGCGTTGAGCGTCTTCCGCTCCATGTCAGTCACGGCCAGAAGGATTCAACAACTCCTCGGCTACATGTCGGCTACGACAGCCGTGACATACCTCTCTCGACTACGTGCACGCCCTCTGCAAAACTGGTTTGTCCGCGTGTTCAACCCGATCCGCGACGACTAGGAGCAACGACTGCGGCTGCCTCCGAATATAAGACACTCGCTGCTGTGGTGGCAATCCACGACGAATCTCCTCTCGGGCATGCCATTCCAAGAGGAGGACCCGTCTGTGACGGTAACGACCAACGCCTCTCTCCTCGGCTGGGGAGCGCACTCCGAGGACCTCAGCGTCCGCGGCAGGTGGATCGGCCCAGAGACCGGACTCCACATAAACGCTCTCGAGCTCCTCGCCATTTGGAAAGCCCTGAAGGCCTTCCGACACCTCGTTACCGGGCGCACGGTACTGATCCTCACGGACAACACGACCGCAGTGTGTTATGTGAACAGGCAGGCCGGAACACACTCGTCGACCCTCCTTGACATCGCCCTACGCCCTTGGGACTGGTGCGTCCACCTAAAAATTCACCCAGTGGCGGCCCGCCTGGCGGGCCAGGACAACACCCAGGCGGACGCACTCAGCAGGGAGACGTCTCCCCACCACAAGTGGTCCCTCTCCACTGCGGCCTTCCAGAAGATCTGCGAACGATGGGGGGAGTCCGAGATCGACCTATTCGCCAGACAAGAGAATGCGAAATGTCCCCGATTCTGTTCGAGGGCCGGACAGGACCGACGCTCTATCGGAGACACCTTCCAGTTCAGATGGGACATGGGTCTTCTCTATGCGTTTCCCCCGTTCCCGTTGCTGGGCCGAGTAGTGTCGAAAATTCTCGCGGACCATGCCGACATCATCCTCGTGGCCCCGTACTGGCCGAGGCAACACTGGTTCGCTCCCCTGCTTCAAGCCGTGCGGGGTCAGGTTCTCCAACTTCCATCGGTACCGGATCTTCTCTCACACTCCGACGGCCGTGTACTGCATCCGGACCTACCACTCCTGGCCCTCCATGCCTGGAGGATATCGCCTTAGATGACCCCGTCATCGGGAACGTCCTCATAGCGGCCAGAAAGGAGTCTACGCGCCACAACTATCACTATAAATGACGCCGCTTTGTAACCTTTGCACACTCCCGAGGAGACCCTTCGATACCGACCAGCTTGCCGATGGTTCTCCACTTCCTTTTAAGTCTTCGCGAGCAAGGCTTGGCTTTCTCCTCGCTTAAGGTGTACCTGGCCGCGATCGTTGCTTACCAGCCTCCACGATCCCCATCGGCGGCCTTCTTCCGCGATGATACCGTGAGGCGATTCCTAAACGGCCTTCAACATCTCATCCGCCGGTATCGCCACCGATACCGCCATGGTCTCTATCCCTAGTACTGTCACAACTCTCGAGACCGCCCTTTGAACCCTTAGCAACTGCAGATGACAGGCTCCTCTCTATGAAGACAGCCTTTTTGGTGGCAATTACCTCTGCCAGGAGAGCCGGAGAGTTGACAGCGCTTCGCAGTGATGAACCCTATCTAGTCTTCCACAAAGACAAGGTGGTCCTCCGGCCCGACATCTCGTTCCTGCCGAAGGTAGTGTCTACTTTCCACCTGTCTCAGGATATTATCCTACCAACTTTCTGTCCGGGACCTACGACTGCATTGGAGAGATCCCTGCATTCCCTCGGTGTCCGCAGAGCCCTGGCCTTCTACACCGACAGGACCTCTGTTTTTCGACAGACTCCACATCTCTTCGTCTGTTACGGAGGCAGTCGGAAAGGACTTAGGTGTCGACCCAACGTTTCTCCAAGTGGGTTGTAAACACCATACACCTGGCCTACGAGCTCGCAAAGCAACGTCCACCAGCCTTCCTCCGGGCCCACTCTACAAGAGCCATGGCGACATCAGCAGCTCTCCTGAGAGGAGTGGACCTGCCTGAGCTATGCCGTGTGGCGACCTGGTCCCAGCCATCGACCTTCGTGCGCCACTACAGGCTCGACTGCCGGTCCCGTAGAGATGCTCAATTTGGACGTGCTGTGCTGGCTTCTGTACTCTAGGACCTGACCCACCATCCTACTGGTAAGCTATGCAGTCTCCTATTGTATGAGGCACAGAGACCATGACGAAGAAGAACAGGTTGCTTACCTGTAACCGTGGTTCTTCGAGTGGTCATCTGTGCCTCATACACACCCGCCCTTCCGTCCCCTCTCTTTCAGGTCCCTGTACTTCCTACGGCGGACCACAGAACTGAGGAGTGACCGTTGCTCGGTGGGAGGAACATGCGCAGTACCGACATGGGGAGGGGTTCCCGCCAAGCTACTAAGCTCTGGAATTTTCCGTACGCTACCGCGCAGGCGTGAAAGCTCCTATTGTATGAGGCACAGATGACCACTCGAAGAACCACAGTTACAGGTAAGCAACCTGTTCTTCATAGTGCTTGAAGCAGTCAAGGGCCATAGAAACAGCTTTTTGCCCATCCCACTTTGAAACAATCATGATCCTTTAGCCAGTATTGTCTGGTGAATCATTTAATGACCTTGGATCCAGAAAGACTCAGATTCCAATCTCTGACCTTGAGCAAGTCTCTGCTCTACCATTTATTAAATCAAATCTTGTGAAATGACATGACCATTCAGTTTTTACTAGTGTTCTGATCATTTTACTCTGTTGTTCTCTGTTCTCGTTTTCATACCGTGCTGCTAAATGCTCCTGTTGATAGATCTGGATATGCTTTTCTTCTGAGAATGAAAGCAGATTCTCCAGAGAGGGACAATGGGTTTGTGGATCCAAAGCTTTTTTTTTAAGAACTCTGTGTGCTAGGGAACTGCAACTGGGGCAAAATTAGGAGGTGGTTGTGATGAATGCATCAACCCTGCCTTACTCCACAGTATAATGGACAAATCATGCTGGTGCTCTGCTTTCTGACTCACTCAAGGTAGACGGCCATGCCTGTCAGTGTTCGTTTGTTTGTTATTTATTTTGCCAAGATGCAAGTCTATACATCACTTGAGAGGCCTTCCTAGTGCTTTGACACGCAATGGCAACTTATAAATTACCCAGAGGTTTGTATCTGTCTTTTTTCAGGTCAACAGACAGTCAACTAAAGTTGTGGAACGTAGGGAAGCCACACTGCTTGCGTTCCTTTAAGGGTCACATCAATGAGAAGAATTTTGTAGGTTTGGCTTCTAATGGAGACTATATCGCCTGTGGTAAGTAACATAGCTGTTCAACAGAGGGAGCTATAATCTTCTCTTGGTTTCAGACTTCTATGAGTGTCCAGCTCATGGCTGTGCAGCAGAATTGCTAGTAATATAGCGTATTGTGATTTGCACCCCAGTTAAAAAAAAACAGAAACCTTATTATGACACCACTGATCACAGACAGGCCAACTATGAGTGTTGGCTTATCAAGACAGAAATAATAAAGTAAGTCACTTGGATTTAGAGATCCAGTGGATTCAGCTATTTGGGATGGTTTTTTTCTTCTATTTAATTTGTTCCTAATGAATGCTGGTCCACTTGTGTTCAAGAACCATGGGAGGTTTCTCAAGCACAAATACATTATTTGATGGGAATTTGCTGGGTTAAAAATAATAATAAAATGATATAAAACATCCAGTACATTGATCCAGTTATAGAGAATTTGCTCTTTATGCTCTTCGTGTTTATTCAAAAGCCAATTCATTATAATACCAAAACTTCAGAGAATATGGTAACTAACCCTTCCATCTTTCTAAGATATTTGAAAATTGTTGACATTCTGGAAGTCTCACTTCTGGAACATGATCCAAACCTTTCGGCCTAACCTCATAGGTTATCCCTTTCAGACCTTTTAGCACCTTTATAGGTTTCCTCTGTATCCCTTTCAGTTAGCATTCTTCTTGAACTCTGTTGTCTAGAGCAGAGCGTAAACAACTTCATAGGAACTCAGGCCGTTACATAACAGGGTGGTGGTACTACTTCTTGAATTTCATACCCTGGTTTATGCAGCTTAAAACTGTGTTGTCCTTGAGAGCCAATGCCTTTTATAGTTCCTTAATAATTCACTATACTTCCTGAATAATGCATTCCTAGAAGTGTTAACTATAATGAGTTGTGGGGGTGTTACATAGCCATAATCTTACTCATTCCTGCCTCTCAGTTTTCTGCTTTAGCAGTGACTTTATATAACAGTTAAGTTTTGATAGGATATGTGGGATTGCACTGGGAGCTATTTGAAACAAATACTTTGGAGTCTCTGCATATTGTCAACCTACCTCTATATCTTTTACTTTTGATTATAGGAAGTGAAAATAATTCCCTCTACCTGTACTACAAGGGCCTCTCAAAGACACTACTAACCTTCAAATTTGACACTGTCAAAAGCGTCTTGGATAAGGACCGTAAGGAGGATGACACAAATGAATTTGTCAGTGCTGTGTGCTGGAGGGCACTGCCAGATGGGGTAAACATTTTTGCTGAATTCTCTTCTGGTTATGTATATTAGAAAGATAGTTTTCCTAATATAGCTTTGTCAGGCCATTTATTTGGGTCAGCTGGAGTTTAGTGATAAACAGATAGTTGAAGTGTCTAATGGTATGGAAGATTTCTTTCAGTTCAGATAGCAACAGAAATTTGGATAACTTAAGCAGCATGAGCAAGAGTAGCCTCTGACTAGAATGTTCAAAGAACATGTCTGTGGAGGAGGCAAAGTGCTCAGTTACACTATGTAAACATTATTGAACTGCTATGTGATAGGGACCTACTTTTCATTGAAGTAGTAAACCTGTCTTTGGGCTGTGCTACTTCAGACAGCATGCGAGAGCACTTGACTACATCTGTACATGGTGGACTAGCAGGTGAGGCTGAGGGTTCTAGCCAGTTTTCCTTCTGACTTTCTGGATTTCTTCACAAAAGGAACTGGATTTGAGCTGGGATAATTGTGTGGTGCAGCATTCCATTATGTGAGCCATCCTTCAGTTTGAATTCACACACCGCAGATGGACTACCTCAGTGAAAATTCTGCCTCTTAGAAAATGATAAGGTATACAGTTGGCTCTCCGTATCCACAGATTCTGTATCTGCAAAGTCAACCAACCATGACTTGAAAATATTCTTAAAAAATAAGATTCCAAAAAAGCAAACTGATTTTATCATTTTATATAAGAGATGCCATTTGTGTATAATGAGACTGGAGCATCCACAAATTTTTGTATTCACTGGTGGTCCTGGAACCAAGCCCTAGTGGATACTGAGGGCCCACTGTATTCATTTTTGTGGTGAGGTGCCATTTTGAATGAAAAGTTAGTATTGTGAAATAAATATGAGCACAGTTAGTCTTCCTAGCCTTTTTAGGCATGAAGTCTCTACCTGCACATTCCATTTAAAATCTTTGTCTGATTAATTGTCTCAGTTCATTTTAAATAAGTAGGAGCTTTAGCCCCTTTATGGACTACTTACCATTCATTCAATGATCAATGTGTAACAGTGGTCCCAATATTACAGCACAGCAAATAAGGGGGCAACCTCTTATTACAAACGTGAACACCTGTACTTTTTTTCTTCTGATCACTTCTCTCTAGTCATCGCAGTTTTAATCCTTTTTCCTCATTTTGTGCCTTCATCACAGTTCAATTACTGTTCCATGTACACCAACCAGTATAATATGCTCTGGATTTGGTTCTGTGTTATCACTTCATATTGCAGTGGGGAAGGAGTTTTTTTAAAGCTTTTTTTTTTTTTAAATGTCACAATAATGCCTTTCCTGCCTAGGTTGCACACTGAAAAAGTCTGGTCATTTTAAAAAACTGATTAATTCTGTAAGGGGACCACTGTTACGCATTGAAAGGTCTTTGAGCCAGAAAGCAAGGGACATAGATATAGACATAATAATGCTTGCTTCTTTATTTGTTCCTCCTAAGAGTTGTGATGCACATTATTATTAAAAGTATATAATTTACACATAAGAATGAAAAATGTGTCACCATAGAACAAAGACATAACACAGTAAATATATAGGAAACCCCCACTATCTGACGACTCAGTTTTTTGACACTTCCAAGTTAAGGACAGATTCCATTTATTCAATGGGGTTCCACTCTTTCATCAGTTCTTCTTGCCTACAGCGGCTCACTGGGAAACAATTGCACATGTGCACTGCTTGCAAAGCAAGCTGAGTGGGGGAAAATGGCACCAAGCTGGCTGAGAAACTTTGCAAATAACACACCTGCAGTCAGTTCCAAGTGAGCCTCTGGAAGTCCTTCATGCTCCCTATAGTACAGTACATGGGCTCCCCTTTTCAACCAATTCTGTTTTCTGACAGTGCTCTGGTCCCTAATCTGTCAGATAAGTGGGGGAAGCCTATAGTGTGTTATATGAGTCCCTGGTGCATGTATTATCCAAAAAATCCACACGGACAGATCAGAGCTTCTGTTTATCTCTTATAGGTAATGCCAGGGACTGGTTCTATACTCATGCCCATTAGCTATAATTATTTCTTTTTTTCCTGGAAGCACACCATGGACCAGCAGCTGAGGGTTTGGAGATGGACACCTGTCCATGAACTACTACTTTCTGTGGATAAATTGTCTTACATAAACTGTTTCCTTTCTTCTCAACCTGCATGCTACAGGGAAGAGAGGAACAGAAATTTGTTTCAAATTCAGTAAATACAGAGGGATAGAAACTGTTTCCTTACTCTAGATACATTTGTGTTAGAGCTGCCTTCCTTGCCTTACTGAGTGGAAAGTAGCATCTCTCTCTAATCAAGAGCTATATGGAAAAGAAAATGAAAGCTTTACAGTGCCTAGAGTTGACGTAGCATCATTTAAACTAACATTGGGGAAAATACTTCCATTACTTCATTGTCTTTTTCAGAATATGATGGGGTTGAGATATGCATTCTACCTAATTTCCTGGCTTCCTATTAAGTTTTTTCCAATTCTTCCTATAACAGACAGCTTATGTTCTTTCAACCTATTGAGAAAAAGAAACACATTCTAAGCAGCTCTGTTTGTTTCAGGGCAGTGTTCTCACTTCGTTGTTGCCTGCAATAATAGTAACTTTTCCTTTTCTACATGTTTTACTAGCAACACTTTGTGATTCATTCAGCAACATGTGTTGCCACTAGGCCATAGCATTTGTAATGCTTCAGATTGCCATCAAGCCAAAGATTATCCTGAAATGTTCTCTTGAAAACACATTTCCCTTGTCACCTTGAAATCCTGCTCACAAATACTGACTTCCTAACAAGATCTCAATTCAGGGAAACATGATTTGGAGAATGAGGAAACAGTGGTAAAGTCACCTACTGCCCCTCCCCCTGTGTTTGGCTTTCTTTCACTTTTAATTTTAATGAGAACTCTATCATCAGCCAAGACCACTCTTTCTTAGAAGTTAAGATGGGAAAAATTAGAAAAGAGGCTTTCTGGTCATGGCATTCTTTCTTTATCCTTCCATTGTTTGTGGTCATGGCTACCTGAATTTACATAAAATAAGTAAAAAATCTATGATACTCACTGGACGCCAGGTGAAAAGCTTTTTATTCTCTCTGTTTACATCTTAGGTACTTTAAACTGTGCCTGTAGCTGTTTTATCTGTTATTTTGTTTTCTTGTGTATTTTACAGTTTGGATTATGGTTAAAACAAAAATGAGTTTGATATTTAAATTGTGCAATCCTCACTGACACCATTTTCTGTGAAGGGATTGCAATGATCATTGTTTGCAGCATGTCCCAAATGACAAATATTAGTTATCTCTTACCCTTCAAACTAGAATCAGATACCATGATTTTATAATTAGTTTCAGATTCTGTCCATCAGGCAAGTCCTAACTATAGCTGAATAACTCCTAGCAGAAAGTCTTTGGTTTCATTCAGTAGAAGTTCCAGCAGGTTATATCCATTCTGTTCATTCACAAGTGCTACCTGCTATTTATAGGGATTTTAGTGAGTGGTTTAGCTAGGAATTATAGAATTACTGTGGAACTGTTAAAGTAAAATGCCATGTTTATATTGAAAAAGCATTAGAGACAGAATGGAATCTGGGGGACACATAAATAAATATCCAAATTTATAACTGCTATTTCTTTTGCAATGCCTTCCGAGGTTGACTTTCCACCTAAGACTAGATTCATGAGAACTCTGTTGTTTTTTTCCACAGGATAATAAACCTAATTGCTATGTTGGTTTGTCTAACTTCTAAGGAAATAGATGTAGTATAAATCAGCAAACTGCCTGGGGGATTCCGGGGATTGTAGTGCAAAAAAGTACTTTTTCCAGACTGTGCCCAGGACAACAATGTCATGCTGAATTTTTTTAAAAATAATATTTTTTATGAAAAAGCACCAATTTTAAATTCATAGAACAACATCTAAAGGTATATGTGACCGGGCCTGTTTCTTTCTCATTCAGATGGGTAGAGCAGCTCCCCGACCTGATAAAAGTACCCCATCATTTCACACACATAGTTCTGCCTTCCCCTTTAAACATTACTTCTGAGTAAAGAGTGAAGTGTTTCAGTGGTTATTTAGAACCCCTTTAGAGATTTATGGTAGCGTGTTTTCTAATTGAGGTTGTATATTATGCAGTGGAGTAAAAATATATAAAAATAAACTATAATCTTTATTAAAATAACAAATAGGACAAAGAATTAGGGTTCATATAATACAGTAGCCACTCCACATTCACAGGGGTTAGGGCACAGAACCCTCGCAAAAGTGGGAAAACTACAAATAACTCTTCCCCCACGATTCCCCTCACATTCCCCTCTGGAGCTCCCCCTCCCATTCCTTTGCTCCTGGCCCTGGCATTGGGGGGAGACAGCCTAAAAGGCTTACTAATATCTTCCCCTTAGACAGAGAAGAGAAGAATTCTTGAGTTCTAATTACTTCTGGCAGCCATCTTGAGAAAAGAGTACCTGGCCAATCAGCAGCCAATGCACAGCAGAATGTGCAACCACGCGGCAGAGAGCCCACACCTTCAGCAGTGGGAGGGGGCTTTGCTCACCCAAAAGGAAAAAAAAACATCCATTTTAAACACAAGCCTCACAAGCCTGGGGTGAGGAATGCAAGGAATGGGAGGAGGAAAGGAGGGAGGCAAGCACATGCCTCATGAATAATCAGATTCATGAAGGTCATACCCTCAATGTGGAGGGAGGACTGCATACAGGTGTCATATACAGATCAAAACAAATGCATTTCTTCAAAGTTCTTTTAGACAGTTTCCTTATGTCTTGAAACCCTCATATAAGCACCAGTATCACAAACAGACCTTTGGCTACATTATCACCAAAGGTTCAGTCCTCAAATATGGGTCATATCTTCTGACCCAATTTGTCTTCTGCCTCTCTCTAGGCTTTCCCTGAGAAACAACCCCCCCCCACTCAGACAACCCCCCTGGCTGACTGAGGAACTTTATTCCAGTGCTCTCTCTGGCTGAAGGACTGCAAATGACAATCAGTGTGTGCCTTTTTATATATTCTCCTCTCAAACCTTTAGCCCCTCCCTCACAATAATGGACTGGATTTCTCTCTTGAGTAGACATTCTGATTGCTTGGCAACCTGTTGCTAGGTTACTCTGGCATTCAGGGTAGCCAAACACCCCAGAATTCTGTCACAGGATACATAATACTAGACAAATAACACTAACAAAGAGTAACCTAATCCAAAAAGACAAAATACAAAACTGTACTAACATAAAAATGGGGCTAAGAAGGTATATGCATGACTTCCAGCCTCCTAGTCGATGATTATAAAATATATTAGTAGATATTACCTGTGGATGTAGTGTATCTTGATTTCAGTAAGGCCTCTGACAAGGTCCCCCATGATATTCTTGCAAACAAGGTAGTGAAATGTGGGTTAAACAATGCAACTGTTAGGTGGATTTGTAATTGGCTGACCAGCCGAACCCAAAGGATGTTCTCACCAATGACTACTCTTCATCCTGGGAAGAAGTTGGGTGCATAAGGTTCTGTCCTAGGCCCAGTGCTATTCAACATCTTTATCAACAATTTGGATGATGGAATAGAGGGGCATGCTCACTCATTAAATTTGCAGATGACAAATTTAGGAGGGATAAATTAGGAGGTATAGCTAATACCCCAAAGGAGAGGGTGAGAATTCAAAATGACCTTGATAGAGTAGAGAGCTGGACCAAAACTAACAAAATGACATTTAATAGGGTACTGAACTTAAGAAGAAAGAATGAGTTGCACAGGTACAGGATGGGTGACACCTGTCTTGAAAACAGTACATGTCAAGGGGATCTAAGAATCTTAGTGGACCACAAGCTGAACATGAGTCAACAGTGTGACGTGGCAGCTAAAAAAAATCAATGCGATTCTAGGCTGCATCAATAGGAGTATATTGTCTAAATCAAAGGAAGTAATAATACTATTCTGTTCTACTTTGGTTAGACCTCATCTGGAATACTGTGTCCCGTTCTGGGCACCACAATTCAAAAGGGATATTGACAAGTTGGAACATATCCAGAGGAAGGCAACCAAAATTGTGAAGGGTCTGGAAGCCATGTCCTATGAGGAGCAGCTTAGGGAACTAGGCATGTTTGGCCTGATGAAAAAGAAGATTAAGAGGTGACATGAGAGCTATGTTTAAATATTTTTCCCAGTATTTACATACACTAGTCTTTCTGGTGATAGCATAATGATGCACCAATTTATGTTGTTCCTTATCCACAATTATGTCCTCTTCCCAGATTCCTAGCAAATATAATTCAGGCTTTTTAGATATTTCAGACTTCAAAATCTTTTGCATCATATTTTATTTCTTCATCCAAAACTGTTTGGCTTTATCACGTGTTCATCACATGTGATACAAAGTCCCAAAATGATGTGGTGGTGGTGGTGATGATGATGATGATTCATAATACCCTTTTCACCAAAGGGTTGAACATCAACATATACGGTAAGGGACAAAGACAGTAAACATAACACTGTAAAACACATGGACAGAAATCCTCAACAATCCACCAGTTACTACTCATGTCAGCATGTGAAACACAACTCAGTGGCTTAAGATGGTGAATCAGAGAGGAAGGTCTTCAGCCCTTTATGTAAACCAGTGAGATCCTCCTCCACTTGGAAGTCCAAAGGAAGACCATTTTACAAATGCGGAGCCAGATCTTCAAAGGCTCTCAGCCTTGACAGAGCTGCACTCGTTGGTCGGACAACTAATAAATCCTTTGCCTGTAGATTTTAAATTCCTGGATGGAGCATACCACACTAGCTAAGCTGCAAAGTACAGAGGGAAGTTAAAGCACAAAGCATTGCTAAAAGAAGAAGAAGAAGAAAAGGAAGAACTAAAAGTTTGAAACAGGCCCAAACTGGTAGCCAGTGAAGGGATCTATGAAGGGAAGAAACAAGTGAATATTTAGGGTGATTTAAACCATCCCAGGTGGCATTGTTCTGAATTAGGAAGCAGGAAGGCAAGCTTGCCAGTAAGCTGTTAGAATAATCCAGGTGCGAGATAACCAAGGCCTGAACAAGCAGTTGGGCAGTCTTAACAGTTAGGAGCCTCTGGATCCTGTGGATGTTCAAGAGATGGAAGTTGCATGTCTTTGCTGTAGCCCCAGTAAAGGGGCGCAGAGATAGGTAATCATCCAGCAGGACTCCGAGGTTCCTGGCAACCAACATGGAAGCCACTGTGCAACCCTGTAAATAAAGTGGATGACATGAGAGAGGGACTGCTGGACAGTCAGGCTGAAACACCAAGATATCCATTTTCCCCATGTTTAACTTAAGATGGTAATCCATGAGGAAACACAACAGACAATCCATTACAGACTTTGACAGGGTGGTGTCAATTGATTTAGAACTCCAAAAAATCTGTCATCTGCATAAATGTAATACTGAAAACCCAATTCAGAAAAAAAAATCCAAGGGAGATTGTCTATAATGAAAAAAGAAGACCCAAGACTGATCCTTGTGGCACTCTTACCATTACAAGGAAAGCTTTTGACATAGATCCCTGAAATGAAGCTGAATAGGAACAATTGTTCAAAAGTAATTAAAACCAAGACAGAGCATTCCCTGTTATTCCCAAAGATGCCAACCATAATAGTAGGATCTGATGGTTTAAAGTGTCAAAGGCTCCAGAAAGATCCAGTGGTATCAACACAGAAGTTTGATGCTGCACCCTTGCCACTAGAATATCATTATAATATGAGTCTAAGGCCATTTCAGTGGAATGGCCTGCATGAAGCCCTGATTGAAATAGGTGGGGGGGAGTGTATAATCAGGTGAGGCATCAACTGGGAAAGGGCAGTTCTCTCTAGGATTTTTAAAAGAAATCGTAGAAGAGACACAGGGTGATAGTTAATGCAAAGTGAAGGATCCAGAGAAGATTTCTTCAGTAAAGGACATAAAACAGCATGCTTAAAGCAGCCTGGGAAAATATCCTTTGTGAGGGAACAGTTCACCAAATGGGTTATATAAAGCAGAAGCAGTGGCAAAAGAATTGGGTAAAGGAAAAGAAAGGATAGGGTTGGTAGGGCAGGAGGTAGGGAAAGAAGACCTCACAATCTGACTCATGACTGACTCAGTAGCAGGGCGAAAGTGAAACTCTGCTTGGACTGGTAAAGACCTGACCTGAGCCAAAGTCTGTGGTAAATCAACTGATGGCAAAGGAGGTGGACATCTATTCAGCAAAAACAAATCAACTATTCAGGTCACCTTCTGATCTAAAGAAAGAGACCAAGTCACTTGTAGACCAATGCTGAAATGAAGGACCCTCATCACAACCAGCCACTGGACTCAATAGGATGTTGAAGGTGGCAAACAGCTGACAAGATACATGGGCATGAACTTGAATCTTCTCATGCAAATAAGATTGTTGAGATTCAACACTTCCAATATTTGTTTTTTGTCTCTTTATACATCTCTGCTAGTCTCTCCTGATGTAAGATACCAGTGGTACATCTTTTTATAATAATTTTCTTTAAAATCATAGCATTGTCATTTAATATCTTGGGTAATATTTCCATGCATTCTAAGGGATACTGCAAAAATTCACTGAGTCATCTGAAAAAACTCTTAATTTAAACATTAGCTTCTTTATCATTACACCTCTAACTTACTCTTCTTTCCTTAGAGCTGTGTTATGTACTTCTAAAGGTAACAGCAAAAGTAATGGTGATAAAGGACAATTTTGTCTGGTTCTTCTTGGTATATCACAAAGTTTTGCTGTCTCACAGTTAATCAAAATCTGTGCCTTCTTTGATGAGTATATTGCTTTAATCAGTGTAATAAAATTTTGGCCAAAGTGTATTTTTTTTAAAAAAAAAACTTCAATAATAAATGACCAGATCACATTATCAGTAGCCTTTTCAGTATCCAGAAATAGCAAAGCCACCTGTTTTTCATTGTAAGTCTCTAAATATTCTAATATATCTATCACTCATCTTGTTCCACATTAATTTTTTTGGCAGAAATATACATTGATCTTCATGTATTATTTCTTCAAGAGTCTTCTTCATCCTTTCTGCTAAAATTATTGTAAAGATCTTGTAATCTTAAACCTTGTATTTCTTAGGATGTGTCAGGTCCTGCTCTTCTTTGGTATCAAAATTATATTTGCATTACACCAACTATCTGGAATTTTCTCTATAGCTATAACTGAGTCCATCAATTGTTGAAATGGCAGGTACAACTGTTCTTCTCAGCTTTTGTAATAGACTGCTGAGAGGCCATCCAGTCCCAGAGTTTTCCCCATCTTAGTCCTCTTTAAGACCACTGCAATTTCTGCCAGAGTTATATTCACATTTAAGCTCTTCCTTTGCATATCTGAAATAACTGGCAGGTTCTGGAGGTCCAGATGTTTTTCAGTAATTTCCATCAAAACATGTACTTTATAAGGCATAGAGAAGTTTTTTAAAAATCTTTTTTTCTCTTTTTGTCATTTTCTTACCATCACAAATCTTTACGATCATCTTCTCTTTGTCTTTCCTTAGTTTGTAGGCAAGCCATGTTCCTGGTTCCGGATTTATTTGCAGATTCAAAATATTTTTCCTTGTCATATCTCATCCTTCTCTCTGTTTCATGAACCATATTGATAGAAATTTGTTTCTGCGAATTTTTTATTTCCTTCATAAGTAATGATTTGGATGGATGCTTCAGTTCTTTCCGCTTTCATACAAAATATTTTGATTCTTCTGGTGTCTTCTTTTTTAATTCAGTATTCTGTTGTATAAAGAAATCTTTCATAACTGCTTTACTTTCATACCATACCACTCCAATATCTCTGTATCTTTGGTCATATTGTCCCCAATTTCTTTAGGGTTTTTTTTTTGTTTTTGTTTTGTTTTTGCCTTATGCAATATTCCCTCATTCCTTACTAAATCATCATTTAATCTCCAGTTAAATTTGCTATGTCTTTTCTTAAAAGTCAGAACTACTGGATTATGATCTGAAAGTGTGTATGGTCAAACATACATATTTTTAATAAAAGAGTCAAAGATTTAAATGTCAAAAACATATCAGTTCTCATCTCACCTCTGTCTACTTAGAGGACAATGAAAAGGTTTTACTGCTGAACACATAAGCAATTTGATTATGTAGCTTAGACAGGGTCTCAGTCTAGCAACACCATTATGAAGAATCCATTTAATTTTGTTCTTGTTGTGTGTGTTCTATTGGTAGATATAAATAAGGTGGCTTGGGAAAAGCTTGAAAGAAGGTCAAAAACTCTGTGTGTGTGTGTGTGTAAAACGATGAAGAGATCAGAAAATGAAATTAGCCAAGAAAAAACCAAGCCTGGATTCTTTTCACAGAGGAGTCAGAAAATAGGTGTACAGGATTATGAAACACTCATAATTTTAACTTTCTATTAATGGACCCCAGAACTATAGAATTGTCTTTATCACATACTGTTAGTAGTATAGCTTTTCTGAAGCACTTTCAGGAAGCTGGACTTGAGGAATGATTCCTCTCTTCTGTGGTTTGTGGTACTAATGCATTCCTCTGTCAGCTGCCCTAGAATAGGTTAGTAGATATCTGAGCTACAAAACTACATTTGTTGGTAGAATTCTGTCCAGATTTCATGCCAAGGAATCTATTTCTCACATTACTTTTATTTTTACCTGTTTGGTTGTCAGGAAGGGATGAATTTTAACACTGCAGATGCTTAGATAATTTTGCAAATTCCATTATGAACTAACTTGATCTGTACCTCCCAAACTAATATACTAATTAAAATTAATGGACTGCTACATTTTTTCCTTTTTTCAGATGTGTTGACAAAGTTCTTAGCACAAAAAATAAATGCCAAATAGCAAAATAAAAATACATATTCTGGAAGAAAAATACTTTTAAAATGCATAGTTAAATGTAAATTGCATGCAGACTTTTAAAATAAATTCACCGATTCATGTGAAAACAGGACAGACCATACATATGGATGAATACAGACCAAATTCATATGGATCGATCTGCCTTGGGAATAAACAGATCTGACTGTCTTCAAGAAGGTATTGATATCTGTGGAGTCATAGTCTGAATTTCACTTGCATTTCACTGAGAATAATCATTTAAGAAACATTTTAGCTATTATCCCCTGGAAAATGTATAAATCTGGTTTTAAAGATACCAAATAGATTAGGAGGATCTGCCCAGTACTCTAATTACTACAGACTTTCAATTAGTGGAGAGATCTTGAACACTGGATGACTTTAAAGCGTATAGTGCTTGAGCAACTAAGAAGGTCAACTCACCTCTATGGTAACATTGTTTGGAAAAGTTCTTTCTGTTTAAACATACTCTTGAATGTTATCTATACAAAGTGCTTGGTATAATCACCAAATAGTGTCCTTGATGTATTTGGAAAATAGTATTTGGTTTGTTTTATATCAAAATAAGATCCAGCTAAATTTAACCTACTTTAAATCCCACAGATTTTACTGGGGAGTGTGTGCCTAAGTCCCCCTCCACAGTCAGTAATGATTACATTGTTTTGCCCAGTTTCCAACATAAATCATATTTATTCCATGCAGTTTGGTCTCATGAGAAGTAACAGTCAAGTTGCATCCCACTTTTTCTGTTCCATAACACCTGCCTATTTGTACTTGGCTTTCCTTTTATCAGCTTTAATTTAATCTCTAAACTCCAATTGGACAAGGGACTTGCTTATCTTGAATTGAGTACAACAGGAAGTCCCACATATGCAAATTATTGGAAGAGAGTAATGTACACCAGTTAATTTCCATGTCACAGTTGCAAGAAATTGCAAATTGTGCCTGGTTGCATGCTTGTATTTTTATATCATGCTTATTTAAAAGTATGACTTATCACCTTTTAGATTTTCTTGTTGGATACCATTTCTTAAATGAGTTTTTGGAAAAAGTACCCAGCTTACTGTAGCAACTCTCTCATCTTTATTAGCATTCATAGGTACCACCCTTGAGATCACCATGAGTCCGTTGTACTGTTACCAGTGGCATTCTTGACCACTCAAAACTTCAGTGTTTTTGACACTTTCATTGTTCTGTGCAGCTCTCTAAATAATACGATTATGCAAAGTACAGGAACTAAAAGTCATTTTAATCTTTCTTTTGAAGCAGTTTTAATCATGCTCCTTATTTGTTGCCAAACATGTAATGCTCGCTGGAGACTCCTCTCTGGAAAATTGTTTTTTTGTTAACCCAGAAGAGAATTAGAGTGTGAAAACAGTCAGGCAAACATTCTCAGTCTTCATAGATTTAATATATTTAGCAGCCATGTGTTTGGCTTGAGTTCAAAAGTAAGTTCTTGAAAAGAATTCTTTAGCATGCATCTGCATGGTCTAGTCCATTGGTTTGTAACCTGTGTTCCACAAGCCCCACAGTGCCTTCACAGCGGGTCCATGAAGGCTTGACAGCTGCTCAGCCCATCTCTTCCCCACACCTGACAGGAACCAACATGCAGGCTGGCTGAGTAGGCCTGTACATTACCTGTCATGTGGGTGCTCTCCTGAGGAGAGGAGGTAGACTGAGGAACTGAACAACAGTAGAGCTGACAGCCAGCCAGCTTGGAGGAAAGCAAGATGGGAAGAGGAAGGAGGGAGGGAGTTTAGTTGACATCAGTGTAGAGGAGGGCTGTCACACCCTTTGCTTGCTAATATACCCACTCTTTCTTTCCCTGTCTCCCTTCTTCGCCCATCTCAGTCTCTTCCCCTCCTAGTGAAGGAGGCAAAAAAATGGGAGCTGAAGCATTTTTGATTACAGATACCATGCAGCCAGCTGTGTGAGGGAAGGGGGAGGGAGTATGCATGACTTTGAAGGTCACCAAAACCTACATGTGGGAAAGGAACAAGAAGGAGAGTTCATCTGGCAGGACATGGCACTAGAGATGTTTTTATTAAAAAATAAATTGCTAGGGGTCTCCATTGAGAATTCCACTGCCCCTTCCTTCACCCTCCAGCCCCATTGTGGTCAGGGAGGTGGCGATAGCAGTGACTGCTACAAAGGTGAGCAGCCACAGCTGAATTCTCCCTAGCCTACTTTCCCCCGCTAGCCAGGGCTGTGTTGCCAACCCACTTTGCAGAGTAGACTGGAGTGAGAACAAGGAGGGAGTAGAGGAAAGATAGACTTGACCAATGGAAGGGTGAGTCATCAGTGAACCTGTTCTGCACCTCCTCCCACTGCAAGCTCAGGTGCAGATCTCTTCACCACCTGTGGTCTTTGTCCCCAAGTCCTTCTCGAGTGGCAGTTCAAAGTTACATTTCACATGGTCTGAATGGTTTTCACATAATACTGAGTTTACTCTGGCACATTTGCCCTCCACTGGCAAAGAGTGGTGATGTAAAGAAGTCAACTCCTTACCCAGAAGTTTATTATTTTTTATAACCATATCAGTGCACCATGTTCAGCCTGGCAAGGCTTTCTTCTTGTTCCTCTCCTGCATGTAGATTTTCAGTGACCCTCAGTGTCCTGTACATTCCCTTCCCCTTCCCCCATGCCTTGGACTGCACTATGTCTGCTATCAGAAACACTTCAGCTCCACCCACCTCTGTTTTTTGCCACCTTCATCAGAAGGAGGTGGAGATCAAGATGAGCAAAGGAGGGAAGGAAAGAAAGAGCAGGCATACTAGCAAGCAAAAGGTCTGGCAGCCCTCCTCAGCTCCCTCCCTCCTTTCTTCTCCCATTGGTATCCTGCCCTCCTGCTGAAGAAGGCAAAAAGGGGAGTTGAAGCATTTTTATAGGAGACTGCACTGCTCATGGCTGGAAATGAGGAGAGGGAATGAAAGAGAAGGGGCAGAGGCTGGCTCGCTAGTCTTGCAAGTTGTCTCAATCCACTCCAGCCCCAAAGGCACCAGAGGGAGAGAGAAAACTTTTCTCCTACTCTCTCCTGCCAATTTGTGAATGGAATGGATTAACAGCAGTGTGCAGGTTCTGCCAGCCAGCCTTTGCACCTCTCGTGTGCCATTCCACTGTGGGGAGGAAGCAGACTGAGCAGCTAAATGACAGTAGAGCAACCACATGACAAGATCTAAGGCTGGCTGGTTATTTGAGCATTTTGCATTTCAGTTCACTCCAGCTGTAAACTGGTGGGAAGAAGTGGGAGCAAAGTCTTCCTTCCCTTTCCAGCGCTTCTGAGGGAAGTGTGCATTTACTTATTTCTCCCTTATCTCCCAATTTGAAGACCCCTGATGAGCAATTTTAAATAAATATCTGATATACTTTAGGTTTTTAAATCTTGAATTACGTCTTAGGGGTCCATGGAAACAAAAATATTTACAGGAGGTCCCTGTTAAAAAAAAATAAAAGCACTGATTTAGTCTGTTAGTCTGAAGAACTACAGCACCATTTTATTTTGCCTGTGTAAAATTGATGGAAGAACAGTCACAAGCTTGTAAAATTGGATGGTTTTCCCCCCCAAAATGAGGATAATTTACTAGTTTGATTTATATCTTGCCTTTCTCCCAAAAATGGGTCACAAGACAGTAGAGCAACCACATGACAACTCACAAAAAAGTTAAAAACCCTGGTTATAATACTTTTGTTTTAAATTGTAAAAGTTAACATAACTTAAAAATGTGTGAATTAAAGGTAGTTCAAAAATACATTAAAATACACTCTTTAAAAGCATTCTTTACAGCCATTTGGTTGCCAACAGCCCACCTGAATAAAATGGTCTTTGCCTGCCAACAGAGGAACAGGCAAAGGCCAGCCTAATCTTCTTTAGAAGGGATTTCCACACCCTAGGAGCTGCTACTGAGAATGCCTGTATTAACCTTTATTGTATAAAGTAATACTGTCTTCTACCTATTGTCTGTTCCAAAATTGCTGGAGGGTGGAGAAGAGCTTTCTGGAGAGCTGGAGTTTTGGATGGCTTTATATACTTAGCATGTATTGTGTAAGGAGCTGATTATGTGGGATCTGGGCTTAAATTTGGAAATCAGTTTGAAATATTTTAAGGCTGAAAGACTGAAGCAAAACTGTTTTTGCAGTTCCAATGGTAGAATTTAGTTTTGTTCTTTGCCTTTTGTTAATCACTTCAAAGGAATCAACAGTTGGATAAAATGACAGAGGACAATTCCCTTGTACTCTTGTTGTCACCATGATTTTGTTGAAGAGCAAGTCTGTGTGTATAAGGTGTTTTTAGGACACTAGTACTGGAACACAAGACAGAGCAATGTTCTCAAGTTAGATTTCTTAATTTTTCTTCTTTTGTCAGTTTTCTGGTTGTGACAGGAGAGAGAGGGAGAGAGAGAGAGACTATGTCTGCACTAAAGGCTACCTTGTTCTGCTCATGAGTAAATCCTGACACTGGCAGATTGGCATGATTGCCAGCCACACACACAGTTTTGTTGTATAATGGTGGAGCTCAGTATTGACTCTTTTCAATTATCTGCACTCTACCATCACACTTTTCACTGCTGTGGATGATACAGCCTACACCTAGCACAGATACTTCATGCTACACCAAATCATTCCATAGTACCAGTCAGCTCAGTACCTCGTTCATCATCATTTGTTTATTCTTCACCTTGAAATATTTAACATACAAGTTAAATATTTTCTTTTGCCACAGAGTGAATTCTTTTGTTTTGAGAGTATATTGTCTTCAGCATTAATAAGTCAGAAAGGGCTGCGTAGGCCCTTGAAAGTTCATGTAATGGGGACCATGAGACAATACTTATTATTCTATTTATTCTTCTTGCAAAGGACCAAAGGCAGCCTACATCCAATTTAGAACAAAATTCTCAGTACAAACAATAAAAAACAAATCACTATTTAAAAACACAAAGTAAGAGCAGTTTAAATCAAATCTAAAGCATAATAGAAAAGATAAAACGCACAGCCCCATTAAAAGCATCTTCTGTCATGTAAATGATCCTTCCTGAATAGAAAGATCTTTGCTTGCCTGGGAGGTAATTCCACAGTCTCGAAGTAGTCACCAAGAAAGCTCTCTCTTGTGTCCCCATCAAACATGCTTCTCCTGCTGGTGGGACAGAGGGAAAGTATTCCTCTGAAGATCTCAAAACTTGAGCAGGGTTATATAGAGCACTAACGATATTTCAACAGCTCACTTTATTCCTGGTCAGTTTTGGTAAACCTAAATAGGGATGGGGCTTATTATGTTTCCTGCACAGGACAGGCTTCTAGGAGACCAGCCTCCTGTGTATTTGGGCATTTGCAGTCATAGCTTCTTAAAGATTATTGGGATGGGTCTTGGGAGATGTTAATGTTTTTCATATGGAGGAATGGTTCCCTAATTTCTAACTGAGGCTACAATAAAGTTGTTCCTTAAAAATAAAATGTAATATATAAATTTCATTGTGTATTGTCTCCTTTTGGATGGTTTTATCTCACTAACAGAGTTTTTTCAATGAAAATGATTGTTTAGATCCATTCCAACCTGTCTTCCTGCTTTAGTACTGAACTATATTGCGTTGTTACCCTATTTACTGGGGGTCCTGGGAGGGACACCTGAATGCGCTCACAATTAACTAAGTTTGGGGAAATTAGCTGAGAGCACAAGCTAGCAATGCGAGAGGTAGGGCAGCGCAGCGAAATCTTTTACCCAGTGTCTATGAGGTCAGGCCCAGCCAAGGAGCACACCAAAGTTTAAGAATAATTGTGATATTTATTAAATACAAACAAACAGTGTATGCAACACACTCACACAGACAACTTTAGAAAATAAAGGTTGGAGAAGTATAGAGGGATTTTTGAGAGGGATTGTTGAATTGGATAATACAACTCCTATTCTGAAGCCCGGGAAGTCTGCAGATTGAGTTCAGAGATATGAGGTCTCAGTACATGGGACTGAGGGGACAGCTTGCCAAATAAAGCAGCAACAAGGCAGGATGGAAGTCCGGAGCAATCCGAGGATGGTCTCGGAATCAGGGGTTTTTATAGAGAGAAATGTAACTGCAGGCTATGCCGTACTTGGGGAAAACAATGAGTTTCAGGCGCGAGACAAAGCTTTAGAAAGGTCAAAATTCGGCATGATTGAGTTAAGTCCAAATTGACAAAGAGGTAGCCAGTATGCAAATGTAGAGTGCTTGACAGTTGAGGCTTCAGCTAGTCAAGTTGCCTGCTCAGGGCAGGGAGTTCTTTGTAAGCAGCATGCATACATAATGCGGGTGTTTGCAGAGAGGTCTCCTAAAGTGGCAATCTGGCTATTTCTGGCCTGCCTGTATTGTGTTGGGATATTGCAGCGTTTAGTGGCCGAGCCTAGTTCTGTGCTTGTCCAGGGGCCTCACAAACACATGGAGAGGGGTGGTGGAAGAGAGCCAAATTATTGATATCAAAATGATATCTAGCATCCCCAAATCCGGGCCAGCAAATGCAGTAACAGCGTGCTCTGATAGTGGATGTTCTGCACCAAGAAATTGATGTTGGGAGCACTGCTCTCTAGATTTTTCTCCTCTTCTCAGTAGCTTTCAGTGCGATCAACCATGGGCCACTTGGTGGATGTGGCCATACTGGGCGGTGTTTTTGCAGTGGTTCTGCTCATTGGCATTGGAAAATTGCAATCCGGATTAATATAGGCATGATTCTTAAATGTGGCCTCAAGTTTCTTGGGGAATCAGAAAGCAAATAGAATAACTTTCATCTGTCCAAGAAACCAGTCCAACTTGAATTTTTTGTTATGATGGGTTTCTTTACATATTCAGATTCAACTTAACAAAAGAAACCTGAATTAAACTTCCCCTAAATTAATTTAATTGTAAAAAAAAACTTCTAATCAGTGACAGTGTTTGTGTGCATTTATTCTTTAAAAAAATCTGCATGAGCTAACAATAGTTGTGACCTGGATTAAATGTGCCTTCTTAATTAATTTTCCTTCACTCTCTTTATGCATATACATTAATGCGTGTTTATTTTGACATTGTGCAATCAGGAGCTTGGAATGAAAGGGGGGATGTAATAAGTGGGTTCTTAATTATGGTTCTTAGTGAAAGTGGAAGCTGAATAGACTTCCAGTAGAAGCAAATGATTTTTCTCCCTGTCCTTTCAGCCTTCCTAAAGTGAACATTTGTATCTACAAGCTTCCCACACTTATCTGACAGGTTAGAGATCGGAGTGCTTTTAGAAAATGTAATTGGTTGAAAAGAATCCATGTACTGTACTGTAGGGAGCATAATGGACTTACGTTTGTTACCAACAGCATGCGTGGTGCTTGCAAAGTCTCTCAGCTGGCTTAGCACCTTTTTTCCCCTCTCAGCTTGCTCTGCAAGCAGTGTGTGCTTGCAAGCAGTTCCAAGTGACCTCTGGTAGACAGAACTGATGAAAGAATAGAACCCCAGTCAGATTAATGGAACTTGTCCTTAATTTGGGGCATCAAAAGGTGGGGGCTTCCTGTAGTAAAGGTGGCCATCTGATCCAACATATTCTCTATTAAGCATTTTTTTTTCAATCTGCACAGTCTTGAGTCCTGCAGCCATTGTTACAGCATGGTTTATCAGTTGATGTTCAAGAAATGACAGTGTAGTCAAGCTCTTTTAACCTGTAGGACTAGATATTAGCTGGATATAACCATAGGAATAGTTCCATACTTTTCTCAAGGGAGCCTTGATGAATTAAGTCCAAAGCAGTCAGGAAGCATAAGAAAGAAAAAGTGTGGTTTTGATCCTGGTGCTGAAGTAGTTTTAACTCTGAATGCCCACTTAAAGCATTTCTCAATGATTTTTACTACTAAATTGTGAAAGTGGAACTTCCCTGAAATATTGCAGTTTATTACCAACCTTGAAGAGAAGTTATCCTGTCCAGGGCTATAGGTAAGCCTGGAACTGGAAACCTTTAGTCTTCTTCTGGCCAGAGAGGGAAGAATCTTTTTCTTCTTTGTTATTTCCCTGCAGCTATTCCTGTTGTGTTATGTAGCACCGGAGGGTTGGTTGTAGCTTTGTGTGTGTGTGTGTGTGTGTGTATTATTTTCAGTGAACGTTTTCGAATGCAGTAAAATTCTACAAATGCACAAAAAGGAAAGGAAAAGGAAAGGAAAAGGTTAGAGAATAAAGAAAAAGATGACTTAATTCTTCCTGCTAACCTAATATGGCATTCAAATTATTTTAAGCCATCCTACATAAAAACCCACCAAATCTCTTTTTCCCATCCTTTGTTACATTATTTCGCCATAACCAGAATATTTTCCTTCTTCCCAAGGTTGACATATCTAGTATTAAAATATCAATCAATATCTTTTTATAATCCTATGAAACATCTAAGCCATCATATAAAATTCTTTTCAAAGTCATGTCTACCTCCCATTGTTGTTGTCTTATCTCTGTGAACACATCTCATTACTTTATTTCAACTGAACCTTATTTCTTCTATTTCATTTTAAATTTAAGTCTTGCTTGCTTCTTCTTCCATTTTAACTGTGACATCCCACCACTAATCTCCTCAGATTGTCTTCTTTACACTGTGTTATTATTTCCATCTCCTTCCAGTTTTCTGTTTTAAAAAAATTTATCTTGAGACAGAGTACCTTCCTTTTTCACCCTACTCTCCCCCATTCCTCTATCTAGCAGGTCAGTCCTTTCATTAACATCTCATAATTTGTTTTTCAATCACTCTAAATTGCTTAGACATTAATTCCAGATTAGCCTTCCCTTCTCCCCTCCCCCTGCACTGTAATTCTCATTTTACAGTCCGGTACTACTTGAGTCCTCTTTCCTTCAGTTTTACAGGTTAATTCCTCTATTGAGTCAAGTTGAACTTAGCTATACAGTTTTCACTGTTCATCATTTCCAGATTAGCCCAACCATTCTCCCTGCTGCTTGTGTTACAGCCCCCAGCAGTTCTGCCTTAAACCTAGCAATCTCTGTCTCAGGTCTTCTGTCAAATGTGCTTGCAATCATATTTGGAGATTCCTGATTTTTCAAAGAATGGATCTCAAATTATTGTAAAAAATCCTGAGGTTCCATCTTGCTTCAATCTATCACTCAACAGTTAACAGTCAAACTGTTCTCTTGCCACCGCTGTTACAAACAGTCTTATCTGTCTCAAAGAGATAATACTTTCCTTTTTCCACAATTTAGTTTCTCTTTCTAAAATTCAGTTCAGTCATATAAGTAAAGAAAATCCAATCCATCTACAAAAATGCTTGCTTTTAAATCTTTTGCTATATCCCTTTAAGCACAACAATGCTCCAAGTCCTTTTGTTTAAGTCCAAATCTTGTAAACACACTCAGTTCTTAGTTGCAAAAAGAAGGAGACTTGACAAGGCTTTCTGTTCAACGTTCTTCATCAGAAGAATTCTTCACTTATATGATCCTATAGTTTGTATTTAAGAATTTTAAGAAAGCAGATGCTAACTTAGTGCCATTCAGATCTTTCACATCTGAACAGCTCCATTTCACAGCTACAGCAAAGATATAAGGTCCTCCATCCCTCTTCATTCATTCTGCATTTACTCTTGAGCAGGCATGAATAACAAGGACTACAGACCCTTGTGGGCAATCCCCTCTCCTCCTTTAATACAGGCTGAGTGTCACCAGCCAAATATCCCTCTGGCCAGCACTTTTACCATGAAGTCTCTTCATTGCAGAGAGCCAGCAAGAGGCGTCATTCTGCCATCCTGCCTGGAAGTGCAATTGGTTGATTGTAGCTTTAAACTGAGGTATTTTGTAGGTGTTTTGGGCAGGGCAGCATTCTGGGGAGGGGGAGAATTCCTTTTTTACTATATTTCACAGAACATCCCAGTTTAGTGCAGCAGGGAACTGTTCAGCTTCATAGCATATATCTCTCCAATCCAAGAGGCTTGCAAACGTTGTTGAATATTAATCAGACTAATTTGTACATTCTCTCCTCCCATCGCTGCTTCCTTTGTTTCCCATTAAGTTTTACCTCAGTAGCCAAGTAGTTGCCAGGCTTTGCTGTGAGAGAGGCAGAGCTGGTCTCCCCCACCACTACCATTTGCAAACATGTGTACTTTTTTGTAGGTGCTAGAACTTCATGTAGATGCTACTGTTTTATTTTTGGTTGCTCCTGCTTTGCTTCCTATCCGTTAGACAGTGAACTACTTGAAATTTCCATTGTTAAAGGGTTTCAGAAATTTCAGAGAAAATAAAGTATAGCATTTAACAAGAGACTGTGTTGTGTTCTTTTGCTACATCACAAACAAGTCTGCTTGGGAAAGTGTGCAGTTGTTTGCAAAAGGGTAGTCAGAAGGTCTCTAGCTTTGTTACTAGAGTTAGAGTTGATGTTCTCTCCTATAATAAAGATGATGGTACTAATTCTCAGTTGACTTAACCTTGACTTTAATATTTTACACTATTAAATTTCAGTTCCATCATGTCAGTAAATCACTTATATGTGCCTATCTAATAAACTATTCAATCAGTAAAAATAATACTTAAAATTATTACAGTGTATTTCATTAGAAGATCCAGAACCACATACAAGGCTTGTTTATATCAGAATATTGGGGTTTCACACATCAGTGACTAAGACGCTGTGATTGTTTAGCTTGCCTCAGTGTTAATGCTGGCAAGAAGACCCTAGAATTTCTTTACATAATTGCAGTGGATATATATATAGATGTTGGCTGCAGTCTTGTTGGTTAGTCCCAACAGGCATATACCCATTGAATTGATTGTTGAATGGTGAGTCAATCATAGGTAAATTCCACTGATTTAGTGCATCTAATCTAGATAGGACTACTAAAAAGATTTACACAATTATTTCTTCTTCTATTAATTAAGTCTAGCATTTTAATTAAGTCTAACTTTAATTAAGTCTAGCATTTGGAATTTCAGACCACCTTTTTGGGGGGGGGTGAATTGCTGTTCCCTTGCTATTATTTCCATACTACTGATTAGCCAAGTCTTAGTCTTAGTTTACCATATAGAGTGTTGGACTAGAAATCTGGAAGACCAGAGTTTGATTTCCTGCTGAGCCATGGAAACCAAGTGACTTTTGGCAAGTTGTACTCGCCCACTTTAGAGGAAGGCAATCTATCCCTATGAATAGATCTTGTCAAGAAGGCCATAAGTGGGAGTCAGCCTGAATGTACATAAAAAGTACATAACAAGTTCTCAGTATACGAATATTAAACTCAACTTCACAGCAAATAACAACAAGTGAGGGAAGGGGTTATGTTTATCAGATGCTGACTGGTTTTCTGTTCTCTCAGAGGCCAGAGCAATAGCAATTGGAATATGGAAACATATAAAGCATTGGAATCTAATCTTAATGTTTCAGTAGTAGGAAAGCAGTACATAGAATGAAAGTGAGCAACAGCAGCACCTCAATACAATTGCTCAAAGATTTGGCTGTGTGGTTTAAATCACAGTCTAGTTGTGAAGTTCAAGGTGTCCTTCCTGATATACTTTCACCCCTTTCCTGTCTTCCTGATTACCTGGAGATCATATCAAGAATTTTAATTGATAATCCCACTTGTAATCAACTAATCCACTGAATAACATGTAAATAAATCTGACTTATTTTTGCAATCTCAGTATTAGCTGTTATATTGAACATTTTAAGGAAATATGGAAGACCAAGAATAAAATTCTTGCATTATAGTAATCCATATTTAAATCAGAATTACACACATGTTTAAAAGCTATGGACAAAGGGCTCCAATTGTCTGGAGTCCGTAAAAAGGGGCTCCAGTTTTCCCCATGCAGAATGGAATATATTTTAGAAGGGTTAGTTGCCTAACATACCTTTCTAAAATTGTTTCTTCTAAATCTTTTTAAAATAGTGCAGTCTTAGGATTCCTAGGAAAGCATATCTGAGAAATCACCTTCTAAGACAGGAGATAGTATTCTGATCTCAAAGGAAGAAATCTAAACCCTGCTCTCTAACCATGGAAAGATCTCTGTACCTCACTTCTCCAGTGAAGTAGGAAAGGGGGACCTTTATGTTATGTGATATTGTGAGCCTGACCATGGCTGAAGGAACTACAGGATCAAGGCTTTCCTCACCCATGAATGTGCTTTACTTGGATAAAAAAAAAAAAAAATTGCCCTGTCCAAGAGTTGGTCTAAATACATTCCCACATGTTACTTACAATGGGAGGGGAAGATGTTTTTTAAAAAGAAGGAGGAAGAGGGAGGAGGTGGTGGTGGTGGAGGAGGAGGAGGAAGAGTGTTGAATACTTTTCATCCCTCTGTTCTAACTTTCTGCCTTGCCAATTGGAATGCAGCAAAGAGCCAAATGTTCCAACATCAGAGATTATCCTACCTGATTGTATTGTTTCATGTCACATATCCCACAGAGTACAGGATTTAGCCTAGTGAGGGTTTCTGAGGTAGACACTTAACAAGCCCAGGTTGATCCAACCAGAAGGAGTAGTCAATCAACAAAAGTCTAGATCCATCAAATAATATATACAGGACAGGAACGGTCAGTTTCCAAGTCAGTACATGGAAGATTCCAGAATCAGGGTCTATCAAACTTCTGTCAGATAACACTTAAGCAATAAGAAGTGGATAGTGTCACAGGAAGCACCAAGTGCGGTAGTGTTGAAAGTAGGGATGGGACAAATCCAGAATTTTCTGAATCCAGATCCGAATCCCTGGAAGGTTCTGGGAGTCCATAAATCTCACGAATGTTGAATCTTTCAAATCCAAAAGAGTTTAAAAAGCAAGGGAAAAGAAAGATAACCTTGGGCAAGACACACACTCTCAGCCTTAGCAAAAGCCTAGGCAAACCTCCCTCTGAAGAAATCTGGCCAGGACAATTGTCATAGTTTTGCCTCAGGATCTTCCCAGATTGAAAATGACATGAAGGCCCTTTCTACACAGGCAGGAAAATGTGGATTAGTCCCACATTTTCCTGCTTGTGTAAACAGGGCCACATACAACACAGAGATAATCCAGGTAAAAACTAGATTTTCTTTGCATAGCTCCGTATTGGAATCCCAGGGTTTGTAGTTTGATGATGCTCCAGCACACTTTGGCAGAGAAGGCTGTGACACCTTGTAAAACTACAAACCCCAGAATATTGTATGAAAGAGCTTTGCAAGGGAGCTATGCAAAGGAATCTTTCAGCTATCCTTGAAATCTCAGTCCTGTAGCTTCCACTCAAGTGCTGAACTTAAATATTAAATGTTCAATTTAAATATCTTAGAATGCAACCCGAGATGTAATTTCTGAAATTGTTAGCAAAGGCTATTATTACTCCAAGGGAAAAACTCACCTACTTGCCATCTGCCCTTGTATGTCTGGTCACTCAACTTTTCAGGTGTCCCAGTCTCCAACAAACTATTTGGTTGGTGGATTTGAAAGATTCGGTTTGCCTATTTTGGCACAGGGATTCGGATTTACGAATTTCGCATCCTTGCCCAGGATTCAAGGATTCAGTTGGTCCATCCCTAGTTGAAAGCCATAAAGCTGTATGTTGCTCCAACAATTGGTAGATTGAGCTTTATGAATGATTTTAGCTTCCTCCCAGCTGTTAGTTCCTCTTGCAGAATGCATGAGGCTTCTGTCTTAAACAGACCATGTTTGCTTTTGACGCCTCAAATTCTGGCAGCATAGAAGCAACTGTGCTGTGGGGGTAGCATTGGAATCATTCTAAAGAAGACTTCCAGTTGACATGGTGGACCAAGACAGTGTTTTTAGGGAAGCTCTCCCTGTAAGCAATATCCATAAGGTGATAGGAGGTAGTTTGTGACTTTTTGTAACCACCAAAAGTGCCTTTGGGGAGTAGGGGCTTGGATGACTTCATATTGGTCCATATTCCTAATCCTGGAGTTGGGGGAACTAATATTTGGTTTCCAGAGGGTCAGAGGGACTGGAGAAAGATAAACCCAGTGCCTGGTGGTGGTGGTGGTGGCGGCAGCAACAGCTGAAGGGGAAAGGATGCAGAGATGTGTTTCCATGGCCACATACATCCTTTCTTGGTTTTAGAGGTCTGTTTCTTCTTGTCCTGAGCAGTGCGAGAAGGCTCATGACAACATCACCAACTTTTGAACTCTTTGTACCTTGTTCCGTTATACAGTAGAGTCCCAGTTATCCGACGCTCGGTAATCCAACACTCCAGATTAACCGGCGTCGTGACGGCCTGGGGGCGTGGCTGTGGGCATTTCCGCATGCCCCAGGCCCACCCCGACACGCCCCCGACACGCCCCCAAAATGGCGGCCACCACGGGAGTCCGGGTAATCCGACCTTTTCAGTTATCCGATGCTGCGGCCGCCCATTTGCGTCGGATAATTGGGACTCTACTGTGTCTTGAATCAAGTAGATGACTTTTGAGACCTCATATAAATCAAAACTAGGATTGTTAACTTGTCAACTTGTTAACTATTGCATCTCTTGTTCAAAATAAATTACTGGTGTTTCATTTTCTTTATGTAACCTCCCAAAGAAAATTATTGTCTTAGAATGGATATCTTTAGCTATTCACTAATGCCCATAAAACACATTTTGTGACCAGAAAATTAATCTCTATTTTTTAGCAGAATATTTATATGTAGCATGTTACAATTACTCTTTCAGGACATAATGGTTTCTCCTTTAGCAGTAAAGTTCCATTTGATTGCCATGTGATATTAGGACCAAGTACATCAGAGACTTTAATCCTAGTTGCAAATAATAAAAATCCTGTTATTTTTTTTTGACTGAATAAATAAAGGAATTTAAAAGGATTTCAAAAAGTGCAAGGAGATTACATAGATTTTAAATCGGTGGAAGAATTAAGGAACGATGGATGAAATACACATTGGCTGTTATTTAGACAATTAAGGGAGAGATATAAAAAAGACAAGGAAAACAGGGGTTTGAGACTAAAGAAAAAGAATTTGATAAGTTGTTAAAGCCAGAGATTGAACATAAAGTAAGTCAGATATATAAGATTTTGTTACTATTACAAAACGAGCCGGAAACGGTTAAACCAGTAATGATCAAGTGGGCCAAGATATTAATCAAATTATAATGATGGAACAATGGGAAAAGGCATGGAAGACCACCTGGAAACTAATAAAACCAGTAAGTTTAAGAGAAAATTATTATAAGATATTGCACAGATGGTATATAACCCCAACACAAATTACAAAGATATATAAAAACTCAAAGGATACGTGTTGGAAGTGTGATCAGAGAGGTACGTTTTATCACATATGGTGGTGCTGCAAGGTTGCAAAAAATTTCTGGAAGTTGGTGCATGATAAAATTCAGAAAGTGTTTAGAAGTAAATTTAACATGTCACCACAAATCTATTTATTAAATATGATTGAGGAACTACAATTAGATAAATCACAAAAAAAAGATATTTATATATATGATAACAGCAGCCAGAATCTGTTATGCCCAGGTTTGGAAAACAGAGTGTCCTCCTAGATTAGAGGACTGGCTGTTAAAACTATATGAGATGGCTGAAGCAGGCATTGTGATAGAATCTTTGGAAGATAGCATGAAAAGTAAATCGAGAGAAGAGTGGAAAATGGTCCGATATGGGAGGCTTATTGGGGGAGATAGGCTATTAGCTTTTTAAATATATGAGAAGTTCTGAATATTTATAGAAATCTGATATGGTGGGAGAAATTAAAGATAGGAAAATGTTTAAGAGGTTAAATAAAAGGGGAATAAGAAAGCAAAAGAGGAAATAAGAAAGTGAAACGTTTTTTAACAATGTAAAAGAAGAGATGAAGAAGGATTGTTACAGATAAATGAAGCAATGGAACCTGAGTTTCGGCAAGGGGGGGAAATGGGGGGTAGATGTTCTATGTTAGTGTAATGTTTCATTTTATTGTATTGTAGTATACAGTTTTGCTTTGTGTTTTATGTTTTTGGTTATGTTTATTATTTGTTTTGTTATTAAATATGTGTTTAAATAAAATAAAGAAATAAAAGGATTTCAAAAAGTGAAAGCAGGTATCTAGAAAATATTGGCATTTTTACCGGTTGGTTCTGTTTTGTGAACTTTATCAATTTCTTTCTTGTCAGCAGATTCCAAAGTTGATAGGTATGGTAGATAGGAACCTATTTTGTTAAAGCTTTCCTTTTTTCCGAGATCAGCCTGTGGCTGCATTCCCACTGGGGAAAATGGCAGCTGTCTACTCAGGGGCACGAATATGAAATGTTACAAGCTGATTAGTTATGGAAACAATTTGATTCCTTGCAGCACTGTTTTATAACTTGCAGGAAAAGGATAACTGCCTTGAGGAAAATCCATAAAAAGTCTTGAAAACTGAAATTAAAAGTTGCATTTTTAAACAGATGTCTTGATTAAAATCCAAGAGAGTAAAAAATCTGAGAAGGGTTGTGAGCGTATCTTTGGTAAACTGTGCTACAACTAAATACCAAATAGAGGTTATTGCCATAGTTGTAGATAAGAAAAATACACATCAATAATACAATAAAACTAACCAAAAGGAAGACTTGTCAAAGAGATAGAAATGAGGGGAAGTTGCTCTAGAAATAGTAACAACATAACACCTAAATCCAGTTGCTAATCCCACTTAGAGTAGACATGTCAAATCAATGAATTTTGCATAAATGTTGTTTTGTCATTTAGCAGTTGGTTTAATAGATCTTAGCCTGTTGGAAATAACAGTTGCATTCAGGGCTAAATCTGTTTGTACTCAGGCTGCATAAACAGGTTATGCAATTTTTAGTTGCTTAGTTACCTACCTTTTAAATGTTCTCTTGAATAAATTGAAATTTGGTTATAGAAGAAGTTTCAGAAATGAAAGGTACCACTTATTGGAAGGAAAGGAAGTATTTATCCCCCTCCTTTTTTTTCCTATTAGTCACAGACATCTGAACCAAAATAACCTCAGAAACAAACAATGTGTTGATTTAACATTAGTTTTAACCAGTATTCAACCCAGGCTTTAGATGATTAATTTCAAATTAAACCTCGTAGTACTAATTTACTTTTCATATATATGTCATATATATACTTTTGATATATATACTTTTGATACATCTGTTTTACGGCAGTTCCCAGATTGAGCTAAATCTATAGTTCATCTTTTTGAAATGCTTCATTTGTAAAAATAGTAACTATGCTGCAAGAAGTAGATAACATTTTTGGATTATTACCCTGCATTCATTCCAGTTGTATTTTTAGCAGTGCTTCTGAGGCTGAGTTTTGTAACACTGTTATTTTTATTTATTTATTCATTCATTTACTTACTCAGTTTATACTCTACAGGTTTCCCAGAATGGGACCCAAGATGGATAAGAGAACCTATGCATTATGATAATTTTCCCCCCTAAACATACTAATTTCAGTTCTGATATAGACATGTGTATCCTGTCATTGGACTTTTCAAGGCTGCAGTCCTATAACTGCTTGCCTGGGATAAGATCCATTGAAGTAAGTGTGTCTTACTTCTGAAGAAGTATATGTAATTGTCCTGCTATATTTTGTATGGAAAAAGGAGTAGAAATGAAGAAAAATGCTGGAAATTTTAAAGCCTTAATATTTGAAAATTATCCTATTACAAGCTGCTGAGTTTGTATTTAAAACATCAAAATTACCTTTATTCAATATCTCATACCAAATGTCAGATGTTATGACATCTGTCTGGCTGTTATGGACAACTATAAGCTGTAGTTTGGGGAAAAAAATTAAAATGTGAAGAGGGAGGGCTATAAGCTAAGAATAAAAGGGAATATCAGAAAACTTACAATGTGAACTGAGTTACTGCAAAAAAAAAAAAAAATCAAGAACCTCTGGATATATATTCTTATATTCTAAAGGGTAGCTCTTATTATAGAATTAAAGGAATCCAGTTACAGCTTTTGAATGGCAACTCCCCCAGCCATCTGTTACAAATTATTTATTTAATTAATTAAAATATACCAGCTAACTTGTAATGCCCCTTTGGATGGATTACTTAAATACTTAAGACAGGCTGTAATAAATCAATAATTGGTAACAATAACCATGATGGGAAATTTCAGTATTAAAATATCTTAAAAATCAGGATAGAACTGGTAATAGAAGAACAAATTAAAGATAAAATATCTGCTAGGGATTGAAAAAAAAGGTCTTACTCTGATATCTAAAGATACATAATGTGAATACTCAGTGGATCTTTGTAAAAAAGCACTCCATAGATGGGGCCACTATTTAGAAGGCGGTTTCTCTGGTAGGGAGCCGTTACCATTATGGATGGTATCTCTTGAAAAAGACCACCAGAATGATCTTCGTAATCAAGAAATTGCTTCTTTGTATGAAGCCTAGAATCTGGCTGGCTAACATTGCTAATAAATTTGATTTGACCTCTTCCAAGGAGTAGCTTTTCTCCTCTGTTCTGCACTGTCTAAGGTTTTTGGACTGTCTTCAGATTAGTCCTATATACAATGCGTTGCAGCAACCCAAGTGGGCTAGTGTAGTAGTTCATAACCTGGGGTCTGCAGAGCCCTCTCAGAGGGTCTGTGAAGCCCTGCTGCTGGACACCAATGGCAGAAGCAGCAATGGAGGTGCGGCAGTGGGGTGGGTGCTGAAACTACTCTCTCATTTGCAAATGAGGGAGCTGTTTGGGCATCTGCACACACCTTTCACCATATCTCTTTGTCAGGAACATGCCCACACATGCCTACTGCCACGACCCTGATGAAAGGAACACAGCAGATATATGTGCATGTCCAAACTGCTCTTTTATTTGCAAACAAGGGAACAGTTTAGGGACATGCAGATGCTGCCTTCATGACTCTGGAGATCAGGGTTTGAATCCCCACTCAGACATGGAAACCCATTATGTGACCTCAAGCAAATCACATTGCTGTAAGTCAGTTTTCAAGGGGGAGAGATACGATGACCAGAAAGGACCTTGCACTGTCAGCAGCACTTTGTTGTTTGTTGTGTGCCTCCAAGCCACTTCTGACTCATCGCCACTTGAAGGTGAATTTATCACAGGGTTTTTTGGGTAAGATTTGTTCAGAGGTGTTCATGTGTTTTGTGGCTCTGGCTATAATGAAACACATGTGATCCTGCTCATATAACTCTCCTTTGGTCATGGGTCACTTTTATACTGTGTAATACATTGAAATACTCTCTGGGGTCAGAAAATATCCCACAGATTACATAGGCTACTTTTTTTTATCCTGATTGTGAGGATTAAGCTTAATCATGGTTAATAAGAACAAGCTAGTTTCATTAATTATGATTTCTACTGATCATAGTTTAAGGCTAGCTACAGTTTGTCTGAATTGGATGTTATGACATGCTTCAGGCACTCTAAATTGGCAGGAAAAGCTTGTGAATTTAGCATACCCTAGGAAGAAACTAGCAAAGCCACTCGTTAGTATTCTTTGCCTAAGAAAACTCCACGAAATATATGGTGTTGCCATAAGTCAACAGGCAACTTGAAGCCACATACACACAAACAATCCTCCCATAAGCAGGGTAGGAAAATGCCTGTCCATGGTTTAGCATTACATAAAAATGCAGCCAGTGGCTAGCAATATGAATAACCAAAATGCCAGTTAGAATGCTATGAGAAGATGAATTGCTTTGGTTAGCACAAACTGACTGACTTCATGAAGAAAGGTGAAGAGCCATTAGTATATGAGAAGCCAGACTGAAATTGTGACTGAATTCATTTTCTGAGCTGTTTAATTGTGCGGTATTGTAATAATCCCTGAAAAGAGCTTCTTATGTTTGCCCCAACAGGCAGTCACTGAGCTTAGTAGAGGCGCGTCAGACCTTTTGTATTGTTTATGTATCTTGCTTGCCTCTCAAGTGCAGAGATCTGGAGATGAGTTCATGCTTGTCAAAATAGATTATGCTTTCTCAACAATTGTTGTTTCCCAAACCAAATTAAGTGTAGTTTTAAAAAAGTCTATACTTTTTTGTTAATCTTAGTTTCAGAATCAAACATGTGGTTTTTTAAGATTTCAAATAAAAGTATCTGGTAAATACCTTTTCTGCTATGATGTAGCACTGATGTATTTTCTTCTTTTACAGGAATCTAATGTGCTAATTGCTGCTAACAGCCAAGGTACAATTAAGGTAAAGTAATCTACAATGTTCATTTTTGGAAAAACTGACCATTAATAACACCAAGAAAGGTTTTCTAGGATATCCTCCTTACTTTAAATGCTTATAATTAAAAATGACTAACTTGGATTTGCTGCAGGTTGCAGAACTGGAGATCTGAGATACTGAGTTAGGGGGAAAGATGCAGAATTGGGTGGATTCAAATGCTTACTGTGCCTGATTGTATGCATCATATCAGTGGAAAAATCAGTATACTATGGACTGCTGGGAAAAGATTTAGAACTATTGCCTTCACTCTCCTGGGGCTCTGCAAAGGAAGGAGACAAAGGCAGTGTTTTTATTAGCCAGAGACAACCTCCAGTCCAGAAACCTCCATTATCTTCCTGGATCGAGGGAAGATCAAAGAGATTATCCAAAAGGGCTCCATAACTCAGCAGTTGTGGAAACCACAAGAATGGTCAGCAAAGCTGTCTAGGGGAACTGGGAGTGCATCGTGCCTCCCTGTTGTTACTCACCTGGGGAGCTGGAAAGCAGCTGTCCAAGGACATTGAGCTCACAAATCTTCCTGTTCTTTTCCTAATATCTTTAATATCTCGTGACTTCTTCAGCATCTGAATCTAAAGAAATCTTGGGCACAGAAGTGATAGTTTATGCCTTGGTACCCTGCCCTCTTTTTGAGGATAAAGCCAAAAAGTACAACTGGAATGAGTAAGATTTGTAATGAATGACTTAGCAATAACAGTATATGAAAAATTAAGTGTCTTTACTCTGGAATAATCATTTTCATCATTTTGAATTTATTAATTTTGCATTAGAAAATGGAGCTAGTTTTGTTCAAAACTAGATTGGATTGGATTGGATTGAACTGGACTAGACTGGACAAGGTTTAAAAATATTGATAAGGTTGGGTACTGTTTGTCAGACAGTTCAGTAGTGCATATGCAGAAATGTCTGTGTTTTAAGAGAGGAAGGAGCCCCCGCCCCCTGTGCTCAAAAGAGGCAGGGTTTTATCAAACCATGTTTGACAAATTAAGAGGATAAGAGAAATGGTATCCTCTATGCCAAAGTCTTTGATTAAATCTTTGAAAGAATCCTTTAGAGGAGAGATTGGGATTCTAAAAGACAATGTATGTTCTGAACAAGCTGATGAAGAAAAAGAGATGAAGCAAATATCACAAGATTTGGATGTGCTGGAACAGCCCCACATTATGCTTGCTACAAGCTCAACATCTGATGAAAAATTTAACAAGCAAGAGGATAGAGATCATATTACTACAACATGAATGTTGGAAGTGTGAAAAGTGTGTCTGAGGACACTGAAGGTGCAATGACTGGGGAAAAAATTTTGGCACTATACCAGGGAGGAAGTATAGATCAATGTGGGGGAAAGGATGTGGTAAAACATACTTGAAGTATATGCTGTTAAATGTGATACATCTGCCTCAATTTGTATTTTGCCTGTCTTTAGAGGGAAAACCACATTAGGATCAACTTAGATGAAAATGAGTTTAAAGGATTTAACTAAATAGTTTTGATATATCTGGCTTCTTTTTCATTTAAATGCTAAGGATGATTATCAAATATACTTTACTGTTAAGAGTTAAAAAGGAGAAAGAACTGTTAATTTGACAGCATATATGATTTTTTATGTTGGGGTTACAGTATTGGAAAATTGAATTGTATAATGGAAATAATAGATTTTGTCATAGGAAGGATAGAACACGTATTGATGCAAAGGCATTGGATTAATAGATATTGGATATCTTGAAGTGCTAAACATTAAATTTCAGGAACATATGAAAATTCTGAACCTGTGATTAAAGGAATTAGGTATGAGATTGGTGTATTAGAAGAACAGCTAATGGATATGTTAAATTGTTAATTTGGTTTAAACTTCAAACATTAGGAGTGTAAGCATTTGGAAGAATAAGAGATGCTTTTGGTTTGTTCAAACAGAAGTAAGAATTATTATTAGTAATGGATAGACTTTGCATCCAACTTTTATTAACTTTTGGAAGGATAATTATCTAGTATCATAAGTTATCTTTTGTGTTTATATTAATGAAATTGATAGATTACCGAAAGAAAGGTGTTTTGTCTAATGCTAAAAAAGGATGGGAGAGGCTTAATTAGGATTTAGTTAAAGAAGCTAGAGGAAAGGTTGGAAGACACTTATTTTTCTTTCTATTCCCTTTTTCTTCTCTTTTTTTCTTTACCTTTTACTCTTTTTATTTTTTATTTTTCATTTTCTATATTTTTATATAGTATGTGGATTGTTCTACTTGTATATTTTTATTCTATATCACATAACTATTAAAGATACTTAAAAGAAAAATCAGCATACTATGAGAGCTCATGATCTCTCACTAAGATCTCATGATCTTACTAACACCTGCAGCTTCTCTTTATCCCTTTAAGAAGGTTCTCTGCAGTTTGAATCTTTTATGGTGTTTATTCCCTGTAGTGTAAACAATAACTACTGTTTTTACCCTCCGACATCCAGTAGCATATGGTTTCATTTTCCAGTGTGTCTCTTCCTGTGTCTTTCACCCTGGCTACATTTTCTGGCTACATTTCAGGCCAAAGTGTGCACATGCGTGTGCGCGCACACACACACACACATGGTGTCCTGGCAGGAACACCACCATCTGATTCTTGCCCACTTTTCATTTGCTCTTCCATGCTTTCTTACCAGCTGGGGTAGGGAACAGAAAGAATACCTTCTGAGTGGCGGGAGGAGTAAGTTCCATTGAAATCAATGCAGCTTAGTTCTGAGACTACATGTACTGAGATGGTGGAAAAAAGAGACTTATTTTTGCATTCCATCCCTTCTCCACACACACATTAGGAAGCTGAATTTCCGTGCCTTCCTTTCCATTGAGGGATGGGAGCAAGTTCTGTAGAAGATAATGGTGCTTACTTCTGAGTTGACCTGTCTTGCTTTGTACTATATGGCATTTTAAAAAGCTAGGAGTCATTGAAAAACAAGCAATTAGAAGTAAAAACAGAGTAAAGGAAGTTTTTTATTCTAAATAAAAAAGATTCCCTCATATTAAGGGAAGCCCTGGTGACACAGTGGTTAAATGCTGGTGGTTAAAAGCCATTGTGAGTTTGATCCTGCAGGATTCCAGTTTGACTCACAGCCTTCCATCCTTCTGTAGGTCGGTAAAATGAGTACCCAGCTTGTTGGGGGCAATTAGCTAAAAACATTGTAAACCACTTAGGGAGTGCTTTGCACTGATAAGCTGTATAGAAATGTAACTGCTATTGCTATTGCTGTGATAGGGCATTGTACACTTTGGCCATCATGATAATTTGGGAAAGGATGGATGACACGGATAGTGGCACACCCACAGGGTTATCACACAGGAGTATTCACGTCCTTAGCTATTCCTGCTTTGAAAGAACCAAAAGCATGTGTATTAGAAGAGACAAAGGGGGGCATGGAAACAAAGAGAAAATTTCCTGTAACCGATGTGAATTCCTACAACAGTTTAAAACAAAACCATGTGATACAGTTTCTTTTTAAAAAGGAGCATTCATTAAGAAGATAACTATGTTTGTTTGTTTATATCCTGCCTTGCAACTAACATGGGACCCAAGAGGGTGGACAACATTTTAAAAGCACAGTTAAATTAAAAATTTGCTAATACAAATGTTAAAATAAATTAAACTAAATTTGTTTTAAAAATACAAATTAAATACATCATTAAAATACACTTAAAAACATAAAAAAACACAGTACACTCGCCCCATTAAGAGTTTTATCTGCCACATATGCTAAAAACAAAAAGCTTATTTAAATAGAAAGTACTGTATCTGCTGATAGAAGGACAGCAGAGAGGGAGCCAACTGGACCACTCTGGAAAAGGAGTTCCATTGGGAGCAGCTACCGAGAAGGCTCTCTCTCATCTCCTCACCAAACATGCCTGGAATGGCAGTGGGACTACACGTGGCCCAGTAACAGTTTCCTGCAGTCACTGCCATTGAAGGTATCTGAGTAATACAGTAAGATGCACCTGTAATATTCTGTAATTTGTAGTCAGTGCAATGAAATGTAACTGTTATATTGTGTTCTCCATGTTTGCCTGAGGAAGCAGCATACAAAAGATATTGCAGGAACAAAACTCAAAAGTTTAGTGAACCCATGTTGGGTGTTCCAGTGTCTTAGTGGCTCTTTTGTGTCCTTTCTAGATTTGTAAAACACTTTGTCTTTCATTTTTCTTCTCTATTTCCAGCATCATTTCATCCTTCTTCTAGCTAGTGTAATCCCCACTGCAGTTGATAGATGATAGTAGATCTTTAAGCATATTGCTTCATTGCTATCATTGTTGTCAACACCATCCAGCTGTTTGATTCTGTCAGTATTGTACTCAGTATTGTGTTTCAAGTTGACAATACTTATTCAAGTGTAGTTTGTCTGACTTAGTCCTGAAAATAACATGTGACCTAGAGAATAACTCGAAATGGCCTTCAAGCATTAGCTGGATAAAATATAAAGCTGGAAGTGGAGGAAAGACAAAATTAAAAGCTAGAGTGGTAAACCTCCTAATTAGCTGGTTTTCTGTTGGTCAACTACAGATCTGTCGCAGCTAAAGCTGATTTTGATGAGAGGCATTGAGAGTCCCCAAAAATGTGGAGCAGTTTGCTTCTAGCAACTTATTTTTAAGCACCATTCAAATTTTTCAGCATCATTCCTCTTTGTTATGGGGTTGGTCTCTGGATTACTCCTCCGATAGTGCACAAACCTAAGGGTTTCAAATTTTCATTCCAGACCTGTGTTTATGTTAAGATAGGTGGCTGAGCAACTGCTGACTTCCCTTGTTAAAGTTTTACTACAATAAGGCTGAAGTCAATACAGTTGAGAATGAAAGAACTGACTATGAGCTTATCCCCGGCCATCCCCACCGTTTGAAAAAGAGAACCATTTTGACTTGATGGTTGTAACATGGCAGTCTGTCCATATGTATGTGCCTTTTTTTATGAATAGGAAGATATTCCCTAATTTTTGCCGAAGACTCCTCAAGTGCTAACCCATTAGTGTGCTAAGGAAAGGGCCAAAACACTTAACAAGAGCTGCAGTCACCTCTGTTACTCTTCCCTAATATTGCAAAGCAGTTCATGACATCACATGTACTTTTTTCATTAAAGAGGGGTGCACCAATAAATAAACTCCCCTCACATTAACACCGCTTCCATGCACACACAATTTCTTCATGCAGCTTTTGCTCTAAATATTAGTTTGGATGAGTAATTACATGGTAAGAGGGGATATCTAGCTTTACTCAACGTTATGAGTCCATCCTGGATGAAACTTGACTCTCTTCCTGACTCCCATTCCATACATGTAGCCTTCTGAAGAACAAATTTGTCTGCTTCCATTGTTAGGCTCTAAGCTTTTGTGGAGGAGGAGATGAACTGTAGCCCTCCTTGTATATTAATTGTTTTCTTCTTTTTTTTTTCAATCAGGTGCTGGAGCTGGTATGAAAGGTGTTCTGTCTCTCAAGGCTTTGAATACTTGATCCTACGTTCATCTGGGATTCTCAGTGGGACACAGAACTGAAGCTAACTTGCTCTTCCTTCTTAGAGTGCTCATCTCTTGAAGAGTTTCTTTTCATTGTGGACATTGTTAGGTCATCTTGGAACGTGGAATTACCAGTGGGATCAGTACCATCAACATTAACTCCACAGACTTTGTTGCTGCTCACTCTATTTGCTTGTCTAATTTTTATGATGGGTGGAAGGAGAAATGGATTCTTTTAAATAAAAGCAGATATTGAAAAAAGAATGATGAAACTTCATTGAGCCACACATGGAAATAAGACATCCTCTGGCTAATAGGCATGATTCCAAGTTTTCCCTTGCAGCAGGGCTATGTTCAAGGGCTGTGCTTGGGAGTTACCATCTTGATTACTACTTCTAAGCTTTTTCCCCCTTCAATTCCACCAGAGAAGAAAAACTCACATCACAACTGGAACACCTTGTGCATGTGTCTTCTGATTTGAGGTCGTCAATTAAACTTTGTTTTAGCCCTGATTGTTTTTATCTATGAATTGAATTGTGTGTTCAGGCAAGTGTACTACTTATAAGATTGGAGCTCTCTCTACAATCTAATAACCAATAATTCTCATGTGAAAGGACCACTTCTAAGGCAACTTGATTTCCAAGTGCACCTCCTTCTTATCTTACCTCTCTTGCCTGCCAACTAAGTGAGTTTGCTGTCTGTGATGCAGACATGGTGATTGGAAGCAGATTTGACACTACTTAATTATTTTCCCATAAGCGACCAAACTGTCAATAAATAATGACTACTTGTCTCTTTAATTCTGAATTGTACTGAAATTGTTCTGCTGGAGGCAAAAGCAACAGTGCCTGTCCACACATGATCAGATTTGTTCACCCCTAACCACTCCATTCCCCACATGTGTCACTTGTAGAAGCCAAGTATTTTTGGTATTATAATATATCTGGGAAACAGATTACGGTAGCTTTAGTTTTAGTAACCCTGCATACATTAGTTTTACAAGTGGAAAGAATGGGGAAATAAACTGTGATTCCAAATATTTCATTATTAATTTGTTATCCAGCAAGCAAAGGCTTGTTTGTAGGGAGCAGTTTGCCCTCTTTGTATTGGCCACAGTAGCATTTCTATTGCCATGGCTTGGAAGAATTTACACAGTTAAATATAGGGTTGCAATGTCTAACAATTATTTGACTGGATCAATTTTCTCATCATTATTTATATAGCTCCACTTTGCAGGTAAAAGAGCAACAAAATTCTTTACAAGTAAAAGTACAGCAAAAAAAGATGTTAACAATGCTCCTAATTGGGTAGGGAAAAAAATTAAAGTGTTTCTATATACAAGAATTCATAAATCTGCAACAGCAAGCATACAAAGAAGCATTTTTCTCTTAGAGAGGACAGAATACCTCTTTGGAGATGATCGTTACTACACTGCGAGTTTGCATTAGAAAAAATATGCTTCTTGCTTCAGAAATATTCAGATTCAGATTCAGATGCAGATTGAATCGATAGATGAATTGATTAAAACTCATACAATTTATTAAATTATTTCAATTCCAATTTCTTTAATTGAATTGTTACTTCAATTAAAAGTCATCAACATATAGGCATCATGCAACACCAAAAGCACTTTTCCTGGCCTCCCATGACTTCAATATCATTCTGAGAATCCCAGCTTTCTATTTTAAAAAGAAAGATAGGACTCTCAGAATGATCAGAATCATGACAAGCCAGGAAACCACAGAATCATAGAGCTGGAAGAGACCACAAAGGCCATCATGTCCAACCCTGTGCCATGCAGGAATATGCCATCAAAGCATTTCCAACAGATGGTTATCTAGCCTCTGTTTAAAAACCTCCAAAGGAGACTACACGACATTCCAAGACAGTGTAGTCCACAGTTGAACTGCTCTTACCATCAGGAAATTCTCCTAATATTTAGATGGAATCTCTTTTTCTGAAAAGAGTTGTTTCTCAAAGTCCTGGTTGGAAGAGAGTTTTTTATGTGTGATCCTTTATGCCATCTACTCTTCCTCAAAGGAGAAGACATTGGCTTTTCAAGCTGACTTTAGTTTTTCTTCTTAGTTTGGTATAAAAATCCTTACATTATATTACAGCAGTTGTTCAATATGCCTTTCACCATGAATTTCAAGCATTTGCTTACATCCAGCAAAGAGCTGTACCTCCCTTCTACCAATATCCAAATTTTGCAAGGAAGAAAAAAAGCTGAAAAAGCACTCTCACCAGCACCACCAAAGCGTTGGGTGAAAATGTGATGTTTCTTTTTGCTTCAAAAGCCCGCCCCATGTTGTCCTCTAGGAGGGAATTTTATCATGTTTTGAAAAGTCTCTGGTCTCTTTTAGGCCCAGGAAAATTCTTTTTCCCAGCCAGAAAGTGCCTAGGAGTAATTTCTGGTTTGAAAAAGGGCCACCTTAACCACAGCAGATCTGTGCACCCACCCACAGACACCCCCCCATCCCAGGAGGGGGTGAACTGAGGAGCGCTTTGCAGCCAAAATAAACATTAAAAACCAATTTTTACAAAATGCTTTGGTGGAGGCATGAAGGGATTGTAACTCCCACCAAGGCCTGTGAGGTGGCATGTGCGGCCCAGAGGCTATGCTTTGTTCTCCCCAGGCCTTCATATCTCTTATTCATGGACTGAATTAGGAATTAGAAGTAGAGTTGGTTTTTTCCCCCTTTTATTCTCTATAATTATGTAAAGAGGTAGACATAACATGAAAGCATCAGTTCTGGAATTCTCATGGAAAATTTTTTTATTTATTTATTTATTTATTTATTTACTAAACTTGCATCCCGCCTTTTTCCCAAATGGCATCCAAAGCAGTTTACAATAATCTGAAAAAGATGCTGCTAATTAGTTTACAAAACTTAGAAACAAATTCAGTGAATCAGTATTTGGAGTAGAGAGTGTGATGCACTTTCATGATCGCCACATAGATTTCTGGAATTTTTGTTTGTTTTGCAGGGCTGTTTTTGAAATATTCGTAATACATATACATAATAAGATATAGTCTTCATTTTATTTTGTAAAAAGATCCGTAAGTGTGTTATCACTAAATATTTTCCAGACCAGAACTGGAAGGCAGGGGATGCAGCTTAGTCATGGCGTGTAATTACACAGTCTGGGAACATGGATCCTATGTGGCTTGATGACAGTATTGCTACAAACTGTCACAAACAACATTGGTGCCAGGCTTATAAAATGTTACAAGGAGGCTGTAGCTCTGTTCTTTGTTGTTGTCATGAATAGCCAGAGGATGGCACCCTGCAATTGCCAATATGCTGCTTTTCTCTGGATAGACATAACTGTTTCAAAGAGAACTGAGTGCCACCCCATGGTTTTAAAAAGCTGCAAGATGAACCAAAAATGACTTATTTCTGTATTTAATAGAGTGGGTTTTTTTTAAATGTATTTATCTGTTGATTGTTTTACCTCATTTTATAACCTGCTTTTTCTCCAAGAAATTGAATGTTCTCTTCCCATTTTAACTTCACAACAACTCTGAAGTGGATCTGGCTGCAGAGTAGTGACTGGCTCAAGCTCATTCGGTGAGCTTCATGAAGACTTGAATTCGGATCTTCCTAGTCCTTGTCCAACGCTCTTAGTTACTGTGCCATAGAGGCTCATATAATAATGCCACTGTGTTGGAATTGTGGGCCACAGCTGATAATAATGAAAAAAGCAGGAATTATTCACTTGCCTGCACAATTGTTTTTTTGCCATTGGCACAATTACAGATTCAAATACTTACAAAGTGGTCCTGTTCCTCTTAACCCATGACTGGTGGATGATTCTGTTGCTCATAGCTTTCAGATTTGAATAAAGGAGATTTTTATTGTTGCTATTGTTTTAAGTAATTCTGGTAACTGACTAGTTCCTAGTCATCCATTAGCATGTGCAAGATAATATCACCTTCTATGAATATAGAGAACCTTAAGCAGTTGCCAGTTTTCAGCTGCTATAAGAAAGAGAGAGCCAAATCCCTGCTCACCCTCAGAGGAGGGCAAAGGCAAACCCCTTCTGAGCAAATCTTGCCAAGAAACCCCTGTGATAGGTTCTTCTCAGGGTCACCGTAAGTCAGAACCAACTTGAAGACACACAAGAAGAAGGAAAATCAAATTCCTTGCTGGACATAATTAGAAAAAGGAATCATAAAATTGTCAGTATTTTGTTGGCCTTATACAGTTCAGTTGATGACCAAACTCGGAATACTGTGCACTGTTCTAATCACTACTTCATACAAAGAACAATAAATCTGGAAAGGGTGCAAAAAGGGGTTATCAAAATGATGAAGGGTTACAGTATTGGTTGTACAGCTCAGAAGAATGGAAGAAAGGTTAAATTTTGCATTGTGTAAAGATAGTGCAACTCGTAATACTAGATTCCAGGATCATCCATTTGAGTTGAACAGTTGAAAATTTAGGACAGATAAAGCAAAGTACTGATTTGCACACTGCTAGGCAAACTAGAATTTGCTACTACAAAATTCTCTGATCTGTTCCTTAATAGATATGTTAATTTATCCATTTCTGCTACTTCCACTATTTTATTTAACCAATTTTTATTGGTTTCTTTAAAAAATTATTTGACAGTAAAGCAAAAGAAATAATCAGAGATAAACAATACAAAACATTGTACACTATACAAAACATTATCATACACCAATCTAAAGAAAAAAAATATCAATATGCAACTAATCTAGAACTAAATTACTTAAAACAAAAAAAGTTGGTTCCCTCCCTTATTGCAAACAGCTCCTATTAAATAATTGTACTTAACTTTCTTAAATCATTGCCTACAATCTAAGTTAATTTTATTGCTCTATCTATACCTTAAACACATGCTATTTTAAATTTTCCCAAAATTTGCAAATAGGGAAACCATTGTAATTTGCTCCAATTGTTATCTATTTTTGATAATAACTTCTCCATTTTGCTTTTCTAGTAATTCTTTATACATCAATCATCTGGTTGAACTTCTAAAATGTTCTTGTCAAATCATTTCTTGAGGTGATAAACAGAGAGTTTTTACATAAAACCTTAACTTGTATTTTTCCTACACTTTTAGCAATGCCCTTCTGATGACATTTTTTTTAAAAAAAATGCATAAACTGTGGCCTTGTTATACGAAATATAACCATGGCATCCTTAAATCATGACCTTCTAGATTCAACAACTCCTTGTTTCTCAAGCTAATCGGTCTTTTAACTACACTAAGCAGGCTCCCTCAAAATACAATCTTAAATCAGGTACTCCAAAACCACCTCTTTCCCTCATCTCTGTCAATAATTTAAATTTAATTTGTTGTTTCCTCCCATTCCAAGTAAAGTTTAACAAATCATTTTGCCAGGGAACCTCTGAAATCACTCCTGGAATTATTTGAAACAAAAATACCATTTTGGGTAAAATATTCATTTTAATGGCAAAATTCTTCTCATTATAGATAGGTTTGACTTTTTCTATCTGTGTCTTTTTAAATATTCTCACAACACTTCATATAATAATTTTCAAATAATTTACCATTACTGGAAATAATCGTGACTCTCAAGTATTGAACTTTACTTTCCACCTCAAAATCTGTTTTTCCTCTCAATATTTCATTCTCATGATAACTCATATTCAGTCAAAACATTTTGTTTTTGTTTTGTTTAATTCCCTTTGCCTCCCTAAATTCTTTAAGCATCCTAATTAATATTTCCACATAGTTTATTGGGTTTTCAAGGGGGAAAAAAGACCGGATCATCTGCAAAGGCTCTGACTTCTTCCTAGGACTTCTTCCTAAAAGGTCTTAATAAAACATCCATTGAGAAAATAATCAGCAATGGAGAGAGTAGACAACCTTGTTGAGTACCCTCAAAAGTTCAGTTGATTCTTCCTTAACAATTACTCTTGCTTTCTGCAGCATAGACATTTCCTCTAACCACATAGAAAATTTCCCCCAAACTTCTATTGTAGGTGCTGGGTATCCATTTCCAGACGATGGAGAGCAGAAATATCAGAAGGCCATTCATACAAACTGAGACAGCTTAGCGTTTCAGTGGAGCTTCCCTGTTCAAGATGGAATAGAAGCATAGTCAAGAGTCAGTCCAAAAGTTCAGGAATCCAAGGTCAGACAATCTGAGGGTCAGAGAATCTAGGCAGCAAGCAGGGAATCCAGAGCACACAGAGGACTGGCAAACACACAAGGTGTTTCAGGCATCAGACCACCACCCTCTGCCTTCCTCAAAAAGATTGGAGCCAGCTGGCTCTCATCCCAGCTTGACTAGCTCCCAATGCACTTGCCTCTCCTTGTTTTCTTTTGAGGCTGCTGTTCAGCTAGAGAAGTTGACTCATGGGCCCATGACAACTTCATTTTTTCTATCACCTTGATTTGGAAAAGTCCAATTCAGGTTATCAGATGCTTTTTCTATATCTAAAAAATCAGAGTTCCTTTTTTCTCATTATGACTTTTGGAAGTAATCATATTAATAACTATCTAATGTTTCTCATCTGTCTACCTGGTAGAAATCCACTTTGATCTTTGTGAATGTAAAATTGCAATATAATCTTTAATCTTTTTGGCAAAGTTGAAGTGAAAAATTTGTAATCATCTTTCAGGAGGGAAATTGGTCTGTAATTTTTAACCAGTTTTATATCCTGATTCTGTTTTGGATTTGCCTCCTTCCAACTTTCAGGAATTTTCCAACTGATTAAAATATTATTCATTGTTCTTAATAGAGGTAATAACATTTAATCTTGGAAGCATTTAAAATACACCATTAATAGGCCACCTGGTCTTGGTGTTTTTTCTCATTTTAATCTAGAAATAGCTTCCACTAATTTGATCTTTGTAATATTTTTATTCAGTTCTTCAATCTGCTGTTCTAAGAGCTCTGGTAGATCTTGATTGCTTTATAAATTTTCAATTTCTAGTACAGAAACAATTTGGTCTCTATATAAATTTGAAAAATAACTATAATTTTTTATTTCCCCATTTCCTGTAAAACATTTTTCACCTTCTTTCAATTTTGAGATTAATTTTTTTGTTACGTTCTTCATGAAGCTTAAGAACTATTCATCACCATAACCAAATTCAAAATAGTTTGCTTCAGAAATCTCAATTTTATTTCCATCTCATTTATTGTAACCGTTGAAAGCTGATTTTGTAAAATCTTCAATTGTTTAGGAATTTTTAAATTCATTGGAATGGTTTTCTACATTTCTTTTTTTCTTAATTTCATCTAAGATTGTCTTATATTTCTTGTTTCTTTTTTCTCTTAAACTGTTCCCAAACTATCCCCTCTTCTGTACCTTTATCTCAATATATTTCCAAAAATACTTTCAGTTTTTCTTTACATTTCCTAATTATTTCTTCATTTCATAAAAGTGATTTATTTAACCTCCATCTAAAAGAGGAGGAAGATTTTCTCAAGAAGACTAACAATGAGTTATGGTCTGAAAATGACTTAGTTAATATTTCCACTTTATTAATTTTATTTACCAAATTTCTAGATATCCAGCCCATCTTGCTTCTCAAGAGTGATCTATGCCTTTCTGGAAAAAGATATATTCCCTGGTTTTCTTTTTTTTTTCACATCTCAATGTATCTAGCAGCTGTAGTTCATCCACTAAATCAAAAAAAACTACTGGAAGTTTACCTTGATTACTTTTGATTCCTTTTTTGAAAAGTGTGTCTACATTAGAGCCCACTACCCTGTTCCAATTCAGAAAACACATTTGTGCATATGAAAACTCCAAGATTTTGTTTTTTGACCCTTTGAAGAATTTAAGCTTTTCCTTTATATGAACATAAATCCTCACTAACAACATAGGTTTGTCATCAAATTTTACTTCCACCCTCAGAAGTCTCCCATTTTCATCTGAGATGATCAAGTTTGGACTTAAGTGTTGTTTAATATATGTAGCTACCCCATTTTTCCTTTTATGAATATCCAAAGAAATAAATTCTGCCCTCACCTTTTATTATACAACAGTTTTGCATTTTTTTTTTCTTATGTGTATTTCTTGCAAATACAGCACATCTAAATTTAACTTAGATAATTAATTTAGATCAGTAGTTCTTAACCTGAGGTCCAGGGATCCCTGGGAGGGCATGGAGCCTTCATACAGGATCTGCAAAGCCTTGCTGCTGAACACTAGCAGCTGTGGCAGCAACTGAGACATGGCAGTGGGGAGGTTGCAAGTGCTGAAACTGCTCCCACATTTGCAAACAAGGGAGCAGTTTGGGCACACACACATACACATGTGTATATATCCTTGTTGCCATGTCCCTAATGAAAGGGACTTGTCTGTAGGCATGTACGTGTGCTCAAACTATGACTCTGGAGACCAGAGTTGGAATCACTGTTCAACCATGGAAACCCACTGGGTGACATCAGGCAAGTCACATTCTCTCAGCCTCAGAGAAAGGCAAGGGCAACAAATCCTACCAAGAAAAACCCTGTGATAAGTTTGCCTTAGGGTCTTTGTAAATCAGTTTTTGAAGAAGAGAAGACTAGAAAGAACCTCACCCTCTCACTGGCACTTTGTTGTTGTGTGCCTTTAAGTCACTTCTGACTTATGGCCACTCTAAGATGAACTTATCCCAGGGTTTTTTGAGTCAGATTTGTTCAGAGGGGCTTTGCCTCTGCCTTCCTCTCAGGCTGAGAGAATGTGACTTGCCCAAGGTCACCCAGTGTCTGAGCAGGGGTTTAAATCCTAGTCTCCAGAAGCCTTTAATAATTACTTGAGTATTTAAATCTAAATTTAAATATTTAAAATTTTAGTTAAGTCCTGATGGTCCCTGGCAATAAATTATATTACAGATATTATTATAATATTATTATATATTATAGTATAGTATATATACACAGATGTATTTTATCTTATATTATGTTACCAAGGTCCCTGGTAAAGGTTAAGAACAACTGATTTAGATAATTTAGATAATGATTTTATAATCTATATATCTACACCATTAACATTCCAAGACAAACATCTACAATTGTGACATCTTTTAACTCATAAGTGGCAAGTCTCTACTAGTAAATTAACCTAAATGTCAAAGTCCAGCAAATTGACTTCTTTTTTCTACTTTTCTGACACTACTGAACTTCCAGATTGATTCTCCTTCCCTGCGTTTTGTGGTCCATCTGCCTTTGATCAGTAACTTCTTTCCTTTCCTTCCCCTTTTTCTTCATTCTCCAATGATTTATCTCAAAATTCTCTTTAAATTTAAGGAAGAAGTGTCTGGCTTTATGTACAGCGTTCAGCCCTTCTCCTTTATATGTAAAAAAAAAAAAAAAGCTTATCCCAGTTAAAAGGAACTCCTTTCCCTTTCATTTTTTCCACTAATCTTCTATAATCTTTTCTCTTTCTTAAAATTCTTGTTGAGATTTCTCTCAAAACAATCATTAGTTTGCCATCAACTTTGAAGCAGTGCTTGTTGTTGTGTTCATCAATCACATTGTCTCTAGTTCTTTTCTTTGAAAACTGGATTGCCACATCTCTGGGAAGGTTTCTTCACTTTGCATATGCTGAAGACACTCTAAAAAGTCTTTCTGTTTCTCCCTCACCAGTCTTCCTTTATATCTGAAAAACAGGCTGGCTTTCTATATATATTTTTTTCTTAAATGCTTATTCGTAGATTCTGGCAAGCCCCTTACTCTTATCCAACTTTTCATTTGTTCCTGTTCTATAAGGGCTAGATAAACCAACCGTCTCTTTATTTCAATATTAGAAGTTTCTACATTCCTTTTCAAAGTTTATATATTGGACTTTGTTATTTTCCACTTCAGATATAATTTGATCCATGGTGATTTGCAAATGATTCATTTGTGTTTTTACTTCTTCAGAATTTAACTTTTCATCAGAGGTAATTCATCAGAGGCCTTTTTTTTAAAATATACTTTGGGGTGCTACATCCATAGATTCTCTTCTGGTCTGGCTCTCAGTAATCCTTTGCTTCCTAGACTTCATCATATTTCTTTTACTAATTTTGTAACTGTTGACTCTTAATTTCTTTCCTCTGATCTTAAATAATAGACAGTTACTGTGAACAAATACGAATCACTCAGATGAAAATTGTCTACTGTCTATTCCTCAGGTATTTTAAGGTCAGTGTTAATTTTTTGAATTTTTTGAATTTTATCTCTCAACAAAAAATTCTTAGCACCACTCCTTAAAACTATTCAGAATTAATTAATGCAATTCCACTTTAGTTTTCTTTCAATCTTTTTTTCTTACATCAACAGCTAAATAAAATAAACATAGTCCTCAATCATTTGTTTAGAAGCTTCAGAAAACTCCAGCTCTAAATCAAGTCGTAAACTTTTTTGAGAGAGATTTACATTTCGCTCAATTGCTGTAATTAAATTGTTTTCTTCTTTGTAAAGTTGAAGGCTTTCATGGCCAGAATCCATAGGTTTTTGTGGGTTTTCTGGGTTTTGAGGCCGTGTTCTATTAGTATTTTCTCCTGACGTTTCACCTGAATCTGTGGCTGGCATCTTCAGAGGATATATTTATATTTATATCCTCTGAAGATGCCAGCCACAGATGCAGGTGAAACGTCAGGAGAAAATACTAATTGAACATGGCCTCAAAACCTGGAAAACCCACAACAACCTATGTTTCTTCTTATTTTTCATTGAAATTTAAATGAAGTGGCTATTCCACAGGGGACTTCACTTTAATTTTGCAAAAGGGCTTTTACGTTTTTGAGGTGTTATAACAGTAATAGTAGGATAAGTTTCTCATTTTCTAAAAAACAACTCTTTGTAAATTCACTTGAAATAAGATGTTGATTGCTGTGAATAATAAAAGGGGGAGGAACCCCCCCACACCCTTCAGTGGCAGATGCTGTCTTCCTTCACTGCTTGCCTCCCCAAAGCCTATTTTTCATCAACCAGGTGCCTATTTTGCCCAGCAAACTTGCAGCTGCAATGTCTGTAATGGTCCTCCTACACAAGGCAAGCTCTTTCCTGGGGTAATTAATTCAAATGCCCTAAAAAACTCCTGAGGGGATAGTCTCAGTCATGGAGTGACAGACAGGCTGTGTGAGCAGCTGAAATTCCAACTGGAAGTCCCACAGGTCTTCAGTCTTGATAAGGCTTTCCTCCAAGCATGGTACTCATGCAAGCCACCATTCTGCTTGTGCTGACCACACTCATTTCTGTTTCTGCTCTATGATGTATGCTCAGCCTCCACCAGAGAAACCAGCCCCCCCCAACTTCACTATAGCAGGTCTACTCTCCTTCTTCCCAGGGTTTCTGGGGTCAAGATGGTAGTGCCACCTTTCCCATGCTACTGCATTGGTAGTATCTATACTGGCATCACTACTCTCTGACTTGCTGAGAACATCATTCATCCCTATGTAGATCCTGAGAGATATTATTATGAGTGCTATTGGGATGAATCACCATGCTTACTGTTACTTTCTGCCTAGTCCTTATCGTAGGGAGGTTCTCAGGTGTCCACCTTGATTCTCTTGTCTGCTTCCTTCAGTGACAGTTTCAAGACACTCTAACTCACTGGAATTTACACTTCACAGATGACCACATGAACAACCACAGTTACAGGTAAGCAACTTTGTGAACATCCACAGCTATGTGTGAACTTGGAATTCATAGAGGATTCAGGTAAGTCAGCACCGGAAAGCTATTCATAACCCAGAAATGGGTTTTCAGAGTTGTCTTCATGATTCGATTAGCTAAGAAATGGGTGTCAATCAAGAAGAAAAGAATATCACCTCCCATGAGCAAGGTTCTTCTCCATAAAATAATATTCAGGGGTACCTCTTCTCCATGGTAGTGCTTTGGAGACAGTCTCAAATTCTAGAAATATGTTGTCTCTCATAAGTTTTGGATCATAGTGGTGATGTTAATACAATGCAGTGAAATAGGCGCCTTAAATACTAATACATTTTATTTAGGATAAGTAATCATGGGGTCAGGCTCACTTCACTAGATGCCTGGTAGATAGTTATACATATACTACAAGGAAGGGAAATGGAAATGCAAAGGATGGAAGTGAATAATTTTCTTGTTTGGCTTCCAGTTGTGAATTAATTGTGAACCACATGCCATGTAGTCGGAAGACCATCAGTTCCCCAGACTAGGTTTCAGATTTGTAAAGTAGTAAGAACATATAAGATCACTTGTGGGCATTCAGGAAAATAGTCCACTGAACGTGGATACACTATAATCAGCTTTTGGTGAGGCTATCCAATTATCTCTGTATGATAGACTTTAAAATATTTTGCACAGCTATATCCACTTCAGGCATTTCAGAACTCTTGCCACTTTTTTTTTCATTCCCTCCCCCCTCTCCTTAATGACTGTTTATACATGACCACTTTACTTGCCTTCTCCCATGATGTGGAAAGCCAGATCTTTTTGCCATTTTCTAGTTTTTTGAAGAGTTATTTTTACCCAAATGCAATTGTACAAATGCTACTTTCCTTAATAAAATTTGTGAGCATAACAATGTGTGTTTCATGGCTTTCATGGTGGTAAATTTTAATGTGCACAAAATAAGCATTGTATTTTCAGCTCTGCAGCATCTTTGCTTTTTGCATTTGCCAGTATTTTATTTTAGTTTTTTAAAAAGTTTTGGAATAAGAAAAAAGATATAGAGCATTTTAAGGCATTAAATTAAATGGGAAGCAGTTTTATTTTCAACTACATTTCTATTCTCTGTCAAGCAATGTTCAAATTTCATGTTTGGTTTCAATTAGATATGTAGCACTCCCGAGCAGAGTGATAACATTTTTTAAGAAATGGCAAGTCCTTCATTTACTTCCTCTTAATTTCTTTTCTGTTGAGTAATGGCTTCTATGTATTTTTTTTGTGAGTTGAAGTTACTTGTGCCTGCATTTTGTAATAGCAGGACACCATAGAAGTGTTTGGAGTAGCTCTTTTTGCCTCAAGATTTGTCTCTGAGTAGCATCAGTTACTTTCTCTCTTCCTTTCATTAGATATATGCACTGTCTTTAAAGTGTAGCCCAGAAAACATGGTATTAGTTATACTAATGGCACGGAAAGATTTGAGAGGGTGTAGGTTTTGCATTTAAGATAGAACAACACTGATTTTTATTTTTATTTTTTTGGATATTGACATAGATGGAAAAATCACTAAAAATAAAAATAAATTACCAAACACTTTTGTTGTTTTGATACTTTTCAGGCCCTATCTGTTTCTCTGGCTGTTGCTTCTTCACAGTGCTACTGTTCTTCATCCCGTTGTCTACTGCCTATTTTATTTTACATGGCTGTAAAATCAGTTTAGCTATAGTAACCATCTGATTCTCTATTCAACTATCTCTATTTTAATATTACAACCCTGTAACTCCATTGAGGTGTTCTATTGTGATAGTGTCAAATGTACATGGACCACCACAGCCATTCTGATTAAATAGCAGTGTATCAAAGAATGAAGGAAGTGGTGAAGAATTGCTGACAAACTGCTAAAAAGCAGGGGCATCTTGCCTTGAGGTTTCTCTATTTCAATAGTATAATTTAGGGCAAAATTTGCCAGGGTTGTTAATGTTAACTTTTGTATCTCTTTTGTAGATAAGCGAGTGATCTACCAAAAGATCCAGGCCTACGTGTCACTGTTTCAAGTAATACATTATCTATGAGCCTACTATAGCCCCAGACAGATAGGCAAAGAAAATCAAAGATGTCAGGCAACAGTTCTCAGCACAAGTGTGGAAGAATTCTCTTCCTAACGGAATGGTACCCTAGGCATGCTCATGGGTATGTCTGTGCAGAAATGTAGGAAGCTGCCTTATCGTGAGTTAAACTCTCACCCATCTAGCTCAATATTGTCAACTGACTCTCAACCGCTTTCCAAGATAGGATTCTTTCTTAGCCCAGCTTAAAGATCCTTGGTACAACCTCGTTGTTTCTCATCCAAGTGCTAAGCAAGCTTGCGCCTGCTTGTCCTCCAAATTCAGATAAGATGGGTGTGTTTAGGGTAATGCGCCATTGTTAAAATGCTATTACACTTTAGGTCCTTTAAAAAAGAAATGAACCATTTTTTCCACAGAATGAATTGTGAATTCTTTTGCTGTATCTCAGCCTTAGGTGGCTGAACTTATATAAACCAAAGGTGTCAAACTTTGTTCCCATCTCATTTTCACTGATTGAGGGTGTCATGAAGCCATGGCTGGAAGGGTTGAAGTGCCAGAATTTCTTGACTGAAAGGGTTAATTGCACCTTTTCCTCTGGTGTCACTCTTTAGGTTTCTCTGTTCCCTCTAAGTTTAGTTGCAATTTTCACAGTCACTGTGTAGGAAGGAGGTTGAATTTTCCCAACAACAATACATCATTATGAGCAAAAGCTGTTGCAATGAAAAGTCAATGAAAATGAAAAACAATTAAGAGCCATTGACTTTAAGAGAGACTTCCTCCTGCTGGAGAGGAAAATCACTAATTCCTTGATACAGATCAACATAGCTGGCTGTATTGTGGACTTTAATAGGGGCGTAACTATAGGGACCAGTATGGTGAGCACCTTCAGGTCAAAATTTACAGCTGTACCACTGGAGATTGGAAAGCCTGTCATCAATCTTTATCACTCCAGACTACAGGGGAGGTATAACACCTTTGAATTTTCCCACATAAAAAATGCTCATAGAAAAATAGCATTTTACCCTAACATGCTAGTTTTCTATCTGGAATTTTATTTTCATTGAAGAAGTTAGAGGGGTGAATCTCCTGAAGTTTAGGGAAGGATAATAGCCAAGAGAAGAGACTTCAGTAATGAGGAGAGATGACACCTATCCATCTCACAGTGAGTAGTCTGGAGAAATTGGGAAAAAATTTCCCATTGGGAAAAAAAATGGGGAAAAACTCAAGGGAAATTATCAAAAATTGTTTTGGAATTAATGGAAAATTTAGCCTCAGCTGACTCTTGGAGACAGAATCATGGGGAAAAGGGTTTTACTTTTTATTCAGAGAGTCCTAAATCTACATTCAGAATTGACATGTTTATATACCCAAGTAATTGATGAGTAAAGTTTCCAAAGTAGAAATATTAACAAAAATTATCTCAGATCATAACCCAGTTTCCCTAATATTACAAACAGCAAAGAATAAATTATTGATGCAGACTAAATGATGTTATTAAAAGATGAAGAAATTTTGAAGAAAGCATCAAGGCCACACTTAAAGCATATTTTTTAAAAATTACTTTTTTATGGCAAGATTAATGAGATTGTTTAAAAAATACATGGATGCAGAATATTGGTCTTATAATCAAGCTAGAAAAGTGGCTAAAGTCATAGGGAAAAGATTTGAAATTTATGCAAATATAGGACTAAAAGAAAAGTATTACAAAATTTTGTACCGTTGGTACATTACACTGTGCCAAGTATACAAGATTTACTAGAAAGATCAAAGGAACTGTTGGAAATGTGAAGAAAAGAAAGAAACTTTTTACCACATGTGATGGTCATGTAAAGAGGCTAAGAGTTTTTGGATACAAATTCATAATATAATTAGAGAATTATTACACATCTTTGAGATGAAACCTGAAGTGTATTTATTGAATATGCTTGAAAAACAATTAGAATTGAAAGCACATAATAAGGTATTATTGTACATGATCACAAAAGCAAGGATAATATATTCACAAAAAAGTGGAAAGGGCAAGGGACACTACAGTTGGAGGACCAGTTATAAAGGAAGTTAGACATAATGGAAATGGAGAAGCTTATTATACTAATAAAAGAGAAAACACTGTAGGAGTTTGAAAAAGATTGGGATCCAATAATAGATTAATCAACAATGAGGGAAAAATAATAATTTGAAACTGAGATTTCATTTTTTTTATTGTTTCTAGAGGGTAAAATTATGAAATTTAAAAAGAAATGGTAAAAGGTTAAATAGATGTAACATGAATGAGAAAAGGTTACTTAAGTTTTTTTTCATTTTTTTTATAAAGTCATACATATTAGTAAAATCCTCACATACATATTATGCATTTGTCTTCCTTGTCAAATATATACAAATATTTACATACTTTCTTGGCAATGTAAACCATTTTTAGCTTCCTTATTAAGACCATTTTTCTTTTTAAGGCTTCATATATATTTTACATTACCTTGAGTTCCTTGGCCTCTATCCTAGAATCTTTTCAGCGCTATTATTTTCATACCTAAACTCCCAAATCACCTCTATATAAATTTTTAAATGCTTATCCATCTATCTTTTCATACTTATATAATCCCAGTTTGACTTTACTTTTTAGTACAGTCTTCTCGTTTCCATATACATTTTTATTATTCTTCCACATATTTGAATACATTCCATCTATCTATCCAACATATATATTTACTATTATGTCACCTTTGTTATATCAGTATCAATACCATATAAATGTCCATACAATACAATATCAATGTCAATACCAATATCCTTTTTTCTTCATAAACTCTGTTACTTGCTGCCAGTCCTTTTCAATTACATCTATTTGTTTCCCTTTTAATTGTAAAGAAAATAAATCGAATTGTTTTAATTTGACCATTTTTTGAACCCATCGCTCTATATCTGGAACTACCAGTAATTTCCATGCTCTCACGAAGACCATCCTTGCAGCCATAATTAAATAAAGTAATACTCTTTTATTTCTCAGTTGGAAAGTTTTATCGAACATGAATATCATATTTAACAAAAATAATTCGGGCATCATGGGAAATGATATGTTAAATATTTCTTTTATAATTTCATGTATATTAGACCAATATTTTTTTGTTCTTGTACATGTCCACCAAATATGGTAGAATGTACCCAGATTCTCTTTACATTTCCAGCATTTATTATTTCCGACATGATACATTTTTTCTATCCTTTCTAGTGTTAAGTAATACCTATACATCACTTTGATAAAATTCTCTTTTAAGTCTTGTGAGCTGGTAAATTCTAATGTATTTTTCCATGCCATTTCCCAATGATCTAACGAAATTTCATGTTGAACATTTCTAGCCCATTTTATCATAACTTCCTTTATGGTCTTGTCTTCCAATTTTCGAGTAATAAAGTATTTATAAAAAAAGAGGTCATTTGTTTAGATTTCAGAAATATTATTGATTCTAACTCGTTATATGCTTTTTGTATTGAGATTCCTTCTAATTTTAAATCCATTTTAAATCTCTCTTTCAATTGTAAATATGGAAACCAGTTTAATTTGATGCTTTCCTCTTCTAATTCTTCTCAGGTACATATTCTGATTTCTTCCACTCTTTCACACGTTATCAGATCTTTATATCTAAGCCAATCTTGATTTTTATCCATCCATTTTCCATAGAAGGCTTCTTGGGGGGATAGCCACAAAGGTATTTTACTATAAATATTCTTTTTTATGTTCTTCCAAATTCTAATTAAAGATTTTCTTATATAATGATTGCAGAAATCTCTGTCTATCTTTTCTTTGCCGTATCAAAGATACGCATGAAAACCGAATCTCATGTTGGCTCCCCCAATTGTAAATGTTCTTATGTCCTTTAAGGTAATCCAGTCTTGTATCCATGTCATGGCATTCGCATAATAATATGTTTTAAAATCAGGCAAACCACATCCTCCTTTTGTTGGCAACTCAGTCATTAATTTCCACTTAATTCTTGGCTTTTTACCAGACCATATAAATTTAGATATTTTTTCTTCCCAAAGTTTAAAAGGTTTATCATTAGTTATAATTGGCAAATTTTGAAATAAAAAGTCGAACTTAGGTAGAACATTCATTTTAATAACTGCTATTCTTCCTAACAGGGACAAGTTCAAATCCATCCATCTTTTTAAATCCATAACAATTTCTTTCCACATTTTATTGTAATTGTTTTCAAATAAATATTTGTTGGATTCCATGAACCAAATTCCTAAATATTTTATTTTTTTCTCAATTTTAAATCCAGTTATTTTTACAATTTCCTCTCCCTCTCTTTGCCTCATATTCTTAACCATGATGTATGATTTGTTCTTATTTATCTTTAACCCAGCTGCTTCTCCGAATTTTTTTATTTCTGTTATCAGTTCTTTGATTCCTGTCGTAGGTTCTTCAATAAAGAAAATAAGATCATCGGCAAATGCTCTCAATTTATACTCTTGGTCCTTAATTTTAATCCCCTTTATGGCAGAATTTGCTCTCACACTCATATTTAATATTTCCAATATTGCTATAAATAACAGAGGAAACATCGGACATCCTTGCCTTGTTCCTTTAGTAATTTGTATTTCCTCCGTCAATTCGCCATTTGCAATCAGTTTTGCTTTTTGCTCTTTATATATAGCTTCTATTCATCCGGCAAAGTTATTGCCACAGTTCATTCTTTTTAACAATTCTATCATAAATGTCCATCTAACTTTGTCAAATGCTTTTTCCACATCCAAAAACAATACCGCCAATTGTTTTTCATTTCTTTTATCAAAATACTCTATCGCGTTTAATAGAATTCTTGTATTGTTTCTGAGATGACGATCAAGTAAAAAACCATTCTGGTCTTAGTGGATCATTTCTTTTAGAACTTTTTAAAACCTTGATGTAAATATTTTGTAATCTGTGTTAAGCAAAGATATGGGCCTATAATTTTCTGGTATTGTTTGATCTTTTCCTTCTTTCGGGATTAATACAATATTTGCATATTTCCCAGAGTCTGGGATACCTTTTTGCCTTATTTCATTTAATGTTTTTATAAATGGTAGTACAATCTCCGCTTCAAAAGTTTTGTAAAAGTTTGCTGTGTAGCCGTCTGGTCCTAGTGCTTTAGAAATTTTCAATTTCTTAATAAAACACAGTTCTGGCTCTCCCTCCTGTGCTTCTAAGTCGTCTTCCTGCTCCTTTGTTGCAAGGGTCAACTGTCTGTTTCTTCTCTTTTCCTTCTTTATTTGGTTTTCTATTTACCTTTTCAATTTTTCATGGACTTCTCTCGCCTTTTCAATGTTGTTTATTTTGTACCTTTTTTGATTATAAGTGAAAAAAGACCCTTCAATTCTATTCCATGTGTAGTTTATTTTTTGTTTAAAAAGGAATTGTGTAATAAATCTATAGTCTTGTCTTTTCCTAAGTGTTTGTGCTGGTATGTCTTTATAAATATTTATTTCTTGAGAGTCTATATTTAATTTCTCATAGTAGCTTTTTTGAAGTATGATCTCTTTCGTTCTCAAATTGGTGAAGATAATTACAATGTCTCTCAGAAGATTTCTTTCTCTGGCTACTCTTGAATTTATTCTAAAAATCCTTTCTATACGCATGTGTAGTCTTTCCTCCAGCAATTCTGTATAATCCATTAAAGCCTGTATTATTTTATCATAAATGCTTTCATGTTCTTGTTCTCTCAATCCTCTTAGTTTCAGACCGCATTCACAATATCTCAATTCCATCCTATTTATCGACATTTCTTCCTGTTGTTGTTTTTCTTTAATTTGTCGTGTCTTCCCCTCCATTTGTCTTAACCTCTCTTGTAGTGTTTCCACCTCTGACTTTATTGTTGCCATTTCTCTAGTCATAGAGTCCATCTTTTTACTTAAACCTTCCATTTCTTTCTTTATTTCTGCTTTTATTTCTACTCTTCTTTCTTTCATATCTTGTCTTATCTCTTGTCTCAATTCTTGTCTTGACTTGCATAGTTCTTCTAGAATCAAATTGGTATCTAAAGATACAGCTGCTTCCGTAGAGGACCTTCTTGCTTGTTGAGTTGTTGTTAAAATTGTTGTTTGTTTAGTTTGGGCCCTCCTAGTACCTGTAGCCATTGTCTTGACTTATTGTACAGTTTCAAAATACTCTGCTTTTTATATATATATATATAACTATATATGTCTGTAAATATATTTATAATATAAATTCCATCAAGTGGAAGTGGAATCAATGGGAGGTGGAGAATGGAGTGGGGGAAGGCAAGCATGGGCCTCATGAATAATCAGATTTGTGAAGATCAAACCCATGCATGTGGAGGCAGGACTCTGTGTGTGTGTGTGCGTGCGCATGCGCGCACGCATAAAATATTTCTGTTCTATGTCCCTCCATTGCCTCTTCTAAATGTTTCTGTAAGCATTTCCCTCTTGTTGACTCTTAGTGTTGCTCCCTGAAAGACAAATGTATCTGTGCACTTCATAGTTTTATGTGCAAATGGAAGTCTACAGATATTTGTTTTCTGAAAAGATGTAATCAAGAGATTTGAAGAGTTTTCCAGTGCTGCTTACTTTAAAACAACAAAAATGATTTGACCATATCAGCTGAAAAGGTTTTGTCCTTCTCTAAATCCAGGTGAATCCAGATAAGCTCTTCAGATAAATACGCTGATACTCAGGTATATTGCCAGACTTGTTTGGAATATGTGCTTATAAACACAGATAAAATTCTTCTTCCCTAGGGAACGTGTCCTTTTAGAACACAAATAATGTGTGTTAGTGGGATCTTTTCCCAATGCAGTCTTAGTCCTATTCTGACAGAAAATCTTTTGATGATAAAGCTGGTCCAAAATAGTAGACTTTCAGTGTTACACAGGATGCTAAGCATTGGTAAGTAAGTTAAGTCTCTGAAGCAGAGTGCCTCATAAGGTACTAACAGCGAGACAATGGATATGGAGTCAGAATTTTCCCTGAAAATAAAGTGTATTGACAAGAATATAACTATACTAATTAAATTGCTAATTATAAGACTTCTCAGGGACTTAAAAGGAGATGAGTGAGTCATGTGGTTCCATCAGTGAAAGGGAAAGAGAAATAATCATATTCAGGGGTAGTCGTGTTGGCCATGCAGCAAAATAGAACAAAATACAAAATACACATAAGAGCAATGCAGTGTGTCCACCATATATGTGAGGGTCCCACTCCAGGACCCCCCCATGAAAAACAAAAAGTGCAAGCATCACATCCCATTGTAGTCAATGGATGCAACATGCACGCAACCATAGCAGTGAAGGCATGTGTCTGTCACATTCATTGACTATAATGGGACGTGACATGATGCAACTTCACATTTGTGCATGCAGAGGTCATACCAGAAGAGGGCACACTGTACTTTTATTGACCAACAGAAATGCACAAAAAGCATCATGAAAGCCTTTGATACTTCATCACACAAAAGATGTTTAAAAATCATACAAGAGAAGAAAGGTGATGATGATAAAGTCACAGGCCTACATTTTGTAGTAGATGTTGTTTTTGCTGTAGTTCAGTTGTTCTGACAAAAGCCACTCCCTTTCTTGGTCATGTGGGGAATCAGGGACAAAGGGTAATAAAAAATAGAAAATTAAATTTCAATTCCATTTGCAACAGAAAAGTACCTTCCCTTGAGATCCAGGTTGTCCATGTCCTGTGTGAAACTAACTGCTCCTCTCTTTATCAGAGAACAGTGAATTTCTCAACAATTCCCTGAACTGTTATATGTGGGAGAACTTTTAAGTCCTATATAGGTAAAACTTGTCAATTATCATTTGGAGGTAAAAACCTAAAAGAGTAAGGTCCCAGTTCATCAGCTCCCTCTTGTTAAAGTATCCGTTGTTGCAGCAAAATTCAGTATTTTCACATGCAAGAAACATATTCAGGGATAGTCATGCTGGCCATGCAACAAAATATTACAAAATCCAAAATACACGAAAGACCAATACTTTTATTGGTCATCCAAATTATGTTTTTTGTGCATTTTGATTGGCCAATAAAGATCTTGCTCTTTTGTGGATTTTGGATTTAGAAATAGTCATAGAGCTTAGGAAAAGCAGAACAAGAGTAAAGAATGGAAGATAAATACTACTCATCTTTCCGAATTGTTCTAGTGAGAGACTAGAGGAGAAGGTGGTGACACAAGAACATCAAGTGGGCATGAGCCAGGAGGTTGAAAACCATGGGGAAAAGGAAGAGACCAAGGAAGAAGGGGTCCTACAGAAGAGAAGCATAAACTTGTACTCAAAAAAATGCTGGCATGTGCCACTTCAAAAGGTATTTTTTCTGGTTCACCCAGAAAGAACTCAAGTCAGCATTGCAACAGAAGGCGTTTCCAGGTAAAAAGCGCAGTGCCTCTAAACTTTCTGTGCAGACAGATCAGATGCAAAACTACTCTGTATGGTTTGGAGAGAATATACAAAAGGAAGAAAAGAAGGGGATAATTACCTAACATAGATGTCTCTGTTTGGCACTGACTTCCATTTCATATTTTTTCTAGAGAAACTTATACATCTCTAACAGCCATTGCAATACACCACAGTTTCTATTAGCTGACCTATAACCAGCATTATAGAGTATATCAGTTATCTTAGGAAGTATCCGAAAAAGAAGCCATATAAGATAGAACTGCATTAGTAAAGGAATCAAACAACTTACATTATACTATAACATCATCTTTTGAAGAATTCACATTTTATCTCAAGTACTTTGATGCATTAACATAGCACACGTATAACCACATATCTAAGGAGAAGTGATTCCCTGTGGCAATCAGCAATGCAAGGTATGGTTCTCAGCCCAGGAACAGGCAGCATGCATGAAGCCACTAGAAACAGTTGTGGACTGCTTGATTTCCTCTGCTTGGATACAGCTTTTATAGAACCTGCAACTAGCTTGTTGTCATTTCCCAGACAGTGACTTTACTGAGTTCTTAGCCATTAAAACTTTGGTCTTTGTGAAAAAAAAATCACAAACTTTCCATTTTAACTTTCTTTCTTTCAAGCATGACTAAGTCCTCCGGTACTGATGACATAGACCTGCTTGACGTCTTTTTTATTCTATAGCTCACTGGACTTCTTTTATTAGATTTGTCAAGGCCAGTGATGTTTTGATCTGGCTCCATCTTTTGTTTACAATAGCTCTCAACTGAACAGCTGCTATTATGTCTTCTCATGAATTAGGTTGGCTAAATGCACAGGGTCAAATTTCAAGCCTCTATTTCTAATATTTCTCTGTATGAAACACAGATTTGTAACTTTTGATGTTTAACACATGATTATCATTCTTGAGTTACCTGCCTGTTGATCACAATTTGATGTTAATGACTTATTTCAGGGTCTTAAATTTGAAAACTACTTATAACTGGTCTGTTATAGCTTAACCTCTTCGTGAATGTTTGTTCAGGTTCCAGGTTGGATTGTTCCTTTCTCTCTCTTCCAGTCTCTCTCTCTCTTTCTGTCTCTGTCTCTCTCTCTCTCACACACACACACATATAATACCAATGTTTGATGTATGTCCATGTATTCTTTTTTTGTAGAGACTGTCACTATCTAAAATGCTGTGAGGCTTGATTGTCAAAAGATGGCATATATAGTGCTTTGAAGAAGCATTCACCCTGTTACTGCAGTTCCTAAGCCGTGCTTGGGGTGACATTAGATATCATTTTGATATCAATAATTTGGCTCTCTTCCACCATCCCTCTCCACGTGTTTGTGAGGTCCCCCAGACAAGCCCGCAGTCAGGCTCGGCCAATAATTGCTGCAATATTCCAACACAATACAGGCAAGCCAGAAACAGCCGTCTCGCCGCTTTAGGAGACCTCAAAGGCAAGTACTCTATTATGTATGCACGCTGCTTTCAAAGAACTCCCTGCCCTGAGCAGACAACTTGACAAGCTGAACACTCAACTGTCAAGCACTGTGCATCTGCATACTGGCTACCCTATTGTTAATTCGGACCTAACACAATCATGCTAAATTCTGACCTTTCGGAGGCTTTGTCTCCAGCCCGAAACTCATTGTTTTCCCCAAGTATGGAATAGCCTGTGGCCACATTTCTCCCTATAAAAGCTCCTAACTGTCAGCACTTCTTCAGATTGCTCGTATTGCTGGGATCACTCCAGACATCCATCCCGCCTTGCTGCCGCTTTGCCTGGCGAGCCTTCCCCTCAGTCCCACGTACTGAGACTACGCACCTTCGAACTTTCGCTGTGATCTACGTGGGCTTCGGGACAGGTGTAGTATCACCTAAATCAACAATCCCTCTTAAAAATCCCTCTGTCTCGCTCCTACCTTTATTTTCTATAGTTATCTGTGTGAGTGTGCTGCATACACTGTTTGATTGTATTTTAATAAAGATCACATTTATTATTTCAGTTATTATTATTATTTCATTCATTATTTCAGTCCTGTTTGCTCCTTGACTTGGCCTGACCCCGTAGACATTGGGTTGAAGATTCCGCTCCGTTGCCCTGCCTCTCGCAGTGCTAACTTGTGCTCTTGCTAATTTCCCCACCTTTTGATATTTTGAGAGCGCACTTTGGTGTCCCTCACGGGACCCCCAGTAAACAGGGTAACAGAGTGGTGGAGCAACGTGGGCAGCCCCTGTACCCCTAATTTGAGTAGGAGTCATGAACCTTCTCAAATCAGGCTGGTACTGACTTAGGGAATGGCCAGTCAAGTTGCTAGAGCTTCTGTCAGGCAGGAACACGTGTGTGTGTGTGTGTGTGTGTGTGAACTCTGTGTGCTTGAGCTCCAGGGGCTACTCTATCTGGGCTGGAAATCTGCTCCCCTTCTCACTTGATTTGTGTATGTCAGCCGCCCTGGCACTGCCAATAGCAAGGGGTGTGCACAAGCTGTCCTGGGAATCACATCCCTAACTTGGGGTCTATCGTGGGCTGGGATCCTAGCGCTAGTGGGTACGTTAGGAACAGTCCACACTCATGCAACACTGTAGCGGCAAGGCAGACGACAGCACTTAGGAAAAGAGCCCCCCTCCCAGAGTAGCGCGGATGTGTCCCATTTTGTAGGTTTGTTGTTGTAGTTTTGAAAGCGCGGGTGCGTCCCGGCTGTGTAATTCTTGCTAGCATACTAGGTGTGGGTGGTGAGTCCTGACCTAGCATAGGGTTTCGTAAGGTTTAGCCCGAACTGTAGAAAAAGTGTTAGGAACGGTTCAGTTTGGTTCCTTTCCCCTTTTCCCCACTGCTTGGCTAGGCGGTGCTGTAAGTTCCACTGGGTTCGTTTCCCCCCTTCAGTGGCAGGCAGAGTATTCCTGAAGGTTTCCCCCGGAGTCTAGGTGACTCTCCCCATCCCTGAACCATTTCCTCGTCCTTTTGTCCCTAAGCTGTCGAGGTGGAAGGCCAGGCTTAAGTGTACAAAAGTGACTTGTGATAGGCAGGCTGGAGTTAGGTTCCGTTCCCTCTTCCCTCACGAAGTTCCACTGAGTTTGTGTCCCTAGAACCCCCCAGGAGTCTTGGTGATCCTACCCTTCCCTCCAGATCCTGGTCCTTTTTTGGTTTGGTAGTTTGCAGTGTTAAGAATGGCAGAGAGGAGCAAGATCGCAGTTAAGGACCTCATGTTAGAGAACGAGGTCCGAGGCAAGTTAGAGAAGTGGGTCCTTGGTAAAGGGAAATGTCCCTGGAAGGAGTCTAGCTTCCAGACGGCAGATTCCTTTGCCACACTAAGGGAGGCGTACACTCAGGCGTGTCAGACAAAGAAACCATCAAAGGATGCTTTGGCCTCCTGGGGACTTTGGCTGACCTTCAGAGATGCCTCTAAAGCCCTGGTTGAGACCAGAGATAGGTTAGATGAACTGGAGAAGGAGAATGCCCGGCTTCATGCCAAGATGGAGGCCCAGCACGTGGACAAAGTAATGTTCGTGTCCATCGCGCAGGCCTTCTCCCAAAAATTGAGTGCTGCCACATTACAGGCTCAGACATGGGAGGAGAAGGCTGATGCCTTGGACGATGAGCTCACTCATGCCCGGTCTGCAGCCAAGTTTATGGTGAACCAAGTGAAAGAACAGCATGAGGTTGTCAGTCACGAGCTTGCCATAAACAAATTGAGGTGCTGGAGAGCCAGCTCCACACCCGGAGAGCTTTGATCTCTGTGGTGTGCCCTGAGCTTCTCCCCTCATTTGCACACAAGGAGCTGCTGCCAGAGGACACTTTTGCCACCCTTCCTCACAACCCGGATTGGAGCGACCACAAGGTCTCAGTCCAGCCAGTAGAAACCCGGTCCATAACGAAACGTGTAGCCCCCATAGGAGAGGAAAGCACAGACAGAGCTGAGGTGCGGGAAACCCAGGAAATTGAGACTAGGGTCCCTTGGAGAGCCACCGAAGCCAAAGCCATTGCAGACCAGCTTGTCCTTTGAACAAGTCCACAGGGATCATGTGGTTAAACACAGTGATCCATTCTCACCCAACAGCCAACGGCCAGGGCTTGACCCAGCTGGCTCGACTTTGTATGTCACGGTCAGAACTCCCCACACTTGAATCATCCGTGGCAGCTCGAGGCTTAGTGAGGCTCGAGGCCCACAACTGGATGAGAGAGGTGATCTGGATTCTTTGGCCAGGACAGAGTGCCAGTGTGTTGTATGTTATGGAGCAACAGGGTCCTCAAGAGAACCCCCGAGGCTTACGTAGCGCACAAACAGCTGCTGGCCATCTTAGCGGAGAAGGTCCCCTTAGCACCGGGGGAGTACAACTTCAATCATGTGGAGTTCAAGACCCTGCTTTACGGGGGTCTGAACCACGAGACGAAGATGGCCCTAGGACTAGTGGATCCTGCTACCACAAATTGGGAGGAATTTGGAAACAACCTCTGGCGGGTCTCTGACCTGCTGCACGAGGCTGGGTCCCTGAAACCTCCCACCAAACAGCACAGACATGACACTGGGAACTGGGAGCCCATACAGGAGGTGACATACTCCAATTATGGTCCCTATTCCCAACACAGGAAGATGGCTCCGAATTCCATCCCGAAGGGGAACGAATCTGCACCCTCTTCCCTGACAGAACATCAGGCAGGGACAAGTTAGGGATTCCCGAAGCCAGCCTAGCAAGGCAGGGAATCTCCCTCAGCAGCTCTCGGCCCCCAACAGCCCTCGGATTCAAACTCTCCCAGGGAAACATCTGGTGGGTACGATCCCATGGCCCAGACATACTCCTTGGATAGTGTAAGAATCTGGGGCATGCTCAGGAAGTTCAGACTGGACATGAGTCAGTTCAATGGGAGACCCACAATCAAGCTTCTTGATGCTCTAGATAGGCATTTACCGCTGGAGAATAGCCAGCCTGTGAATGCGGTGACCAGCGGTCCCCCTCCAGCTGGATATTACCCTGACTCAGATCGCACCAGGCTAAGGTTCAGGAGGAAGTCCCCACCAAATCTGATAAAGATATTGCCAGCATGTGTGAGAACCAGGAAAAGGAGAACACACCGCAAGTGGAAGCCAGCCCCAAGCTTCCAGAACCTGCCATCGTCCCTGCTCTGAGCCCCCGGTTAGAAACCTGCAGTTTCTCCTGGAATTTCCTTGAACCCTTGGCAGAGAGAGTCTTCCCTCTCCATGCCCTCATTCAAGAGAAGCTCCTGTCCAACTGGGGATTCAAGCAGCAAAAGACTCCTGCCCAACCAGAGCGCAGGTTAGCACAAGCACTCACCCTGGCACACCCTAACTTAACACCACATGCTTCCCTTTGCTGCAGCCCATCAGGGGAGATTTCAACCACTGTAAGTTCCAAATGCCACACGGAGGTGGACATGGCTACTGCCTTCCCCCTGCAAAGTTATTCTGGTACCAGCTCTCATTCACATTCAGTGACACCCAATACCTTTTTACTCTGGTGATTTTGAGAAGAGCCAAGACAGTCTTTGACTCTGTCTCGATCACCATCCTGCCAAGAGAAAAGACAGTACTCCAGGAGGCACTCAGGTTAGAAACCCACCTCCTCCCTGACTTAGCAAGAAGGGTCTTAAAACAGCAGCGGGCCTTGCCACTCCTGCCGGTAGTTCCGGAGTCCCACCAACAAATAAAATCAAAGGACTGGAAGGGAGAGCCCCCAGACTGGGGGACCCCTCCTTTGTGCAGCAGAAAAGTGAGGCAACTGCCTTACTTCCCTTCATGGGATGGCAGCCACCTTGAAGAGGCACACTCCAGCACAGTTTCCCCTTTTTGTGTATATAGTTTGTTTTAGTTTGTTTTAATAGTGGTAGATTGTGAGCTTCTTCCCCTTTTGCAACCAAAGCCACGTGATCACCTTTGCCGCTCAGGTGATCCAGGCCAGCCTCATGGGATTAATGCACCCTGAGATCCTGAGCCTGCTAAGAGAGTGCTACCCAGAATCGCTGGAACACCCTGCCGCTTTGGCACAGATACGGCATGCCACGTGGAAGAGCCTAACTCTCACGGTGGAAGTCGTACATGAGAGGATTCTGGATCTGGTAATTTTGCATCAAGTATCCCATCTAGGGCTCCCCCTCATTGCTGCCTGTGCCACCTTATTACTCCCACAATTGTACCATTGGTCCAATGGTACACACACTTTTGATTTATCTGGTTGTTTATTCCATCATCATTGGATTCAGTGCTTCCATAACATTGACAGTTTTAGCCACAGCAACAGTTCTGATTATGTATTGATACCTGTTAATTCCACAGTCATGGCCCAAATTAATAGTGAGTGCTTTTGTTTACGGACTCCATGCACAAATTTGACAGTACTGCCTAGTGGTGCGACTGTAAGAGTAAACCGCACCGCTGGGAACCCTTGCTTGTGCTCACAGCTGGTCCAAGATTGTTTTGGTAACGACTTTTATCTCCAGCGGGAGATAAGAGATTATGTTTTGGAGAAAGCATACGTGCCCATGGAGTCCGAACTAGTCGGATTCCACCTTGAAGACGAGATCCCCGTGTCTTTATGGCTATGGAATCTCACCAGCCTATCACAGAGTGTAAAGGAGGTTTCGCACTCCCTCCATCAGATTGCCTTGACAGTTAATCACTCTGCCAAGGTAATCGTCAAAGCATCCGGAGAATTGGAAGCCGCAACTCGACATTCCTGGTGGGACACCTTCAATTGGTTGTCCACGGGGCAAGCGATCGCTCACGTTGCCCTGCACCCTTTAGTCATGCTAGTCACCTTTCAGTTCATACTTGCCATATGTTTGATTGGCCTTGCACTGTGGGTGAAGAAACAGATTTTTCAGCTTCAAGCCCCGAGGCTCATGACATGTAAACAGTTTATTGTCAATGTATGTAGTGTGTTGTTTAAAACTTTACTTTACCAAGCATTATAGTCTTTTCCAATGTGTCACATCACCTCAAAATATGTCCAAAGTACACTAGCTTTAATTTTGTCATTTTGGCTTCTAATGAGAGTTCAGCTTAATTTGCTCTCTGACACCATTCATTTGTCTTTTAGCAGTCCAAATATCCATTATACTCTTCTCCACTATTTCAAAGGAGTTGATTTTCTTCCTGTCAGCTTTCTTCATACATAGAAATCAGAAATAACATAGCCTGGATGATTCTGACTTTGGTATTTAGTGGTGTGTCTTTACATTTGAGGATATTATCTACCGTAGTTCCTTCGTAGCTTCCTTTCCAAATCTTAGCTTTCTTATTTCATGACTACAGTCTCCATTTTGATTAATTACTGTGCTAAAGTATAAAAAAATCTGTAATTACTTTGCTCTCTTACTCATCCACTTTTAGGTTATTTAAATAATCTGTGGTCACTACTTTTGTTTTCTTAAAATTCAGCTACACTTTGTTCCATAATTTTTCTCAATAGATGTTTGCTGTTTTCTGCTAGTGAGATGGTCTAATCTATTCCTTCTCCCAGTTTTCCTTCCTCTAAATCTAATCTTGCTTTCTGCATGGTATGTTCAACATATAAATAGATAGGGTGATAAAATGCAACTTGTTCTGACCTCTCTATCAATTAGAAACCATTCTATTTCTTCATATTTTGTCCTCTTGTCCACAGTATTGGTTATGAATCAGGACAAACAGATGCTATGGCACACCCATTTGTTTTGGAGTGAACCATAATTTCTTATGATCTGCACAAAGTATTTGATATAAGCTATAAAACACAGATTGATTTTCTTCTGTAATTCTTCAGTACATTCCATTACCTAACATAGGGTTGCAATATGATCCCTAGTGCTTGTTCCTTGCATGAGCCCAGTTTGGATGTCTGGCATTTTTCGTTCCATATATGGTAAACTTCTTTGTTGTAAAGTCTTGAGTATTAATTCGCTTGGATAGTTGATCAGTTAAATAACCCACTGGTTACTATAATCCCTGATGTCCCCTTTCTTAAGGACTAGAACGTATCTTGAGCGTTTAAAAAAATAATTTTTGTATCTGCCAGCCCTCTTAGTCCAGGGTTTACAGGAGGAGGGAGCAGTAATGAGTATGGGTTTATGTTCGAGAACAGACCTTTCAGGCCACATGACATCTCCTGCTTCAGTTCACATAGGCTCATTTAAGCCACTGAAAAATAGCCACATTCTTCAGCAAAGCAGATTCTAGGGATGTCAAACTAACACATGGGGCCTTCTAGCCAAGTATGATCTAGCTGAAAGAGTGCTAAATGGCTTTGTCACAGCCTTAGCTATTGTCACTGTTGGATGAGTGACATTTTGGTTTAGGTGAGACTTTAGAACTGTACCTAGCAATGTTGGTTTTTAAAGTTTGTATATAGTCTTTTCATGAATTTTAAAGTTTTTAATGTTTTAACTTTATAAATTGTTCAATCACTTTTTAAAATAACTTATATATTTATACTCCTAGTCATGCTTTTGTATAGTTTTTAATTTGTATTTTTTTAAAATATATTGTTAGCCACCTTGAGTCTCACTGTTCAGAAGAAGGTGGAATATAAAATAATAATAATAATTATTATTATTTTTAATTATTATTATTATTATTATTATTATTATTATTATTATTGAACTGTGTGTCTACACACACATAGGTGCACAAAGTAAAATAATGTATTATTTAATATATAATAAATTGTGTAAAGCAAAATAATATATTATTTAAAATATCATCAATTGTACAAACTTATACATTTATATGGGCTTCAGAATTCTTTTTTCTCCAACTCAAGATTTTTTTATATAATGAATATAAGTACAATTAAATAAACAAAATAAACAGATGTAGAGTCGAAGGCCTTCACAGCCAGAATCCATTGGTTCTTGTGGTTTTTTCAGACTTTGAGACTGTGTTCTGGTTGTATTGGAAGTGGAGTGGAGAATATATGTGCCAGTATATTCAAGTATTGAATACTTGAAATTTGGCTGCCAGTACTGAAAAACACCAAAATCAAAACACAAAAGGTACTAACAAGCCCCACCTGGGCTCAGGAAGTCTCCCTCCAGGAACAAGTATTCAATACACACAATAGGACTATTATGCTAATTGCTCCCTCCCCTCTGGAGGAGGAGACTGGCACATATATTCTCCACTCCACTTCCAATTCACCATTCCTCTGAAGATGCCAGCCACAGGTGCAGGCGAAACGTCAGGAGAAAATACAACCAGAACACGATCTCAAAGCCCGAAAAAACCACAAGAACCAAAACAAACAAGAGTTTCTTCCTTTTTTCAATTTAGCATATAGTATTCTTGCTTTAGTGATTATTTATAACAGAATTTTATTATTTTGTTTTCTAACATATTCCTCAATAACATTAACCATGTTAAGCAGATAGAATTCTGGTTTCACTGGAAAGCTCCCCCCCCCCAATAATCTTACTAATTTCAGAATGGATATTTATCCAAAAAGTTTGGGTCTTTTTACAATACCACCAACAGTGATAGAAAGATTCTTTTTGTGATTTGCACTTCCAGAATCTATCATTGTCTCCTTTACAGGTTTTTGCAAGTTTTGCTGGAGTCAAATGTCATTTGAGTGATTGACAACTAGTAAACTTCAGATTTTTCCAAGCCCATTCCTACTGATCTAATGATAATGTACGCCCAATATTTCAGGCCCATTTAACAGCTGTTAATTGTTTCATCCTTGGTTTCCCATTTTTTTTTGCAGTAATATGTCCATCTTCACATTTCAGGATAATATCAAGTTTGGTATTAAGATTATCTATAAATTTAATTGAGAATGTAAAGGGGTAAGCTAACAAGAATCAAAATTACCCAGTCTGTAGCCCTATCAGAGAGGGAAGTCAACCACTAACGTAATTGTAGGTTTTCTTTATGTAATTGTTTATTTAGACAGCCATCGTTTGTCTTTACCATTTGTCTAGAAACTGTACTTTTTTTATTGTTGTTCCCATGTTGATTTTATGCTGTTGTTCCTTTTATAACCCTTATGTTAATTGTCTGTTTCATGTGGTTGTAATGGAAATTAATAAATATAAATTATATATAAAAAAGATTATTTATTGTCGCTTCTTCTTTATCCCCTTTGAATCTAGAATGAAGTTTCCTGTATAAACATCAAGAATAATCAGTCCCTTCCCTGGTTTTGAAGCAGTAATTATTGTCAGGAAATTCCAGAAGCTCCCTATAAGCTGAACACTTTACTAAAGGTTGTGTTTCTGAGCTGTAAAAGGCCTCTGAAGGAGATAACCATAAAGTCACTTGGGGATCATAATCATAATTTATATTTTTGCCAAATTGAAAACAATGTCTTTTTTACCGAATATGAGAGAAATTCTGTTCCAGGCTTATTCTTATTCTATTAGCATGCCAGCCTTGACTCAAATCTGCTCCTTCTAAGCCATTTTTAATTAAATGCAGGTGTTGTTGTTGTTGTTGCTTAGTTTAGTATAATTTATTAGTTTAGTTTAAGTATGGTATACATGTATACAATTTGTTTTTGTATGTTTAGTGTAATTGTATATGTAGGTTGATTTGTTTGTCTTTATTATATATTGGTTTGGTTGGTTGGTTGTTTTTTGTTTTGTTTTATATATATATATATAATTTTTAGTTAAAGAAAAAACAGATCTGCTCATTCTAGGAGCCATATTCTTCCAATCCTATCCATTCTAATATCCACATTACAGTATTAGCATGGGCATATAGTTTCAGATCCATCAGTCCTAGTCTGCCTCTTTCCTTATGGTCTTCCATTAATTTCCACTTGATTCTCAGTTTTTTCCCAGCCCAAGTGAATTTAGGTAAATCTTTTTTCTGCTGACTAAACACATCATTTTTTAGAATTATGGGTAAGTTTTGAAAAAGAAAGTTCATTTTAGGCAATATATTCATTTTAATTGCCAATATTCTACCTAATAAAGATAAGTTCATTTTATCCCATCTTAGAATTTCCTTCTTAACCTCTTTCCACATTTTAGTATAATTATTATCAAATAATTCAGGGTTCATTTATGTTAGTAAGATGCCCAAATATTTCATCTTTTTCTCAAGTTTAAATCTTGATCTTCAGAATTCAACTTTTCTTGGCACAGAATTTTAATAGAGCACTACCTACACTATAATTATTGCAGAAATAGGTTTATCAATCTAGGACCCTACCAGTGGTTAGAAAACACAGAGTGTCTTAGTCTGTTGATCCTATTTAGATTTCTGTCTGTCTGTCTGTCTGTCTATCTACCTACCTATCTATTTTTTTGTAGCAGATTTGGCCGGATCATTGAGTATAGTAGAAATCCAACCCCTACCCTACTCATCCTCCTGAAGCATGCAATGTGTTTGTGGAGAGTTTATGGGAGTTTCTGAAGAAATCAGATTTGCCCTCATTGATTTCAGCAAGATGGGAGTACAGAATACTGGACTTGATGGGCCTTTGAATCTCAGACAACATGTTCCTTCTTTTTTTCTTACAAGGTAGACTCTAGTGTGTACCAGCACCCAGGACAGAAAGAGCCATTGAGAAGTTGCACTCTTTGTCACCTTAGAAGAAAGTGAGGACAAGGAGAGCATCAGCACAGTGTATCCAGTATTCTCCCCCCCCCGAACCACCTCAAAAGAAAGAAACAGAAAGAAAGCCTCAGACCAGATAGGATGGACACCCTGACTTCTGCCAGAACAACAAGGGCTGCCATTGAGTTTTGTATATGATGCATGTTTGAGTCCACTTCTTTAGCCCAAGCTCAAACCCTACCATGCAAAAACTATTGCAGAAGAGTAAGCCTCATGACTCAGGCAGAATGCAGAAATAACCAGTACAAGTTAATCTGAAACTTTTTTGTTAGAGGAGGAGAAGAACACCTCTCTTTGTGTCTACCTGATTTGCAAGCAAGGCGTGTTCCACAGTGAAACAATAGCAGCTGCTCATAAGCACAATTTGCCTTCTTTGCTATTCCTAAATGTGAAAACATGAGCAGTCACCCAGAGGGTTAAACAATTTTAATCCAGCCTAATATTTTAAATGTTATGCATGCATCCTTTGAAGTTACAATGACCTATTTCGCATGCATAAATGTATATAAATTAAAAACACATTAGAAATTCTAAATTTTTCAGGGATGTTTCTTGAGCTCTGAATCAGATGTGTAACAAAATTACATTCACAATCTATCCACTGTTAACTCGCATGTGGCCTATCCAATGGTGCTCCAGATATTATGAGAGTTGCAGCTGAAACAAATCTGCTCCCTGGAATTATATTCTTTAAAGCCTGATGTTGAAGATCACCAGATGTTTCCTGACTGTAAGAAAACTCACTGAAAAGATAGCTGAGTATTTGCTATCTGTATCTGATATCCATTCATGTCTGTGTATCAACAGGAAATCAAAAAGCCACTCCTTTCACTGTGTGTATGTATGTGCGTGGTCCTAGAGTTCTCTCTTCCCCTGTGAGTTAACTTACATGTGAAGCTGCAGGACAAGGAGGCAGTTAAGTATATGGGGATGGAGCTTTAAGATCCTGTCAAGCTGCATGGAGTACTTTATCATATGACATTAGATATATGTGTGTAGCAAAATGGCTAATTGGTGACATTTTTCTACCTGTAGGTCAGAACATTGAGCCTGTGCTCACAGGAGAAGCTCTATGATTATGTTAGAGTAAGGGAAGACAAGCTACACATGGTTGTAATTGCACTATGCTAGGCACTAGCATAGCTAAAATCTATTAATTGTCCATTCCACCACTAATATGACACTTTCATATAACACTTGCCTGAAAACAAATAAAAATCCAAAAAGCAGCTTCATTAGTGCTGCTGCTATGATGCATGTTTCAGAGAGGACATTGTGGACAGCAAGGGTAACAAATGAAATATCAAAAATTGATTAAACAGGCTCTGCAGGTGACAAAGCAGAGAGAAGATACTCTAATGAAAAAATTACACATAATCAAATGGAGAGAAGAGACAAAAGGCAATAAATGAAGGTTCGGGAATATGGATTTGTCTGCAAGGACCGTGCTTAAATAACTAGTTTGTCTTGATTATAGCATCAAATGTAAGTTGTCAAAATCTCCATAAAACACTTGAGGTGTTTAAGGAGGAAAATAACAATCAGGCAGCTGCAGGAAGTGGAAGTCATTTGGAACTTACTGCTTGGACAACAGAATATAGGAAACTACTATAGTGTTACTGCCATGTTTCCTTCCCACTGCCCCTGTGGATTTGTGTGTGTGTAGTGGGCATACCTCCATAGCTGGTGTGCTGGTCCAATACGCTCTGAAACTCTTTGAGGGAGGGACACAAAAATAGCCTTGGGAGGTACATGTGGCCCAAAGGCTGCACTTTCCCCATCCCTGGTCTAGGAAGTTTTGTAGGTCTAGCAAGTTCCACTAACCCTCACTAAACAAGCACAGAGGCCTCCTTAATTGAACAGATGGATAACATAATGGATCGATCCCTTGTTTGTGTTAGCACAGGGATGGATAACTTGTGGCTAACCAGCTGTACCTGAATTGAGGCTTCCATAATCTGTCAGCACTGGTTATGCTGGCTAGAGTTCATGGGAGTTACAGTCCAACAATGTCTGGGGGGAGCAACAAGTTGCCTTGTTCTTGTTGTGTGTTTTTAACTTGTTTCTGACATATGGTGACTCTAAGGTTACCCTGCCATGGGATTTTCTTGGCAAGATTTGTTCTGAGGGGGGGTTGCTTTTGTCTTTCTCTGAGGCTGAGAGACTGTGACAAGCCCGCGATTACCCAGAGGATTTCCATGTCCAAGCAGGGATTCAAACCCTGGTCTCCAGAGTCGCAGCACACTCAAACCAGTACACCACACTAGTTCTCTATCTCTGTACTAAAGGCTGCCACATGCTTGTACATACAGAGATATCATGGCTTGGTCAACAATTCCATGCCATACTTGATGTCCTCAGTGTGCACAGTACAGGAATGGGGGTATAATTGTAGGCATCATCCAACAAATCTGAACAGTGTTCAAGAAACAGAAGAAAAGATTGTTTTGTCACCTATGCATAAATATACTGAATTCAAGTTTACATGATTTTTAAATGACTAGATAAGCTTAGGGAAGATGGGGCTATCGATGAGTATTCATCATAACAAAGACTCGTGAGCCTCCATTTATAAAGACAGTATAGAAATTCTCTTGGCTTTCATGACTTTGCTGGTTACTGCCTCAAGCCATGTGACTAGCACCTCAAGGAGACAGATTGCTAGACTAGATGGACCTTTGGCATTAGTTTCTAATGTTTGTTTTAAAAAGCTTCTTAGTTGCATTAGCCCATGTCCCCAGGGACCCAACATATTGGAAGGATGGGATTTGCTGTACCTCAGATACCAATAAACTCTACTTTCACAGTATTATTGTACCAGATTTCGAAGCTTGGGGATTTTCAAAGTCATTTGCAATATCTGTCTGAAATAGGCTGGAAAAAGTCCCTGCGGCTTTTCACAGCTTGTTCCAAGTGAACCTGATGCATATGATGCTTAGACATGTGTCAAGAGCTAGAGGCCCCTGTCTCTGCTGCATCCCTTTCAGATTGGAGTGGCTCTGTCCTTCACAGTTTATGAATGACTCTGTGAGGCCAGCAGGGAGAATTCCATCAACTCTAACAGGATAACTTAAGCTCAGGGCTGTAGACAACAATGCACACCCAGTGCCTTTCCTTTGTTTTCCATATCTGAGATTCTCCAATAAATCAGACTGATTTACAGATGATCAACAGACAACTAGACAACAAACAACTGAGTTGGTACACATACCTTAATATCAAGCTGTAGAACAACCATACGTGGCCTATGTAGGTGCTTGGCCTTTATTATTTCTTTATTATAACATTTTACTGCCTACTTTCCCTCATATAGTGGCACTTAAAGTGGCTAATAGTCAGTAGTAGGTGAATTTTACATAATTTTTAGTAACCCAAATCAGTTAATAAAATTGCATAGTAAAATAGCAACAAGAGATGATACACATCAAACATGAATTCCTCAACCATTTAAAGTATATTTTAAAGCAATCTGTTTTTGAGAAGTCCAAAGGGGTGAGGAGGCTTCCTGGAGGAATTCCAGAGTTGAGGTAGCACCACAAAGGAGGCTTTGTCTTGCATGCCCACTAACATTCAATATCTGGCAGCTGAACAGGTCCAGAAAGGCTGAAGACTCTGGGTCTGTTGCTGCCCAAAGTGAGGGAAAGCCTTTTCTAGTTACAGAAAGCAAGATGAGATGTGGTATTGATACTGACAATGATGTGTGACACTGTGTTGGAGATAAAATCCTCACTTGCAAGTATGGAATAGGATGAATAGTCAAGATTCTATGTTTTTATACACTTGGAGTATAGTCTAAGAGAGTGCTGAGAACAAAGCAAACATCTATTGAATGAACCATATAATCATAATTGTGGCCATATATGATGCCATGAGCAAAGGAAGCAGGATTCCTTGAGGAATCACACTTGGGAAGAATTGACTGTTTGGGGAAGTCACAAGCTGATGTTGACTGAGAAGTTGTTTGTGGATAAAAGCAAGCACAGCTATTGCTAACAAGGAGTCAGGCATTTATGTTGCAGAATACCAATGTTATCAAACAAAGTGGATTTCCATGAAGACTTCACAGTAGCAGAGTTAAAGAACAAAAATATTCCAGTTATGATTTCAAAATGTGGTGCTTTGTTGCATTATGCCAACAGGCTGATCTGGGTTTCTAGAATTATCAGCCCAGGGAAAAGTTTAGGTGAATAGAGCCCCTTTGCTCCAAAATACTGGGCTAATTGCAGATTGTGTGGTTTCCTCTGTTCCTATTTCACCATTCAGACATGGAGTCCTCTGAAAACACAGACTGCTCCATCCCCAGTTCTGCCACAGAACAAGAAGATACAGGTAGGCATCTGCACAGCTGTCTGATCAACTTTGGAACCCAATCTGATTGTCCAGATCTGGACCTCTTTCAGTATGGATCAAGTAAGCCCAGTTGTTCCAATCAAGGCCCTGAATCCAAACTGAGATTCAAGAACCTGGATCATCATTCCTTGCTCCTGCTTCAGGAAACCATATAAGGCTACTCTCCAGTCAAATTCCAGAAATTAATTCCACAGAATTTGTGCTAGGCAAGTTTTCTGTTTCTTAAAAAAGCCATTTTAAATGCTGTTTACTACTCAATTTGGCAACTCCTGGCACTGTCTCCTGGAACATAAGTCAGCAAAGTTTGTTAAAAGCTTTACTAAGACATAATACAATGACAATGATAAATGATAATGAAATGATAACTTAGGCCCTTTTCGCACCTTACCTTTTCCCAGTGCTGGGCGGCAGGGCTCACGCAGGAAGACTTCGGAGGAATGCACTCGCATCCCTCCTGCTTGGGCTCCACAGCTGCTTTCTGGTTGCGCGAGCATCCCACCTCTTCCTTCTGCAGTGCAGCCTGGGACCTTTCCCAGCCTGCACTGCACAGGAAGCGTGACTGGCCCGGCTCCCGAGGCTCTGCATGCCAGGTAAGTGCACACAGGGCCCCAGAGCCATGCACGACTGCGCAGCATTTTCTGCTTTAAGCCAAAAATAAAAAAATGTGTGCGTGGTCCGCGTTAGACCCTTGAGTGTCATGCAAATGTGAGTGCATCGTGTGGACTGCTCCCCACATTTATGCAATGCTCAAGGGGCCCTTTCGCTTCGGCAATGCTGTGCAAAAAGTTTTTTACTTGAGTAGAGGATCCCCCCCCCATTTTTTTTTTCTTTTTGACTTTATTCGCTCAGCAGTCTAATGAATTTCAGTGATGAAGCATGGGGAAGCTGGAGGGAGTGATGAAGAATGCTTTTACAAGCAGTCCAACTGATGAGATCCTTCTGCGGAATCCCTCTGTTCCTCTCAAAGCATTTGGTGATCTGGGTTGGACTGGAAAGTCCCATGTAGTCTCATGGCCCCATACTCCCTGCATCCCATTTCTTCCAGAAGTGCTCATCTAGGTCACTTGAGCTGAGGGGGTGGGACTGAGAGCTGTGCTATGTTGCCATCAGCCTTTGTCCCTGTTCTCTGGGTCTTGCCCATAATTTTTGGCTGCTGGAATTTCTCTGTCTCTGTCCTGAGGAGGACCAAGTCGTGCTTCCTCCTGAGCTGCTGGACCAGCTACTAACAAGGAATGAAGAGATGTTAGAGAAGACAGTTGACTGTATAAATTCAATGAAATCACATCATTCCTCCCATTGTGATCGTAAAGTGCTGGTAAGATTCTTCCCCTCCAGACTGCTCATGTTGGTGTTTTCTTTATCTAGTGATGTACACTGTCTTTTTCCTGCCTATTTTTAATGTCTGGATTTCTATCATGGGGGTTGTCTGGGACTGAGAGTGTATGACACTTCCAAAGTCACTCAGTGGGTTTTGAACCTTGGTCTCCAGGATCATAGTTCAGCACTCAAACCACTATACCACACTGGCTCTTTCTTAGTCTCTATCTTCCCCAGTCTGTGATATGAGAAGAAAACTGACATGGGGCCACAGGTTGGGAAAATTATGTTGACATTATAGTCTAAAACATTGCAGTCTAAAAAAAAGCAACTTTTAAAACATTCACTAGGGATTCCTGAAACGTTTGCCATCCAGGTACAGTAAGATGTGCTGAGTTTTAACAGCATCGGATGTCCAAGACCATTTCCAGGTGCTCAGCACTGACCATATTCCACTTATAGTACTGAAATTATTCCCTTCCCTTATAATTACCACATTGCCAGTCAGGTGTTGAATACAACTCCTACAGTAAAAACTCTTTGGATTGTGAAAAATCAGCACAATGGTTAGTAGGTTCTGCTACAAGTCTTCTTTCTAACCTTCCAATTTTGCACATGAAGTGTGGTCAAATATGACCCTGACCTGCAAAGTGAACTAGTACAGAGGAGGAAGGACTGTACGCCATGTTTTAATAGCATGTTTGCATTAGTTCCTACAAAGATTTTGCCCTGTGTTTAGCCAAAATGCTCTTTCACTACTTTTGACCTGGAATGTATTGATTTGCTTCTGCTCTCTACTTCTGCAGACTGCAAACTACCAGAGAGCACTATAGGCTGTACATAATCTGCATTGGTAGACAGCGACAACAAGAGGAGTAACAGTTATTAAATGCCAATGTACAAAATAGTTGTTTTTAAAAAGTTTAAAGAAGAGATTCTGTCCAAAGGCTTACAACATAGTAACATAAAAGTGAGAAATGTCAAAGAATGAAAATAACAAAGGAAATCAAAAGTAAAATCCATGTAGGATAACTGAAAAAATATATTTAAAACTTTGTGTGAGTGTGTGTGTATAAAATATTACTTGACAAACACAGCATATCAGTACATAACTATTCAACTACATCTCACACCTGCCCCCAATACTAATCTAAAACATCCACACAATTACTCTCACCCTCACGTTTAATATAAAATAAAATTAGCTTCCAACTCCCCCAGTGCAGATTACAGACTAAAGTTAACATAACAACTTCTGTTATAAAAATGTACTTTAAAAAGCATTACTTCCTTTGCTAAGTTTTCCTTAAATTAATAGTCAAAACCAATAATTGATATGATGGTCACTTTGTCTTGTAAAAGAATACATTAATGAATTCCAGTCTTTCACAAAACACCATGTTGTGTTTTCTCCTTATCAAGAATGATAATTTGCCCATCTCTACCAAGTCCATCATTGTAACCAACCAGTCTAATGAAAATAATTATTGAAATCAATATTTGCTTTAAGTTTGTCATACCACTAAAATCCATGCCAGCCAAATTTGAGATCAAATTCTTCTAATTAAAGAAGCCTTTAAGCCAAACAAAACAACAGGCATAAAGTGTGATGGAAGCCCCTGTCACAGCTGCTGATGACATGGTCCCTGTTGCTCAGGGTGGAGATGACAAGCAGCAGCAGCAGCAGCTGTTGGTCCCTGTTGCTGTGGCTGGAAATGAGTCCTGCAGCTCAAGAGCTCCCCCTGTTGCCATGGACCAAGCAGGCACAGACGTTCATCTACCTGCTCCCAGCAACAGGGATTCTGTGCCTGCTCCTTTGGAGCAACAGGGATCCAATTCTGAAGAGGCTCTGGAACCTGGTTCAATAAGCCCCCAATCAAGTCGGAGACTCAAGAAGGCTGTGCAAAGGGAGGCTTCCTTGGCTAAGTTTAAGAGGCAGTGACCGGACACACCTGTGCCTGCGGCTATATAACTGCCTGCCTGGAAGCTTCCCTTTGCTTGTGGCAAATTTCTTACGAGCTGTCCTCCTGTCTGTAGCTTGCTCCCAGCACCCGGTTCCTGATACCTTGAATTGATCTCTGGACTCTTGACCTTTGGCTTTTGAACTCTGACTATGGCTTTGCTTGATGCTCTGGTAAATGAACTTCCTTGAGTAAAAGTGCTTGCTTGTCTCATCGCAGCTGGACTTTGCTGGCTCTCCCACTCTCTTCTCCGGGCTGGCTTGCCACCCAGGTCTCTGACCTTGACATAAAAATATAATTTCAGGTCAGGAAGCCCAATCCCTCCTCTTCACATCCTGTGGAGTCTAAAATCTTACTCTTGGCTTCTTTCCTTGCCAGATAAATTAAGAAATATCTTTGTGCCATTGCTTAAATGGCACATCAATATTCACAATAGGAATGGTTTCAAACAAAAACAACATTTTTGGTAAAACATTGATTTTTATAGTTGATATCCTACCTAGTAATGAAAGTTCCAACATGGACCACCTCTGTAATTCTTGCTTAATCTGTGCTTTAACATAATTATTCCAAAACAATTTGAATTTTGTTTTTGAAAAATGACACCTAAATATTTCAGTTTCTGAACAATTTAAAATCCAGTTTTCTTCCTCAAAAGTTTTTGATCTTCTTTTGTCATGTTTTTAGTCAATACAACTGTCTTCTCTTTGTTTACATTAAATCCAGCCAAGTTCCTATAGTCATTGAAAATCTTAAGCAATATATCCACACAGTCTAGAGGATCCTGATAACTCCAAGCAATATCAGATTCTCAAAAGACTGTTAAGCCATTTCTCTAGTAACTTCTAAAAAAAAAATGCTTTATTTTCCATCAGAGCATAAACTCCTATCAAAAGAGCTTGAATCCTGTTGTTCTCAATTTGAACTCCCACATATCTGCCTCTTGATCTTCAAACTTCAGTTCTGATATCAGATTGGGATTAATATACATAATAACCTGATTTTTTTCTTTGTTAATGCTGAGATTTGACTTAAAGTCATTTTTTAATCTCTGTGAAGGACAGAATGCACCACATCTCAACAGACCAGACTACTTTTGAACAAGAACAAGAACAACAACAACAACAACAAAAGTAACCAAAGAAAAGTAATCAAAGAAAACCAAGGAAGAGAAAGAATGTGCCTGAATGGATGTACCTGAAAGTTAATGATGCATCATAATGACCAAAGTTTTAGACCCTCTGGGCCAAAGAGCAAAACCATCAGAAATGAGACCAACACAAAACACATACAATCTTAATACAACACTAAATATTACTTGTTTATTAATAATCTAAATTGATATTGTCACAGTTAATTAGAGGTAGAGACATTGTGGACCTCAGTGCTAATCAGAAGTATTTTGAAATCTGATTGATTAGGTAGAAGCCTTAGAAATCCCAAAGTGATGCCACTGCCCTTTCTAAATTAGATAGGTGAAACTTAAGGAGGATGTGTACATCAAACTCCCCTACTGTAATGCCTTTTGAGAAAGGAAAAGACCATAGAAAGGGCAGATTAAGTTCCATATAATGTCCTCCTGAGAGGAAACATGCTTCAGAGACAGTAAATCAATCTACCCTTTCTTAACTGAAGCCTTCAGAATACAGGTACAGGAGAAAGTGGAGGTGAAGCTCAGAGCTTGGAATTGTACTTGAAAAGTGATTCATTCCTCATTTTGTAAAGTAATTTCTTGCTATTACTCACCTCTCCACTTCTCTGTTGTCCGCCATTACAAAATGTGTTGCTTTCTTTTAACTGTTTACTCTTCCACCATCATCTGAAAATTGACATGAAAACTAATGTGGTGAATACCAACCATTGCAGCAACAATCTAATAACAGGTTATCATCTTACATTTTAAAAGTGATATCCTATATTACCAAAAAGAAGAAGAAATAATAGTAGCAGTGGTAGTAGTAGTAGTTGTCAGAAACCGAATTCACACACACAAATGTAACAGTGCAAATACACTATTTATTAGAGGTGTGATACATAGTACAGGACTTCAGTGAACTGGAGGAAATTAGCAAAATCCAAAACATTAAAAGCAAAGAGTTTCTCATTCCACCCGCAAGAGACCTTGGAGTTCTGGTTTCAGCCTGGCAGCACTTATCACCACATTCCTAGCTTTGTTTATCTAACTGTCTCTGGTTCTCATACCTTGTTACAAGCAAGCTGCTGATTAACTCCTACTACAAGTCCCATAACTGAAATATGAAGGGCTACCTGACGGTAGCGGTAGTAGCTGCAGCAGCAGCAGTCATGCATTACAGATAAAATCTTTCTTTGTAATACGTTACTTCCAAATGTTGGGAAAGTCATATAGTCCAGAACTGAGTTCTCCAGTTCTATGAAAATCTATCTCTATCTTAGCTAACTGTATCTTCCAGAAAACCCAAGACCAAGTTATATCACTTGAGCTAGGACATGCACACTTCTTTGATGTTCAAAGATGCATATCTGCATCTTTCCAAATGTTTTCTACCTGATTCCTTCCAAATATGCCAACAGTGAAAACCTACTGGCAAGTCACATGTAGCATTGCATTTCCTTCAGACATTTTTCTGGGATGTCCATATGGATAAAGGTAGGAGATAATTCCTTCCCTTCCTGAGTCCTTGAAAAATGGTCTGAGATCTCTGATGCTCAAAAGCCATCAGATGTAGCCTAGGGCAGGCTGGATTTACACATGTTATCTCCTCACAGAGGTGAGCACCTGCAGTTTTTAAAAGCCAACATATTTTTCACATCATTGCCTCAGCTCCCCTTGGGACACAGTATCCATACCCCGAGAAACTCATGTAAGGATACATCTTTTGTCTTGTGCTCTAATCTCTCAATTTTTCTCTCTCATCTCAGAGTTTGCTGATGATGATTGAGGAGATGTTGTGGGCTGAAAGCATGCTCCACTTCCCCCTGTTAATCAGGGGGTTCAAAAAATACATTTTAACAGAGGAGTGGGGATGGTTGAATTTGAATTCTGTATCAGTAATTCCCAAACTGTGGGCTGGAGCACACTGGTGCGTTCTGAGGGAATTACTAGTGAGCTATGCTAGATAAATTAATGAAATGCTCTTATGGATCAAAACTCCTACTCAGAGAAGAGGCTGCCTGCTGTAGTGCTGTATGAATTGCTTCTCTCTCCTTGCCTTGGGGTGCTCAACTCTAACACCACACTGGCATTTGAATGGATCACTTAGCCCTCCAGATGCAGGGCCATAGCAGAACAATTTGTCCTCCAAAGAAGCTGCACTGCCCGTGGTGTCTTTTCATGTCTCTATCATCCTCTTTTTTTTTTTTTTAAAAAAAAAGCAATAACCCCTTTGGTAATGAAAAAGCCAAAGTTTCTCTCTGACGTTGTAGTTTTCTGTGCTCAGGAATGCCTCCTGCCCCTTCCTCATCAATTGTGCACTCGGAAGTTTTAAATTATAGACATACCAGCCTTGTAGCAACATACAAGACAGCAAACAGGAATCCCCACCCATCCATGGAAACCCACTGTGTGACTTTGGGCAAGCCACACACTTTCAGCCTACAAGCAAGGCAATGACAACCCTCTCTGGAATAAATCTTACCAAGAAAACCCTAAGAGAAGGTCGCCATAAGTCAGAGTCAACTTGAAGAAGCATGATAACAACAACACCAAAACAAAACTGGTGTCAAACCAGTCCAGTCTTCAGATGCCAGTCCAGTCTTCAGATGCCATCAATCTCTTTATTCATACTGCAACTTTCCCACAAGGCTGGGAGCCTTGTCTTGGCCCACCTGTTCATTCTACTGAAGGAACCACAGACCCTTGCCTCCAAAGTTCTGAACTGAACACATCTCCTCCTCCTGCCTCCTCAAGCGTGGCAGAAGGCCAGAGAAAGCTGCCTAACCCCTGCTGCCTGAGCCTGCCCTGCAGAGATGGAACAAGGAAGAGTATGAGAAGAGCTTACTGTCTTGGGGTGGAGAGACAGAATGTGCTTCCTTCCCTCTGGTGCAGGGGTACTTTGGAGAGGGATGATAAATCTGCCAGAGTTATTTGCATAAGCACGTTGGAAAAACTATGTCAGTTGTGTACACAATTGCTTGCTGGGGAAGAGAGGGGAGGGGGAGTTCCTGGAGAAATCTGCAATGCAAATGAAACTTATTTGGAGCTGTGGCCTGTCTTGTTTCTAAGCATGTCCCAGGAGCTTGCCACAGGGAGGAAGGGAGAGGAGCATCTATTATTATTATTATTGCTGTTCTCCTTTTGCTTTTCTCCCTCTCTCCTTCCTTTTCTACCTTAAGAGATTAATGGCGATACTTTGTCTTCTGATATGAATGTGGTTTATGAATTCCCCAGCTCAGCCTCATCCTTTAAATTACCTGCCTAATAAAATATGTATTCAGTGATTTCAGGTTATAATTTGATCTACTTAAGGACAAAAGGGGGGTGGGCAGGAGTGATGAAGTGGGTGCTACCATGGCTGACTCCCTCCCATTTGTCTTTCTTGACCTTCCGATCTTGCCTAGCTGGCTGAAACTCTGTGTGTCTGTGTGTGCGCATGCACTTTCAAGTTGCCTGTTGACTTATGGCAACCCCATGAATTTCCTAGGCAAGGAATACTCAGAGGTGATTTTGCCAGTTGTGTTCTCTGAAATATAACCTACAGCCTCCAGTAATCATTAGTGATCTCCCATACAAGTATTAACCAGGACTGACCCTGCTTAGCTGACATTATTAGATACGATCTGGTACCTTTAGAGTATTTAGGCAGTTGTAGCTGGAACTACCAAGTGCTAAAGGACTGTTGGCTCCCTTTGGGGCTCTTCCAACAGTAGGGTAAAATAGAGGAACTTTTAGCTGGCATCCACACTCTTCAGTTTAGCCCCTTCTTTCAAGTAACACACAATTTGACTACAAAATAATGTGCTATCTTCCAATGTTGATAACTTGAAAGCTGGGAGAAAGCAGCCTGAACACTTGCCCCAAATCAAGTACAGAGAGAATGGTGCCTGGTACTGCATGTGCTGCTAAAGGTTGCTAATATGGACCTGGAAGGGAAGAGGAAGGTTGCAGCTGGAAACGGTGAGGGGGCAACAACATGTGTTAAAATGGAGTTCAACAGAAGGCATGCAGAAACATCTATCCCTATCTAGAGGGCTGTACCACTCCAACAAATCTCTTCAAACTTTACAGTAAAGGTTATGGATCTGAGAAGACTGAATCAGACAAACTATCAACTTAGTTGGTCATTCCTATTGTTGCTAATGGCTGGGTAGTTCTGAAAAATACACAAATGCTGGATACAAAGATAAGAGCTCTTCCTACCCACATCTAACCTACCCCAACTGGTAGCCAGAGGCACATTCTCTTGGAGACTCTAATTCTTATCCTAGTGCCCTGTACTCAGCACTGTTCACTTTTGACACTCCCCTTACATTAGGCAAATGTTTTGAATGCAGGTCACTGCCAGACTTTGGGAAAGCTAAGGTTTTGGATTACAGTTCCCAGAATCACCTGATCAGTAAGGCAGCATGCGTAGTATTCCAAATACTAAACTTTTCCAAGCTCTACCTCAGTACCTTTGTACAGTTAGCTACTATGATTACCATTCAAATGACAATTATAATGCTTTTCCATTTTTTCTCAACAAGAAAAACATATATGGAAGAAGCAACAGGAAAGCAAAGGCAGTTTATGAGAGAAAAATGTTATTATGTGGGCCCATCACAAACACACCACTCTGACCCAGCAAAATTCCACAGATGAGGCAAGGCAATTGCACACAACTTGCTTTTCTGGAAGCACCCTTAGTCTTCCCCACAGAGAGAAAAAAGAATGCCACAGTATCAAGGACTGTAGGAAGGACTGCAACAGACTTCTGTGCTGGAAGACTTTACCAGTCAAAACATCCTGGAGGGATTTTTAACCTTTCCACTGTTTTGTTGTTTATTAAATGACTATATAAATTCCCCCGGGGAATGTGTTTCATACAATTGATTATTCTGAAGAAACTGTCTTCAGACTCCAATTTTGTTCACACAGTTTACAAAATGTTATTCAGTAGCTGGGAAGAAAGTTGAAAGCAAAGCAAAGAGACCAATAATTATTACACGTCCGCAGTCTCTCTCTCAACTTGAATAAGTGGTTATGCAAACAGGTACAAGTCTTTGGTATGCAGTAGGGTACACAGTTATATAAAACATATTTAGAGCTGTAGTGAGTAGTTTCCCATTTCAGAATTCAAGGAGAGACTTCCAATTACTGGAGCAGACATTTGTCTTGAAAAATAGCCAGATTATGGGTGTGGGGGGAACTTTTTGGGAATACAGAGAGGTAGATCATAGCTCTCCCCAGGCCAGATGACCAAACGAGTGTGGCCTCATTTTCTGATGTCATCAAATGCCTGGCTGAATTCCTGGGGAAACCTTCCCTCCATGGCACTTCTGCAGGGAACCTGCCCGTTGCTGATGTCATGAAAAGAGAGGAGGAGGAGGAGCAGCAGTAGCAAAGCATCCTCAGCCAGCTTTTTGAGGTGATGACTGAGCCCTTACCTGGGGCTGGAGGTTCTGCTAAACAGCTCTGGCAACTGTGCTGCGTGACTTTGCCCCTTCGTCCCTTCCTTATTTCCAAACTGTGGTGCTTTTCTTATGGAATTATTTCAGACTTCTGAGGGAGGGCAAGATAGGCTTAGAAGAAACTCCAGGGGTTGTATATAATGGGAGGGTGTCTCAAGGGCTTCCTTGGCGTGGATCCCACGGAGGATTCCCCACTAGAGAACATTTACTGAATCGGCTGTTAAATGGTGAGTCGACATACATGGTAGCTAAATTCCATTGATTCAATAGGTCTACTCTAGTTGTGACTAACAGTAATATTCATGCAAAACTTGGTCGGAATGTTTTCACACCTAGACTAAAAGGCTGATCAAGTGGTTGGGTTTACCTTAGCCCTGTAGGGGCCAGCTAGGATGACCCATAACAGAAAGGTCAGCCTGGTGCATTTTCAAGCCCTCTTGGAGCCCTGTGAGGCACACACACACTCGTGTTTTGAAAACTGCAACATAACTAGACCAGGACTTTCAGATTTAAAACAGGTTGAGAGGCAGGAATGGTCAAAAATAGAATCCACTCACAAATAATGCAGTGTATATAGGTTACTGTTTATTTGGTGGTGTAATACATATAGTGACTTCAGTGATTGGTCTGAAGGGCAAGGACAGAACAAGCAAGCTTAACATTCCCAGCTAGCGCCTCCCACTCCTGAACTCCCTGGGAAACTTCTGTTATCAGTAAAAGATACATTCCAGAGGTCTGTACCAAGCAGTGTTTACCTAACCACTCGCAAGCTGTTTCTACTACATGTTCCATCAGTGTAATGGAGAGGCAGGGAACTACCTGACAGGAATAGTCTGAGGCCATTTCTGCACTAGACTGTTGTAGTGCTATTATTCCACTTTCAACATCCTGTGGAATCCTGCAGTTTGCAGTTTAGGGAGGGGCATTTAGCATTCTCAGTCAGAGAGCTCTTTGGCCTCAGTAAACTACAAAGCCCAGAATTCCATAGGATGTTGAAAATAGAATAATAGTACTAACAGTGTACTGTGGAAATGGCCTTAAAATGGAGAGTCCTGCCCTTCAGAGGCTTCTATGGGGATGATTCTTCAGCGCATGTGATGCTGGAGTTGATTTGAGGAGATGATGGCAGTCTAGGGCCCTTTTCACACACAGTTTCTGTAGCGCGAGGGCCCCTTGAGTGTAAATGGGAGCATCGGTCCATACAACGCACTCCCATTCATGCGATGCTCACGAGCCTAAAGTGGGCAGTGCACACATTTTCTTATTTTCGGCTCTAAGCTGAAAATACTGCACGGTCACGCAATGCTCGCGGGGCCCTCATGCACTTACCTGCGTGCGGTGCGTCGGACGAGCGGGCCGGTCATGCTTCCTCCCCCAGCGCAGCCTACAGCTCCCAGACTGCGCTGCTGAAGGAAGGGGCAGGGTGCTAGCGCGATGGTCGCAGTATGAGGAAGCGACCTGTGGGACAAAGGAGCGGGGAAGTGGCAGCGTTCCGGATGAGGCTTTTCGCGTGAGACGCCCTCCCCAGTCGCGCAAACGGGTAACGTGCGAAAAGCCTGTAGGACACCTGGGATCTGTGGCTGACTGAATTCAGTCCACAAGGCCTGCAGTCTACACCCCTGATGTATATGTGCCAGTAAGCAGGGGTACATTTTAGTCTCTCCTCCTCAGTTTATGCAGTCAGAGTTTTTTCTAGGCCTCTGACTAAATTATAATAAGAAATAATTCATTTCTTGGAAGAAGTCTGTCGTGCTGTAGTTCTCAGTGTGCAATAGTTAAACTCCAGCCTCTTCTGTAAATTTACTAGGTGGCTTTAGTGAAGCTGTGATCTCTCACTTCTAAATTCCCACCCACCCCTAATGTAACATGGTGATAATAAGAGCTTGGAAAAGTTACCTTTTTAGATTAGGCTTCCCAGGATTCCTCAATCATCATTGTGGTTGGAATCTGGGATTTGTAGTCTTAAAAAGTAACTTTTCAAGCTCTACTGATTAAAGAGTTGGTTATAAGGTTTACTAAGATAACATAAAATACAATGAATATTTAAAATGTTTTACTTGTGACACGTGTTTATTTTGATTGTTCTATTAACTATCTTGTGTAGCAGACCAAAGGAAACTATTCTGGGAAACCGCATGTTACCCCAAAATGTTGGTGATTCGGGCATCTACTCATGATGCCAGTACCTCTGTGCAAAGGTGGGGAACGATTAGCTCAAATCAAGGGCCCTGCAAGAGAGGGGTAACTTAGTGAGATATTTCCACCTATATTTACCAGTATTTCTGCAGGGTAGAACTAGCCAGAAATCCAAAAGTAAGCTAAATTGTGTTTTATTGAGGGAATTAATCACACACACAAGCTCCAAACAGTCATGCATCCACACAAGGCTAACTGAAGGAGAAAGGGAGGAAAGTTTTAAATAGCAAGATTTTGGAGTTTAGTGTATGATATTTACAAGCCTCACAGAGCAGCAGAGCAGCAGCAATGTGACTCAGGCCCTTTTCACACTCTATTTCCCATGCAAAATGGCCATGGGAGTGACATGAGATCACAAGGATGGCTCCGCATGATGTCCTCGTGATCGCGCATCGCTCCCATAGCAATCACGCGGCAATTGCGCAGTATATCATTTTTGGCTGTTTGCCAAAAATGATGCGCAATTGTGTGTCCCTCCTGTGTCTCTCCCACACTCACCTTGCATGTGGAACATCAGGAAGCATGGCCATCATGCTTCCTCCCCCAGTGCAGCCTGGGAAAATACCCGGCTGCGCTGTGGAAGGAAGGGGTGGAGCTATTGCGTTTCCTTCCGTCCAGCACACAGCTGGCGTGGAGGGAAGTGCAGGAGATGCAATTCCTTCCCGGAGGAGGCTTTTCGTGCAATCCCCATGTGATGCCAGTGGCACCAAGTAAGGTGCAAAAAGGGCCTTATAATTGCATCAATAGACAGTATACAATTGGGAATCGGAGTAGCAGAGTAGCAAACAGCAATTGATGTACTGCAAGTTGACTGGCCAAAACTAGGGGTTTATATACCCAATTTCTGCCTGGAGGGCAGGAGTGTGAATGGTTCTTCAGTTGAGAAAACAATGGAGTTTGTAGAATGGACAATGGGGTCCAGAATGGGCTCATGCTTATCATGAAGTGACAAAGAGCTAATGGCCGTTGTGATAGCTCAGCACTTGTCAGACAGGTGTTTGCAGGTCAAAGGGAGAGGAGTTAAGACAATCAGCAGTCTTGTGGGAATCTCCCAGTTGCTATTGTCCAAAAGGCAGAGTTGTTAAGGTTAGCTGCAAGCCTATTATCTCTGGAGTTTCCTGGTGATTTCCTGACTGTGAGCTGGCTACACATAGAAATGTTTTTTGACCTAATTCCCAGCCTACATATTCAGCCAGTCTTTTCCTCTTGTCCAACTTGGCCATACAGCCATAGCAGGCATGTTTTATATCAAAACCAATTTATATATTTTTACAATTAAATCATATTTTGCTAATTAAGCCATAGCAAGGTGTGGGGGTGTACAGCCTGGTAACAACAGTACCTGACAAGACAAGATATCACTACCTGGTATTGTATGAGGTCACTGCTTATGAGATTCTTCCTCTGTCTAATCTGTGATACAACTGTGTCCTTATGCCTGAAGAGTTCATTTATCATTTCAGCCACCCATAGTTGTCAAATTTTTATTTCTTAGTATTGGATTCAGGATCCGAATGCAGGTTTTAATTGCTCTAATATGCCCTTTGATAATGTGGTAACATTTCAATGAATTGCACTTGATAATAGCAGTACTAAAAGGGTATGCTGGCACTTTTGGAAATGAATTTATTACACCCTGCTGAATACTGATGGCACTGTGGGGAATTTGAGTGAAGTCTGAACCTATTTCTTTCAGCCATCATTTTATATGAAGTCATTGCTTAGAAATTTTACAAAGCTGAGTTTTTGTCATTAATAGTTTGAAAGCATGGCTTTATCTTTACATGTCTGTAGGGTGTCTGTTGAAACAGAACTTCAAGAAATTAGAAGCACTGGGTACAATTCATTAGGAAGATCTCCCGCACAACCACCATTGATCTACATAGTAACTTTGGAAGTGCACCTAACTTTTGCTACTATAGAGCATCAAACATTTGCTGTTATCTGGAGATGATTTTCTGCCTTTTTGTATATTTATTTCTCAGTAACACTTTTGTCTAAAACTGTTAGGCCCAATAGTAAAAAAGAATTAAATAATTTCAAACCTTTTCTTTCCTTTATTCTTGTCCACCACTAAGGCCCTTTCCGCACTTTACCTTTTTCTGGCACTGGGGTGTGGGGATCACGCAAGCAGCCTCCAGTGAGACGCTCTCATGTCCCTGCTGCTTTAGCTCCACATGAGCTGCCTGGTCCCAAGCAGGCAGCACAAGAGCCCCGCCTCTTTCTTCCGCAGTGCAGCCTGGGAGTTTCCCAGGCTGCGCTGGGGCAGGAAGCTCGACCACCGCAGCTCCAGAGGCTCCGCACACATGGCAAATGTGTGCAGGGCCCTGGAGCAATGTGCGATCATACACCATTTTCGGCTGAAAGTCGAAAATGAAAAAGTGCGCAAGCAGTGCCTGCCCTACCCAGGAGCGTCACGCTATTGTGAATGCGTTGTGCAGATCACTCCTCACAATCGTGCGATGCTCGAGGGGCCCTTTCGCATGGCAAATGCCATACAAAAAGGGCCTCAGTCTTCCTGCCCTCTTTCCCTAATTCTGGATCCTTCTTCTGCTCCCTTAAGCTTTTCCTTCTCTCATTCTCTCTTCCTCTTCCATCGGTTTCTGTGGCTCATTGCTCTCTAAGCCTCCTGATTCTTTGGATCCTGTGCCTTTCCATTCCTAGGCTGCTTCAAGTTCCTTGTATATCCATCCTTTTGCCTCATTGCTCCTCCCCCTTTTCTCCTCACAAATGATTCTCCTACTTTTCCCATTTACTTTTTATTCAAACTCTTGTTCCTCAGAGCATTGCTCCTTTTCTTTAAGCCACTGTCTGGGTTTTCTTGCCCCTAAATATTTGTCTGTTCCCCAGTCTGTCTGTGACATCAAAGTTGCCTAACAAAGGTCAACATGAAGGTCAGCAGCTTCATGACTGTCATTCACCTTTGTTGTTAACTGCCATCAAGTTGACTTTGACTTATGGCAACTCTGTAGATGAGAGACTTCCAGGTTAACCTGTCTTCAACTGCCCTGCTCAGGTCTTGCAGATTCAGTGATGTATCCTCCTTGATTGAATCTACCCATCCGTCATGCAGTTTTCCTCTTTTCCTACTGCCTTCTACCTCACCAAGCATTATTGTCTTTTCTAGTAAGCCATGTTTCTTCACAATATGTCCCAAGTATGACAGCCTCAGTTTAGTCATCTTTGCTTTTAAGGAGAGTTTCAGTCTTGATTTGCTCTAGGACTCATTTGTCTCTTTAGCAGTCAGAGTAGAACTCTTTTCCAGCACCACATTTCAAAGGAGTTGATTTTCCTCCTATCAGCTTTCTCCACCATCCAGCTTTCACAGCCATACATAGAAACTGGAAATATAATGGCATGGAGCATTCTACCTTTAGTACTCAATGACATATCTTTATACTTTGGGAGCCTGCCAAGATTCTTCATAGCTTCCCTTCCAAGTCCTAGCCTTCTCCTGATTTCTTGACTACAGTCTCCATTCTGATTAACATCTGAGCCAAGATATGGAAAATCTTGAATTATTTCAATTCTTCATCAGCCACTGTAAGGTTATGTCAAACATCTGTGGTCATTATTTTTGTTTTCTTGATGTTCAACTGTAATCTGCCTTGACTTTCTGCAGTGATTCTTCCAAGCTTTTGCTTTTTTCTGCTAGTAGTATGGTGACATCTGCATATCTTAAATAGTTGATTTCCTTCCTCCAATTTTCATGCCTCCTTCCTCTGAGTCTAATCCTACTTTACTTATGATATGTTCAGCATTCAATTTAAACAGATAAGAGTATGAAAAAATGCAGCATTGCCTGACACCCTTGCCAACTGGAAACCACTCAGTGTCTACATATTCTGTCCTAACAATAGCCTCTTGTCCTGCATACAGGTTACACATCAGGACAATCAAATGTTGTGGCATCCCCATTTCTTTAAGAGTGAGACATAGCTTTGTATGATCTACACAATCAAAAGATTTGCTTTAATATATAAAGTGCAGGTTGATAATCTTTTGAAATTCATTGCTGTTCTCCATTATCCAATGTATATTTTTTTATCCCTAGTGCCTTTTCTTTTCCTAAACCCAGCTTGATCATCTGACATTCATCACTCTATATGTGGTAGAAGTCTTGGTTGTAGAATTTTGAGGATGACTCTGCTTGTATTGGAGATTAATGCAATGGTTCTGTGGTTACTGCAATCCCTGGTCTCCTCTTTTTGAGGACTGAAATGTATATTGAGTGTTTCCCATCTGTGGACCATTCTTTTGTTTATCATATTTGTTGATAGATTTTAGTTACAACTACAGTAGATTTGGTCTCTGTAGGTTGAAGCAACTCTATTGGTATGCCATCTGTTCCCTGTGATCTATTTCTCCCAACTGCTCTGAGTGCAGATTTCACTTCACTTCCTAAAACTGGTGGTTCATTTTCATGTGGGTTTTCCTTGAATGAATCTGTCAGGCTTTAATCTCTTGTATGTAGTTATTATTACTATTATTATTTCCTTTGTCTTTTTATTCCTACTTGGTCATGTAATGTGTTCCATACTGCTGGTTGTAGTGCATCCCCACTCTTGGTTTAAATTTCCCTTTGATTTCTTGGATCTTGTAGAAGAGTCTCTTGTTCGTTTTCTGTTGTCGTCTTATATTTCTCTGCATTGATTATTATAATAGTTCCCTTTGTCCCTGTGCACAAGTCATTGAACAGTTTCATTAAGGGTTCTGACTCTATTTCTGTCCCCTTTTATTATTGTTTCGCATGTGTCCTTAACTGCTTGAAGAGTTTCCTCTGTCATCCATTGAGGCTTCTCTTTCTTTTTGGCTACAGATAGTGTCTTTTTGCATTACTCCCTGACAATGTTCCTGGTTTCAGTCCAGAGTGCTTCTGGCTCCTGGTGTTGAGTTGCTCCACTGCCCCTCCATAACACTGCTAGATTATGTAGCAGACTCAGCTTGACGACTGTTAATTAAACGGTCCTTGGTGCTTGCCTTTGGTATGCACTTAATGCTGATAACAGTAGTTCCCAAAGAGTTCAGGAGTGGGAGGTGCAACTGGGAATATTAAGCTCGCTTACCCCCTCTTCCTTTCAGACTACTCACTAAAGTTATTACATGTACTACACTGCCAAATAAGCAGTAATCAATGCACTGTATTATTTGTAAGGAATTCTGTTCTTGACATCTGGTCAATTAGGATGAATAGTGCAGATCTACTTTTCACACTATCTTTAAATTCTACATTGATGTTCTTCAGGTTGTATTTCCGCATGATGATTGCTTCTGTGTTGTTCTTTAGCTTTACTCTAACTTTTGCCATTGGCAGTTTATGGTCTATGCCACATTCCGCTCCTAGTCTTGTTTTGGCACAGAAAATGAAGCTTCTAAATCTTCTATTTCCAACTTCCACCCAATAGATAAATAATCAGTTCCTTAATCTATTACTGTATTGACACTCTGAAATGGCTTTGATGACAAGAGAAGAGGAGTCTTTGTGACAGAGTCTTTGTGACAGAGGTAGAGAAACTTCAGATGTTTTAGATTTCCTCCCCAAACTGCTTTCCACATGTATTTCAAGGTATCTAGGGGCTGAATATTCCCCTTCCTTAGTTTATGACAGAGACTGTTTCATTATATAAATTGTAATGGATGTGAGAAAGAATAAGATTGTTTGAATCTGAAAGAGTTTTAGATTATTTTATTTTATTTTATTTATTTGGCAGCAGCACTAAAAGATTTACTGAATTGGGTTAATATTTTGAAAGAATAAATCTACTTTCTTGCCCCTTTCTTTTCCTCTTAAGGCCTGGCATTTTAAAATTCTGTAAAATGGATCAGTTTATGTGAATTTACATAACAAGAATATAGCCAATCTTCAGGATTTTGCTCTTCTGAATTTTTTTAAAAAATGCATCTCTGATCATGACTATAGAAAAGGTTATGGCAGAAAAAGGGTGTGTGTGGCCTTCCTGGCCCTTTCCGCATGAGGTTAGGGAATTGCTCCGTGCCGTTACCTACTGCTTCTTCTGGGGTCCGAAGCAACGTGGACTGTCCCTGAAGCCCTTCCGCAGGCCTCCTCCTTGGTCCAGGGAGAATTGGAGCAGTGCAAGGTCTGTAGATCCGTACTGCTCTGGCTTCCCAAATGGCGGCTTCCGACTTCCAAAATGGAGGCTTCCAGTTGGTCGTGGGTCCCAACCAACTACTGAAGCTTGCCACGCTAAAAGCCCGCCCTCCGCAGAATCCAGGCTCGCATTGGTGTGAGCCTGCAAATCTGCACAAGGGAGTGGGAATGCAATGGCGCATTCCAGGAAAATAAAGACCTGTTTTTTCCTGTCTTTCAAAAACATGCTGGAGGACCACTTGGGGTTGTTTTGGAGCAGACTGAGGTGCGGATCTCCGGTAAGTAGTCCGCTCCTAGTCCGCTCCAACATGCAGACGACCTCTATGAGAGGACGCACTGCCCCGTTCTAATTGCCTGGTGCAGAAAGAGCCCCTGATGAATATTATACAACAGTTCCCATCTGCTCTCCCACCATTGGCTATGATGGGGGGCACACTTTCCTCACCTCTGGGCTAGAAGAGAGCACAGTCTACTCCAGAAATGTGTTCATGAACCACATTAAAATAAGTGAGGAGGAAACAAACACACTGCCTTGCTAAAATCACTCCCTGCTGCTATATCTTATGTTGGGCCTATGCTTATGCCAGTTTGATTGAGGTGACAGGGATGAGGTGACAACATTGCAAGCCTAGGCCAATATTCTGTTCACTGGTTGCGTAGGCTAAAATTATAGTTACACTGAAGTTACACTGGATGTGCAAAAATCTAGTAAGTCCTTTCAGGGCCATGAGTAGTTGTAGATTATTTGCCTGTGCTAGGGACTCCCACACAACCACTTTGGTGATGGTTAAGCCAGCGTAGTGCTGCTTGCACAACCTTAATTAGAATACAATCTTGTGTAGCATCCTAAAAGGCACAACTATTTGCATGACAACATTTATAACAGCATCTGATATCAACAGAGTTCCAGCTATAGCAAGAGGGATACCATTTCTGAATGTTTACCTGTGTTCAGTCCAAGTGCTTATAAGCAGACAAAAACAAATACCTGTGGATGACAGGTTCTAGCCTTGTGTACTTTCTGCCCAGCTGGTTTTTCATTTGCAGACATGTTTTATATGCCAGGTACCATTTCAAAAAACAATAAATAATCCACTACCTGTGGTCTGAAGTGGCACAGCCCATTCAGAATGTTGCCATTTTGTCCTTCCCTTTTTGTGCATATAATGCCCCTGTGTGATTAGCCATGAGAACCATCCTCATAAGACTACCATTCATGAAACTTATATCAACCACTGCTCTACAAATGTATTGAAGGCAATTAAGGATTGCTGCCCAGTAACAATAAAATAGGACATCAGCTGGGAGACTGATGTTAAGTCTGACTTGGTACAATGCAGTTTCCAATGTTCCTAATGTGTGATGCACTAGAGCGCCATGAATCCCATTTTAAAAAATAAAAAAGGAGTTAAAAGCAGCCATCTGGCCAGTTTGGATTAGGACGAGTACTAGCGAGGAAATTAGGACTTTTCACTTGAGGAAGAGTTTTCAGGAAGTAAAACAGTTGACCCCATATGTCAATATTCTAAAAGGAACTCCAAGTGCAAGGAAACTTTTGAGAGCACCCAGCTGAAATAACAGTGGCTTGCTCAAGGCCCTTGACTGAGTTTATGCATGGTTAATGGCAGCAGAGGGCAGAGCTGAGCATCCACTAGGGCCCAAAGAAAACAGAGTACTGGTGAGTGAAATTTTGATTTCATTTTGTTTCTCTCTCGCTCTTGCTCTCACACACATATATACACAAACTCAGATTTCTGGGATGGAAAGAAATTGAAGGTTTTTTTTTTTTTTTTTTAAATAATCAATGGGTGTTACATGTGGGGGAAGATTTCAATTCATTTTTGAATAATTTACCAAAATATGCAAATTTCATAGAATCATAGAGTTGGAAGAGACCACAACGGCCATCAAGTTCAACACCCTGTCATGCTGGAACGCACAGTCAAAGCACCTCCAGCAAATGACCATCTAATTTCTGTTTACAAACTTCTAAAGAAGGTGACTCCACCACACTCCAAGGCAGCATATTCCATTTTTGAACAGCTCTTACCATCAGGAAGATCTTCCTGATATTTAGGTGAAATCTCTTTTCCTGTAGTTTGAATTCATTGCTCTGTATCCTAGGCCCTTTGCCATGGCATTTGCCATACGAAATGGCACCTGGAGTGTTGCACAATTGTGAGGAGTGATCTGTATGACACACTCACAATTGTGCAATGCTACAGGAGCCAGCAGGCGCCAATCATACACCTTTTTATTTTCGTCTGGAAGCTGAAAATGGTGCACGATTACACATTGCTCCCGGGCTCCACACACACTTATCTGGCGTGCAGAGCCTCCAGAGCTGCGCCAGTCGCGCTTCCTGCCCCAGCACAGCCTGGGAAACAGGCAGCTTGTGTGGAGCTGAAGCAGTAGAGATGTGAGAGCCTCTCGCTGGAGGCTGCTCGCGCGATCTCCACACCCCAGCTCTGGAAAAGGGTAAGGTGCAGAAAAGGCCCTAGTCTCTGGAGCAGCAGAAACAAACTTGCTTCATCTTCAATATGACATCTCTTCAAATATTTAAACTTGGTTCTCATGTCACCTCTTAACCTTTTTTCCATCAGGCTACAAATATCTACCTTATAAGCTGCTTCTCATAGGACATTGTTTCCAGACCATTCACCATTTTGGTTGAATTCAATTGTGGTGCCCAGAATTGGACATAGTATTGGTGAAGTCTAGCTGAAGCAGAATAAAGTGGCATTATTACTTCCCTTTATCTCAACACTGTACTCCTATTGATGCAGCTTTCAATTGCACTGGCTTTTTTACCTGCCACAGCACACTGTAGACTCACATTCCGCTTGTGGTGAACTAAGACTCCTACATCCCCTTCACACATACTGTTTTCAAGGCAGGTATCTGCCATTCTATATCTGTGCATTTCATTCTTTCTTCCTAAGTTTAGTACCCTACATTTCTCCGTGTTAAAATTCATTTTTTTTTTTTTTTGGTTCAGCTATCTAATCTGTCAAGGTCATTTTGAATTCAGATCCTGTCTTCTGCAGTATTAGCTACCCCTCCTAATTTGATGCCAACTGCAAATTTGATGAGCATGCCCTCTATTCCATCATTGATAAAGATGTTGAATAGCAGTGCATCCAGGACAGAACCCTATGGCACCCACTACTCACTTCTTTCCAGGATGAAGAGGAGCCATTGGTGAGCACCCTTTATGTTTGGCTGGTCAGTCAGTTACAAATTCACCTAACCGTAGAATTGCCTAACCCACATTTTATTAGTTTCTTTGCAAAAATATCATGGGAGACCTTGTCAAAGGCCTTACTGAAATCAAGATACACTATGGCCCTTTTCGCAGCGCCGGCACTCGCGCGACGGAGGAGGGCGGCTCGCGCAAGAAGCCTTCTCCAGGAGGCTGCCGCTTCCCCCCTCCTTCCTTCTGCAGGCGAAGGAACGAGCGGGGAATTGGCAGCCTCCCGGAGGCGGTGGCGGCTCGCACGTCCGTCCGTCCCCCCGCGCGCGCGAGAAAGGAGCCTGTCCCGTCCATCCCCCCCGCGCACGCGAAGCAGGACGTGTCGCGTCCGTCGCGCTAGCACCCCGCCCCGCCCTTTCCTTCCGCAGGGGCGGAGGGAAGGAAGCGCAACCCGGCCGGCTCCCCGACGCTCCGCACAAGAGGTAAGTGCGCGCGGGCACCAGGAGCGTTGCGCGAGCGCGGGTGATTTTCGCTTCGAAGCGAAAATCAAAAAACCCGCGCTCGTGCCGCTTCAGTCCCGTGGGCCCGGCAGAAGTGGGAGTGCGTCGTGCGGAGCGACGCTCCCACTCCCGCGAGACTCACGGGGCTGTCGCGCGAGAGAAGGCCCGTGCGAAAAGGGTCTATATTTACAACGTTCCCTTCATCCATGAAGCTTGTAACTATTGAAAAAAAGAAACCAGATTAGTCTGGCATGACTTGTTTTTGAGAAACCCATGTTGACTTTTAGTGATCATGGCATTCCTTTCTAATTGGTTACAGACTATCTGCTCAATGATCTCTTCTGGGATCTTTCCTGGAATTGACGTCAGGCTAACTGGCCAGTAATTGTTTGGGTCCTCTTTTTTCCCCTTTTTGAAGATGGGGACAACATTTGCCCTCCTCCAGTTTGCTGGTACTTCTCCTGCTCTCCAGGAACTCTTAAGGATTATTGGCATTTTTTCTGAAATTACTTCTGCCAGTTCTTTTAATACTCTTGGATGTAGTTCATCTTGTTCTGGTGACTTGAATTTATTCAAAGTAGCCATGTATTCCTGTACTGCCTCTTTACCTATTCTGTACTGCATTTCCTCTATCACATCATCTGTTCCGTTTTCTCCAGGTTGAACACTCTTTTTCTTTTGGGACACAAACAAAGCAAAGAAGGCATTGACTGATTCTGCCTTTTCTCTGTCTCTTTTCTTTGTCTCTGTCCCTTCAGCATCTTCTCCCCATACTGGCCCTACCACCTCCTTCTCTAGCAGGCCTGAGCTCATTCTGCACTTTAGGTTTTCTAACTTTTTCCCTACATGTGCTGGCTATTTGTTTGAATTCCTCTTTGGTGATTACCCCCTTTTTCCATTTTTTGTACATGGCCCTTTTAACTCTTAGTTGAGTTGAGAGTTCTCTAGACATCCATCCGTGTTTCTTTAGATACCTCCCATTTTTCCTCCTCAATGTAATTGTTTGAAGCTGTGCCTTCAATATCTCACTTTTAAGAAACTCCATCCATCATAAACTCCTTTCTCTTCTAGTATGCTTGACCATGGGATGACACCTAATATTTAGTGAAATCAGCTTTCTTAAAGTGTACAATTTGACTATGCTTGGCTTCCCCTTTCCACTGTATAACAAACCCCAGGAGAACATGGTCACTCTCATTGAAGGCTCCTACCATTTCCACTCCATTAACCAGGTCATCATTGCCGGTTATGATCAGGTCCAAAATAACTGGTCCCTTTGTTTCCCCTTCCACCTTCTGGACAATGAAATTGTCTGTAAGGCAAATGAGGAATTTGTTGGACCTTCCATATGTAGAATGCAAGGGATTTGAGATCTTTAAAAATCTGAACATGAGGGAATGAAAAAACTGGAAAAAATCCCCTGATAGGGGATCAATAATTGCCCTACGTACCTCATTATACATGTTGGCTTCAGTACTGATGTCTTACTGTGATCTGTAAACTTGTAAACTTTTAAATTAATTCCTATTTTATTTTAACAACTGTTACAACTTTTTCAAGAATATTACAATAGTGTTACAATAGTATTACAACAGTATTATCATATCCACTAATATATTTAATATGTTACATAGTATAATCAGTTATTTAATTTAGCTGTAACTCCTCAAATATCTCCCCTCCCTTTTTTTATCCCCTCCTTCCCCCCAGGAACAGTCTAATTATTCATTATAATTCTTGTTTACCTTTCACGTGGAATATTGCCTTAATTATCTTATTTACATCCTCATACCCCTCTTTCTGTTTTACTTTCTCAGTCAATGTTCTTCAACATGTAAAATGAAGGATTCTGAGATATAACAGTTTGAATTCTGGAAGCCTTACTCTCATCTTTTTTAAAAAATTAAAAAGCTAGCTGTAATGATGCTGTAATAAGAGAACACAGCTTCTTCTTCCTTTTTTTTTTTTTTAAATGCCGCAGAGGCAAAGAGGCAACCCTGACTTTGTAGCAGAGGCATTTTTGGAAAAGAGGCATCCTTCACTCACTCTTGGGTGTTGGAGACATGCTGCGATCATCTAGAGTCTGAAGGGCAAACCTGGGGCTTTTTTGAATTCTGATGGCTTCAACAGTAGGGATTTGAGTGCTTGGCCATACACGTGAAGGGGCCCTGGCTCCCAGCATCAGACATGAGTTGGCTTTCAGTGGCTGAAGCTAATTCAGTGGGTGGTTTTAAGTGTTGTCTCTCTCCTATTTTTGTGACATTTTCTATTTCTAATGAATATAATTATTGTAATTATTTCCTCCCTCAATTTCCTCATGAATCCAGCTTTCAGATGCTTCATCTGTTCAGGGGTCACTTCTCAGAGGACATTCCCGTTTTGGCTATAGTTTTTTTCCCCTCAAATAGGCCAAATCTCCCCTAAGTCCTTCCTTTCCCCCCTCTCCTCCCCTCCCTTCTGGATGTGGGTGACCTTCAGAAATTTCAATTGATTGTTTGATGTCAGTCGTGAAGCCTTTTATTATTTTTGTTTTAGCTAAGTCCAATGTGGATTTATTGACAGAGCTGAGACCACCCCGGGGCTTTTCCAGCAACCTGACCGCAGTGTGTGGAGAAATAATTAGTTGTTGAAGTGTCAGGAACAGATGTCGAGCTGACATCTCCTGTTTGTGGGTGTCAAAGCTGGCCATTCTCTGCTTTTCCATAAATTACCACTGCATCCCTGATGCTGTAATTTTCTGTCATTAACATTGACGCTACCCACCACTGAGAAGGAGCATAAAAATTCTCTTGCCCTTTCTCCAGTGCCCTTTGCTACTTCAATATCCCCTCTTTCTTGCTTCAATTTCATGTGTTTCAGCTCGGACATTGACATTAGCTTAACTAAGTTCCAAAATCTGTATCAGTGTAACACCTTTATAAAGCCAGCTCCAAAAACATTACAAAACTAGCAAGTTACAAGATCTCCAGATCTCTTCATCAAGCAAGACTTTTTTAAAAAATCCATTCTGGGATGAAGAAAGGGAGTAGGAATGAAAAACTTGACATGATGTAGAAGGCGAGATTTCTGCATAGTTGGGGGCTTAGTCAAACCATTTGCTTCTCCTTCCTTCCCAATCTAGGTCTGAACTAATCAATTAAGAACTGATCACTACTAACATTTTCAGACATGCTGCACAGTAAGATCTCCATCTTTGCATTCTGCAGAGAACTTACAGAGAAGAAGTTTTAGCCATTCCTGATGCTCTGAGAATTACATCATTCATGATGTCCTCTTTTCCAAACTTTTAGTAAGTCACATTCACACCTTCCATTTTTAGATGTACAGTTAATAAATCTTAAAAGCATAACAATGGCCCTTTCCACACCGGGCTATTAAAATGGTGCAGAGCGACCTCCGACGGAGGTCTTCTGCACCGTAGAGTGGACTGGGGCGGACTACTTTTGTAGTTCCGCACCTGAGTCCGGTTCGGAGTGACTGGAACTGGTTGCGCAGTGGTTTTTTTTAAAACCTCTTTTTAGGCGCACACAAGTGCACACCTGCAGATCTGCCAGGGGTAGGCTTCAGGCTAGAGAGCTTCTCCGGTTGGCGGAGAGCCTCCACCAACCAGAAGCCGCCATTTTGGATGCCGGAGCAGTGTGGAGCAACGAGCTCGCACTGCTCTTCATCCCGACAGACTCGCCTGGATGCTCAGGAAGTCTGGTGAGTCCTGTTTTCGTCTGGTTATTTTCCCACATGCGGAAAGGGCCAATATTTGAAGCTGCTGAATCAGTGAAGAAAAAACTTGGAAGTAAATTCAAATATCCCCCCCTCCCCCAGACTCCCAGAGGGAATTCTAATTTGTCCGTTTTGGGGATAGTCTCTCTCATGACTTAATAGCTTGGGTCAACACAGGACAAATCATATGATGTGAATATCTAAGTTGTTCTTAGTTCCTTAGACAGAAACAGCTTCTGTATAGGAAATGTATTATTTGTGAGGCTGCATTTGCTGGTTGCTCTTGGTAAGGTCACTGGCTTATTGGTTCAGTTCCCTATTGCTAAATTGACAACCTGCCCGTCTCATCTCTTTTCCTCTCCTCTCACTAATCTGGTGAAGCAGGTTAAGCCTATCATGTGGCTGTTCCAAGGCCAAGGATTTGAATTAGGGGCTAAGCCTGGTCAAAACGAGAGGAATGCTACCTACACTTCTGACAGTTGAGCCATACTTTTCTGATTAGATGAGACACATGTACCACTTTTACAGAGCTGGACAGCTACATGCGCTGGCACATACCTCTTTTGGAGTCCCACTTAGGATCCCACTAATAGGATGCACTGGAGTCAGCATTCACGTCACCATTTTTGGAGCTGGCATACAGACATGCCTCCAAGACTCATCTCAAGCCTTTTGCTTCTTTCTCTTAACCTCAGCAGGACTGTAGGTTGTCTTCCTCAAGCACCCAGATGGTACAGAAGAGCAAAGAATTGTTTAGTTATTGGATTTATACTGCATCTTTGTCCTGGGATGAGATCCAAGGCAGCATCCAAAAGTTTATACCAATTCCATTCACATTCTGCTTGGGGCTCTCAGTGCAATTAGTACTCACAGCCATCCCTAGCAGGGGTGGGGGTGAGGCCTCTTATTCATTCTTTCATAGCATGAGGAGTGGTCTGGGTATTCTTCACTCAACTGCTATTTTCTGATGACAAGTCAGCCCCTCCTCTGCCTTGTGAATAATGAAACATTGGGCTTCTTCTCACGTGCCAGCCATGGGGTAGGGGTGGGGGCTGTACATTTCAGGTCAAAGCTGGAGCATGGAATGGAATGCCTCTGGATAGCCTTCTCCACTCTTATTATGGCTGCTGCAGTTTTGGACTCCCATTCCCTTTAGCCCCAACTAACATGGCGAGTGGTGAGGGAGCATAGGAACTGATGTCCAGAATAGATAAAGAGGTACCTAAAGGGGCAGTAGAGGAATACCTAGCTACTCTAAATGAATTCAGATCTCCAGGGCTGGATAAGCTGCATCTGAGAGTACTAAAGGAACTTGCAGATAGGATCTCAAAGCTATCACTGATCATCTTTGAGAATTCTTGAAGAACAGGAGAAATCCCAGCAGACTAGAAGAGGGCAAATGTTGTCTCCCATATGCAAAAAGGGGAAGAAAGAGAACCTAAGCAACTACCAAGCAATCATCCTGACATCAATACCAGGAAAGGTTCTAAAACAGATCATTACACAGTCAGTCTGTGTATACTTGAAAAAGAATGCTATGATTACTAAGAGCCAGCATAAGTTCCTCAAAAACAAGTCGTGCTAACTAATCTTATCTCTCTTTTTTTTATACAATTACAAACTTTGTATATCAGGGGATTGCTATGGATATGTATAGTACATCTTCTCACAGGCAAGCTGATAAACTGTAGGCTAGAGTGTGTTATAATTACGTGGATTTGTAATTGGCTGACAGACCAAACAGAGAGAGTACACACCACCGATTGTTCTTCATCCTGGAGTGAAGTGACCAGTGGGGTGCCTCAGGGTGCTGTTGTGGACCTGGTGTTGTCTCACATCTTTATAAATGACTTGGATGATAGAATAGGAGGCATGCTTATCAAATTTGCAGTTGACAACAAATTAGGGGGAGTAGCTAATATCCCAGAGGACAACATGAGAATTCTAAATGACCGTGACAGATTGGAGAACTGGGCCAAAACTAACTGCATGAATTTCAACAGAGATAAATGTAAGGTACTACATCTAGGCAGAAAGAAATATAGGATGGGTGACACCTGGCTTGAAAGCAATATATATGAAAAAGATCTGTGAGTCTTAATTAAACATGAGTCAACAGAGTGATGCAGCAGCCAAAAAGCCAATACAATTCTAGATTGCATCAACAACCCAGATCAAGGGATCTATTCTGCTTTTGTTAGACTTCACCTGGAACATTGTGTCCAGTTCTGGACACCACAGTTCGAGAAGGATATTGATAAGCTGGAACATGTCCAGAGAAGATCAACCAAAATGATCAAAGGTCTGGAAATCAAGCTTTATGAGGAATGACTCAGGGAGCTGAATATGTTTAGCTTGGAGAAGACTAAGAATTGATCTGATAGCTGTCTTTAACTATATGAAGGGATGTCATGTTGAAATCAGCTTGTTTTCAGCTTCTTCAGAGACTAGAACACAAATCAATGGATTCAAATTACAAGAAAAGAACCTTTCACCTAAACATTGGGAAGAACAATTTTTTACTGTAAGACCTGTTTGAAAGAGGAATAGACTGTCTTTGGAGGTTTTTAAGGAGAGTTTAGATGGCCATTTCTCAGGAATGCTTTAGTATTGTATTCCTGCGTGGCAAGGGGTGGAGTACATGGCTCTTTTGACCCCTTCCAGCTTTAAGATTCAATAATTCTATGATTCTAACCTCTGGGTGGAGCCCTTCTTGTGGATGACCTAAAAAAAAGTGAAGAACTATTTGTTTTGTGCCCAAATGTAAGTATATCGTCTCATTGAGAATGAGACTAGGGAGCCTGCCTGCTACTGATTGGTAGATTGGTTATATGCCTGTTATTTCCTCACAGCAAGTCTCCCATAGCATGCTCCTTTTTCTGACAACAGGCCAACCAGGAATTTCAACCATCAGTCCCTTCTTCTACCACAGAACTCTAGCTATCTTCCTGTCCCCCCACCTTTGTGCCACCTTCTTTGTTTATTTACAAGCCCCTTCAACTGCATGGCTTGAATAAATAAACCATCATTTCAGTGGTGGGCAGGCACTTTTTCCTGCATATAGTATAAAAAAGTTACTGCTGACTGCACCCTCCCCTAGCCATTCCGAAGACTTGAAGAAATGGATATTTAAAAGGCTGACATTATCAAAAGAGGATAAATTATATTAAAGATCAGGAAGGGAAATGCTTAGTTTGTCAGCAATCAAATCCTCATTTTGAATTCCTCACTTTAAATGTGTTCTTTGGAAAGCACCATGGGTGACTCTTCTTTTTTTTAATCAGTCTATCTTTCTGGCATTCTGAAAGTGCTTCTTTTACATCCTTGAGTGATTTCAGTTGAAATGACTGGTGTGATTCAGAGAAGATTAGAGGAAGTGATGGTGGCAAAAGGAAAAATCTTTAAAAGTACCCCAATTAAGCTCAGTTCCAGTGTCTGATTTCAGCCACTGCCGGTAGGTACTGAACCACTGACTGTGCCTTTCAGAAGTCTATTTTCCTTAGTGCTTTTCATTTGTGAAAACATAAGTGTCCTTAGCAGAACAACACTAAGCTGGCTAGTGGGGGATCCAGTTCAAGAAACTGTTGAGAACTAGATCAAAACAACCTCCAGACAAGAGCCCAAAAGATTAAATCTGCTTTTCTTCCCTACGGTGATACTGTGTAGGCAGGGCTCTGGGGCAGAAATCAACAGCTTCACACAGAACATGTGCCTTGCCACACTTTGAAGTAAACTAAAGAATACAGGTTGCCATCTAAACAGGTGACCCTGTAAGACTTTTAAGCCCATGGTCTAAAATTATCGAACTGCAGCACTGCTTTCTTGCTCGTACAGTAAAGTGCATGTGTTACAAGTTAGAATAAAACAACAGAATTGTAGCAGTTACAATTTAGATCAGTGTCAAGCTTCTTGAAACTCAAAGTTCTCAGGTCCAGGTTAGACACTGGAAAGTTCTGCACTAGACTGTTACAGTGCTGTTATTTGGCTTTCAACATCCTATGAAATCCTGGGGTTTGCAATTTAGGAAGGGGCCTTTAGAATTCTCAGCCAGAGAGCTCTTGGGTCTCAGGAAACCACAAACCCAGAATTCCACAGGATGTTGAAAGTCAAATAATAGCACTATAACAGTCTAGCATGGAAACGGCCACTGTCTGAACAAGAAAAGGTCCCTACCTGACTTCCACACCTTCACATTTGCTGATATAATAATAAATGAGTGGGGAAAAAATCCCCTCCCATCATGACCCATTTTCCTCTGTCAATGTCGCCCTGTCAGGGCTCATTCCCAGGTTTGAAGCTGGCTGTGAGTGAGTGAAATGCCCATCAAAAATTACTTGGGCTAGTGGATGAGAGGAAGAGACTCATTATGTTGAAGACTGACTCTCCTCTCCAAAAATGAACTCCATTTGCATGTTTCAACTCTAGCATATCTAGCTTCACTTAGACAAAGTTTTTTTAGGACTGCAACTTCCAGAATGTCAGCCAATGTGGCTACAGGTTATGCTGGCATACCTTCCAATTGTCCCATTATATCAAGGACAATCCAAGTGAATCCTCTGCTATCCCACTTTCTCATTTTCTAAAATGTCCTGGTTTCTCTTTCTTCCTCTCTTTCTCCTTCATCTTCAGCTTACTTTAACTGAACTGAGTTCAAAGTGACAAAATAGTTTCTATTCAGTTAACTCAGTCAGAGGGCAAAGAGGTCTTGCCCTTCCTACTAGGCTCATTTGTGTTACCTCCCCCACTTTTTTCTTTGAGGGCCAGCATGGTGTAGTACAGAGCTTTGCAAACTGTGTGTTGTGACACGCTAGTGTGTTCACTGCAGTGTGTAGGTGCGTCATGTGAACATAATGGGTGGCAGGGCTGCCTCTCCTCCTGCTACTACCCCGGGCCAAGGAAGACCCTGGTGAGGGTAGCGCGGTGGCAGGCCAGGCTCAAGTGGAGGGCTGCCTCCACTTATTGAATTAGTTACTGAATTACTGTCAAACTGTATATTATGGTCCATAGACCCAACATAGCAAACCATCTAACTGTACAATATAGAGAAAATAACCTACTAAAAATAGGGTATAAATATATAAATAGGATAGACTATAAATAGAATATAATTACTATAAATATAATTACCAAATTACTGTGTCACAAAATGATGTGTGTCTAAAAAGTGTGTCACCAACGTGAAAAGTTTGGAAAGCTCTGGTGTAGTGATTTGAGTGTTGAATTACAACCCTGGAAACCAGGGTTTGGTTCCCTGCTCAGCCATAGAAACCCATTGGCTGACCTTGGGCATGTCACACATTCTCAGCCTCAGAAAAACCCATGGTAGGTTCACCCTGGGGTCATCATAAGTCATAGACGACCTGAAGGCACACAGCAAGCCTTTTCTTTCTAAACTCAGTAGTAAATTCCAGGATTTCTCTTTTTAAAATAGCAGTGCTATGTGCTCTTCCTCATTAATAACTTTTGCTCACTTGTTGTCTGGCTACCCTGTTACCCCAAAATGTAGGTGCCACAAGGACCACTCTGCAATGCCAAATACCTCCTTGCAAAAGTGGGGAATTAGTTAGCTCAAAATCAGGAGGCTGCAAGAGGGGGGCAACTTAACGAGATCTGTCCTACCAGTGTTTACGGGCACATGCAAGAAAAGAACCAGCCAGAGATTCAGAAGTAAGCTAAAAATATGTTTTACTGAGGGGAATTCACTCATGCATGCACACAAAGTTCACACAATCGCACATTCACACAAGAGCTAACTGAAAGAAAGGGAGGAAAGCGGATAGAGACTGTGAAGGATGCGGGTGATATTTACCAGATCCGATGAGAAGCAGAGAAGTGTGATGAAGTGACTCAAGTACTGGACCCAAAGGCAGTTCTCAGTTCAGGAATCAAACAGACAGAGTGATGCTCAGGAAGGCAAGAGACTGCACTGGGCATCCTGAAATCAGGGGTATTTGTACCCTGAAAATTGCCTGTAGCAGTGAAGTTTCCAGATGCAAGACAAAGGGAATCTGCTGTGGACAATGGGTCTTTCACCTGTTGATGGGCTTAGGGCTTGATTGACAAAGACATGATGGGTGTTGTAATAGCTGTCTATTGTGGGTGCTTTGAAGACAGAGGAAAGAATCCAAGTGTACAGATGATGGATATCTGTCAATCAGTGTCCTGGTGGGCTCCTCATAGTTGGATTCCCTGGAAAATTCCAGCTTCTACTTAAGCCTATTATCCACAGGAATGGTGTGTATTTGCCTGACAAATGACTCAGTCTTACCTGGAGGAAGTTTTGAGTTGACCTATCCTTCTCATATTTATAGTCAAATCCTTTCCCTTGCTTGGTTTGACCTCTTCATCACCTCTCAGGTTTGAATTTGATATCAGAGCCAATAAAATGTGTTGCCAATTACATACGATGCCATTTAGGTATGGTGCCCATCCAAACCATACTGATATTGGGGACCCCCAAAACGGGGCCTTACAACTCTTTTGATGACACTTTGATGTAACTCTACCACACAAGTCTTCATCAATGGAAGGTTGGAAGGTATGTCTGCTGTTGACTGAGAGATTTGGGGAGTAGTAGTCCAGATGTCCAAGCCTGGTCTGGGCTGGCAGCCAGAAGAAGCTGATAACAAACACAGGTCAGAAACTCAGCAGTAACTTAAGTGGTCAATTTACTTAGGCAAGGAAACAGCTTTGCAAATGAGAAGCAATAAGGAGCCCAACAATGTCCATAAATCAGAGGTAGACAAAACAAACACAAGTCAAAGACAGAAACAACAGCCAAGGGCAGCAAACAGGAGAAGCAATCAGTTAATTACCAACAGAAGATAGAGAGGGAAAAGCTCCATTCTTATAGGTTCCAAGGTTAGCACAGGTGGTGCTTGACTAATTGCTGTTTGGCATAAATTCACTGGGAGTGATGCAGGAGACCCTTTTGGTGTCTACGCTAGGTAAAGGTAGGCATGGATAGGTCACTCTCCATGTCAGAATGAGCAGGGCTCCCTGCTGGGACTGGCACAGCCCCCTGCTCTGCCTCTGGGGCAGGTGTTCTGCTCTGCAGGTGCTGCTGTAACATTCTCTGTGCCAGGGCCCAGAGCAGGTTCTACTGTCTCAGACTCATCTGAGTCCAGGTTCTGGAAGCCCATGACACCGGACAAGCAACTGGCTCTTGTCTGAGCTCTGGTTTTCCTTCAGTAGTGAATGTTGGATTTTATAGCTAAAATCCAAATATTAAGATTTTGAAAGTCAAAGTATCTTCTTACTAACCACAATATCTTTATCATGAAATCTGAGCTGAAATGTATGGCATTTTCTTACTCCAAGAAATTAGGTAAAGGGAGACATCCTCCCTCCCTCCTACCAGCAACCAGCTCACATAGGAGAATTAGAATCCAGAGACCAGCCCAGTTTGTGGAACAAAGCCTGAAGCATGAGTTTGGCAAACAGCAACCAGAATGAAACACTGGATTGAGTCCTTGTATGCTTGTAGACAATCTTCCTGTATCCTTCCTCACAACAAAAATAACAGATACTGGAATTCTATTGGTTAGTCCCAACTAGAGTAAACCCATTGGACCAAATGTTGGATGAATACACAGGTAAATCTACTCACTTCAATGATTCTACTCTAGTCAAAACTAACCATAGGATTTTGACTAGAATTAGAGGTGCCAACTTTTGGTTTCAAATATACAGCTTCCTCAGATAGGGCTAATGCAGCAGTGCAATCAGAACTGGATTTGGGGGTAGAAGCCCAGGGCCCTCTCCATGAAATGAGCATCCTTTCCAATAACACAGGGTTGGTACACCACACTGTAAGGGGGAGTGAAGTAATACACAGCACCATCTGAAGATATTATTCTCTCTTTCCTTTAAAAATCCTTAACTTGGACCAATGTATTAAACCAAGGCAAAATTTGGCAGGAGGAAACTGGGCAGGTCTGGGATAGAATCGGGATGAACATAGTAGATCAGCAGCAGTAAAAATAGAGGAATATGTGTAGACTGTGGTAGATCTGGTACGGTGTCAGAGCAAGGAACAATAATGTAAACAAAGCAAGGAAAAGAACAAAGTGAGAACAGGTGCCCAGAACAAGGGAGGAATCCAAAACTCAGTGTATAGCTGACCCGGTACCACAGTCTAGAAGTAGCAATTCCCTCTCAGGGAATCATAGAATCATAGAGTTGGAAGAGACCACAGGGGCCATTCAGTCCAACCCCCTGCTATGCAGGAACACACATTAAAGCAGTCCCAGCAGATGGCCATCCAGCCTCTGCTTAAAAACCTCTAAAGGAGGAGACTCCATCACACTCCAAGGCAGCAGATTCCACTGCCCAGCAGCTCTGACTGTCAGGAAGTTCTTCCTGAGGTTCAGGTGGAATCTCCTTTCCTGCAGCTTGAATCCACTGCTCCTTGTCCTAGTTTCTGGAGCAGTGGAAAACAAGCCTGCTCCCTCCCCAACATGACATCCCTTCAAATATTTAAACATGGCTATCATGTTTCCTCCTAACCTTCTCTTCTGCAGACTAAACATACCCAGCTCCCTAAACCACTCCTTATAAGGCATGGCTTCCAGACCCTTCACCATTTTGGTCGCCCTCCTCTGGACACGTTCCAACTTGTCGATATCCTTCTTGAATTGAGGTGCCCAGAACTGAACACAATATTCCAAATGAGGTCTAACCAAAGCAGAATAGAGTGGTACCATTTTCTCTCTCCAGGGAACCTTGGAAATTGCCTCTGAGAGAGAGAGACTGGCAACAGGAGCACTTTCATCAAATTACAGTTTTGAGGATGGAAGACATTACTGTTCAATAGAGCTTGGAAAAGTTACTTTTTGTACTACAGATCAAAATCATGAGATTCTGAGAGTTCTAGTCCAAAAAGGAATTTTTTCAAGGTCTGCTGTTAAAACAGTGTAAATCTGTGTGTTGATAGACATGTTGATAAAAAGGCAGGAAAATATTATATATGAATATCCCTCAGAATGGTGACCATTCGCTTGGACTAGTGCCCAGCATAAATGTTGCTCAGTTATTTTGCCTGTTCTTATGCATTTGGAAGGTGTGTTGGAATCACTTATAGCAGCAGCCATTGCAGCCACTGCCTTTGGCATTATGAAACACACATTTGTTTACTACAAAGTTGGCTTTAGACTAGCTGATTTAACATGGTTTTTTTCCCTCCACAAGCTACCTTTGCAGCTAAATATGAATATGTCTGAAGTTTTTTTTAAAAAAACATATAAAAGGCTCTCAAGAAGTTGCATACTGTCTCTGCAGTGAGTAACTAGCAAAAGTTTACTCAGCTATTTTTGTGAGCCTGCTACATAGACACCAGAATTGCTGCTGGTTATGCTGTTCTTTTAAGATCTACTTGTCCAGTTATATTGAGATAAAGACAGCGATATATAGACAAATTGATATAGGGTAGATATAGGGTTTTCTGAGTCTGAGAGCATGTGATGCACCCAAGTTCACCCAGTGGGTTTCTATGGCTGAGTGGGGAACTGAACTGTGGTCTCCACGGTCATAGTCCAATGTTCAAACCATGTTGACTCATAGATATAGATATATGCACATAGATAATACACAGTCCTCCCTCCACATTCGCTAGGGTTAGGGACACAGGACCCCCATGAAAGTGGAAAAACCGTGAATAATTCTAGGTCCTCCCAAACCATATTTAACACACAAAATAGTATGATCACCATATTCAACCCACCATGGAGTCCTTTGAGGCATTAGGGTTCCTTCACAAGGCAGAAGTGGGGGGGGGCTGGTGGGGCTTTACTGCCATTTCCACTGCTGCCCCACAACATTTTTAATAGGGACTTATAAGCCTCCTTCGCAGTTTCTCAGTCTCACAGGCTTGCAGTCCCTGTTAAAAATGGCATAGGGAGGCAGCAGAGGTGACAGCAAATAATCAGTGAATAATCAAATCTGCAAAAGTAAAACCTGCAAATGTGGAGAGCTAACTGTACATATGGTGATGTAAAGATACATTAAGGCTGAAGCTGTAGATCTACTTACGTAGCCCCATTGTTAGCCCCATTGAATTCACTGGGACTTGCTTCTGAGAGAGTTGTGTTGCCCAGTAAGGCAATTGCTCTGCATATTTACCTGTCAGTTAATTCACCCTGTGAAACTTAATGCTGAGTAAACTGCCAGATGATTACTTTATGAAGCGTCCACATGCATACAGTACATCAGAATGCTCTGTTTTCTTTCTTCCTTAGAGCCCTGAAGGGACTCAAGTGCTGCAAAACCCATCTAATTTAACAGTCTAATGCAAGGGGATCGTTATATTAAACTGAAAGACTTGGCTCATTGGCAGAGAAGTGAATGATTTGAGGATCAAAGGAAGACCACAAAATAGAAACACAGTACTAGTTCCAACATAGCAATGCATTGTAGAGGGATATACATTAAAAGCATCTTTAAGAGACAGCCATTGGGGAATTTGGGAGAGAAGAACTATGGGAAATTGAAGACCTCTCCTCCCAGTTACCAGACTCAGCATCTCATCCTGTGAATATTCTTGTAAAAAGTGTGTAATATCTCAGTTGTTCTTGAAGATGCGAAACTTGGCTGGAAAAGAAGAGGTACACAGAAGAACTCCATCACATTCTGCTGTCCAAATCCAGCATGACTAGGGTAGATGTGATGCAGCAGTGATGGGGATGACTGCTTTTCCTTCCACCTCTGCTATTGCATGGAGTTAGTTAGCTCCACACAGCAGAGAAAATAAGGAAGAGAAAAGTTAGTGCTACTCAAATGCTACCACAAGTGTCTGACTATGGAAGTGAGGGACCAAAGTTTTTTTCGGTTACAAACTGTCCTGGGTGACCTGGACAGCCCCAGGAAGTTGAAACTGGTAATAACCTACATCTTTCCCTTCCCCTGGCTCTCAACTCCTCAGAAGAAAGTGGGATGTTTTAGGAAATCATTATGATTTTGGAAAACCATTATATTATGGGAAACCATTATAAGAAACAATTCATTTTATTTATAATCTGCCTTTTTCCCAGCACAGGACCCAAAGTAGCTCACACCAAGTAGAAAACAAATTACATTAAAAATACACTAAAAATAGTACCAATCTATTCTGCTTTGGTTGGACCTGATCTGGAATACTGTGTCCAGTTCTGGACGCCTCATTTGAAGAAGGAGATTGACAAGCTGGAATGTGTCCAGAGGAGGGCAGCCAAAATGGTGAAGGATCTGGAAGCCATGCCCTATGAAGAGCAGCTTATGGAGGTGGGTATGTTCAGTCTGCAGAAGAGAAGGTTAAGAAAGGACATGATAGCTATGTTTAAATATTTGAAAAGATGTCATATTGAAGAGGGAATGGGCTTGTTTTCCACTGCTCCAGGAACTAGCTGGATTTTCGCATGGCGTTTCTAAAGTGAGAGGGCCCCTTAAGCATCACATAAATGGGAGGAGCGATCTTCATGACGCATTTCCATTTACGTGATGCTGAAGGGCCTGACGCGGACCGCACACACCTTTTCATTTTCGGCTTAAAGCCGAAAATGGTGCGTGGTCGTGCAATGCTCCCGGGGCCTGCGCACACTTACCTGGCATGCGGTGCATCGGGAGCTGGGCCAGTCGTGCTTCCTGCCTCAGCACTAGCTTGCAATTCCCAGGTTGCGCTGCAGTAGGAAGGGGAGGGGCATTTGTGCGGCGCTCACGCGACCAGGAAGCTGCTGCAGAACTGAAGCAGCAGAGAAATGGCAGCGTTCCTTCTGAGGCTTTTCACGCAAGAAGCCCCACCCAGCCGCATGAATGGGTAACATGTGAAAAGGGTCTAGGACAAAGAGCAATGGATGCAAGCTACAGGAAAAGAGATTCCACTTGAACCTTAGGAAGAACTTCCTGATAGTCAGAGCTGTTCAGAGCTGTTTGGCAGTGGAATATGCTGCCCCTGAGTGTGGTGGAGTCTCCTTCTTTGGAAGTGTTTAAGCAGAGGCTGGATGGCCATCTGTTGGGAGTGCTTTGGTGTGTGTTCCTGCATAGCAGGGGGTTGGACTGAATGGCCCCTGTGGTCTCTTCCAAATCTATTATTTTATGATTCTATAATTCTAACCTATTTGATAGAAAAGTTTTTTAAAAGCAGCTATCTTAAAAACACTAAATTACAAGATTTTTTAAAAATCATGAAAAGATAATGAAAAGATAAAAGTGTAATAAATCTCATCAAAAGACGATTCTGCCATAATACCTTAAAAACCAAAGGCCTGCCTAAGTAAAAAGGTCTTTACCTGCTGGAAGAAGTAGAGCAGACTGGGAGGCCTATTGAGTCTCCCATAGGTAGAAATTCCAGCCACTGAGAAAGTGTTCTCCCTTATCCTGATCAGATTCATCCGTGATGGTGGTAGAACACAGAGAAAGCTTTTTTCCAAAGACCTTAAAAGTTGTTTGGCTCACAGAAAGAGATATGGTTTTTCAGATTGTCTAGACTCAATCCATATTGTTACTTCAAAATGTGGGTGACTCAGGGGCCCACCCGTGATGCCAATACCTCCATGAAAAGGTGGGGAATATTAATTCTAAGAGGAGGCCTGCGAGAGAGGAGTAACCTTACAAGACCTTTTACACCTATGTCTACCAGTACTAGTGCATGGAAGAACCAGCTGATGATCCAGAACCAAGCTTATTTGTTTTATTGGGGGAATTTCAATCACACACATAAGATCCAAGAAGTCACACAATCACACAAGGCTAACTGAACAAAAAAGGAGGAAAATTTCAGATAGCAAGATTTTAGAGCAAATTAAAATTTACCAATCCAGAAGAGCAATGAAGAAACAGTGATGTGGCCTAGACACCAGTCTAAGGACAGTACTCAATTGGGAATCGGAGTGGCAGAGTAGTGACCAGAGTACTGCAAGTTGGCTGGTCAAAATCTAGGATTTAAATACCCCTTTTCTGCCTAGACAGCTGAGGAGCTAATGGCTTGCTGGTAGAGAAAACAATGGAGTCCAGAGAGTGGACAATGGGGTTCAGAATGAGCTAATGGTCTTAACATTAGGTGACAAAGGGCTAATGGTAGCCTTGATAGCTCTGTAATTGTCAGAGAGGTGTGGGGACAAAAGTGAAATTTGCTTGTTCAAGGGAAGAAGAGTTAAGTCAATCAGCCATCCAGTAGGAACATCCTGGATGCTATTGTCTCTTAGAGGTTGACTCACTGAAGACTGAGGCCCTTTTCACATGTTACCTTTTTGCGTGATGGGGGAGGGCGTCTCGTGCAAGAAGCCTCCTCTGAAACGCTGCCGCTTCCCCCCTCCTTCCTTCCGCAGGTCGCTTCCTGTTTTCGCGATCTTCGCGCAAGCACCCCGCCCCTTCCTTCCACAGGGCACTGTGGGAGCTGTAGGCTGTGCTGGGAAAGGAAGCACTACCCGTCCGGCTGGCCAATGCACCACACGCAGGTAAGTGCGTGAGGGTGGCGCGAGCATTGCGTGAGCACGGGGCATTTTCAACTTCAAGCCGAAAATCAAAAAATGCGCATCTGCCCCGCTGCAGCCTCATGAGCACCGCGCAAGTGGGAGTGTGTTGTATGGAGTGGCACTCCCATTTGTGTGGCGCTCAAGGGGAGCTCGCGCTAAAAAAAAAAACATGCGAAAAGGGCCTAACTGTAACTGTAACTCCATTATCACTGCAGTTTCCTGATAACTTCCTGACTATGACCTGGCTATGCCTTGAAGTCTCCTTTGACTTTATTTCACAATGTATGTATGCAGCCAGATTTCCTCCATTTAGCCATAGCAGGATATAATTTATATTTATGCCAATTAATATATTTTGCCAATGAAACCATATCAAAGCAAGGGAGTGTATGACCTAATAACAGTATAGAGCTTTAATGTTTGGAGGGGGAGGTGTAGAGAAGAGCCAGGTCTTATAGTGTTAATAAAGATTTTTTTCCTTCTGATTAGCCAAAATGCCCAATGCCCAAATTTTGGCCTAGTAATGTCTTATACTTTCTTCAGAGGAATGCAGTTTTAAAAACACATGCAGGTATTTGGATAAAACAAAAATATAGCGGAGCTGTGATTGTCTATTTTGTAAAAAGGTACATAAGATAACAAGTTCTTCAGTTACACTACCTAGACAATATGAAGATTGATGGCAAAGATGTCATAATTTTTAAAGATATTCCTGCTTAAATTTTAAGAAGGAGGAAGAAATATGCTTCTTGACTAACAAGTTGAAGTAGCAACAAATTCCTGTTAGAGAGGTGAGTTCAGAGGGGATTGCAGTATAGTATAAAAAGAGAGGATTTAAATCTCAACATAAGTACTTTCAATCAATTCATCAATTGTATTCATTCTCAGTTGTTCTCCATCTACCTGTATCATATGCTAACCATTTATCTTTAACCACTATTTCTCTTGAAAAAAGAACTTCATGAAGTTAAACTCACAGACACATTGTAACCTGCAGTCTCTTCCAACTCAATGATTCTGTGATTCTGTGATTCTATGAATTTATATTTGTTCCACACTCTTAAAAGCACGTGTCTTATAAAGTGATTATTAAAATGTACATTTGTTGATTTTGCCATACCATAAAAAGACATGCCACCCAAACCTTAAATCAAAAACTTCTGGTTGTAAAAATCTTTCCCTTTTCAACATCAGCCAGTCTTTCAACCACACAATGCAAGATGTGTAGTAATACAACTTCAAATCTGGAAGCTTGAGTCCACTTCTTTGCTTCACTTGTTGTAGAACCTTAAATTTAATTCTTGGTTTCTTTTCTTGCCACACAAATTTTGAAATATCCTTTTTCCATTCTTTAAGGCAAGTCATTAATTAAGGTAGATATTGTCTGAAATTTTTAAAAAAGCATTTTTGGCAACACATTCATTTTTGTAGTTGATATCCTGGCTAATCATAATAACTTCAATTTGGTCCATCTCTGTAAATTTTGCTTAACGCTACACCATGGTTTTGCATAGCTATTCTAAAACAATTTAGCATTTTTTAGTTTTGAAGGTAACTCCTAACTATTTCATGTTCTTTATTATTTTGAACCTTGTTTTCATTATCAATAGCTTTTGTTGTTCTTTTGTCATATAATTGTCTTTTCCTTATTCAGTTTAAAACCAGCCAGTTCCCCATAGTCTGTCAATATCTCAAGTAAATATTTCTTGCACTTCAATGGGTCCTGCAAAAACAAAACAAAAAACTCAGTATGTCATTAGCAAATGCTCCTAACTTCAACATCTGTTTCTTTCTTGTCCCTCTTTTATTTTTTTTTACTTCTTATCTAATAGCTCTGTTAGTACTTTGAAAGTTAATAAACAATGGGGATGGCAAAGGACACCCCTGTCTTTTCCCTTTTTCTAGTTTTGTTTTATCACTATTTACCAGAAACTGTGCTTTCTGAGCAGAATAAATAGCTCTAATCCATGCAATAAATTCTGACCACAATGTATCTTCTTTAGCATTTCAATCATAAATGTCCAAGACATATTATCAAAGGCCTATTCAGCATCCAGAAAAGTAAGGCCACTTGCTTTCCATTATAAATTTCTAAATATTTCAATCTGTCTGTTAAATCTCTTGTATTATCATCGTCGTCATCTGTCTCTTACATAGAAGTCTACAATGATCTTCATGTGTTTCTGTTTCCAGTATACTCTACAATCTTTCTACTAAAATTAAAATAAAAATCTTGTATTCAAAAGAACAATTCTTAGGGTCTATCATATCTCCATCTTCTTTTGGTATTGAAGTTATATATGCGTTAGTCCAATTTTCTAGCAGTTTACAGCATTAGTAACTGAGTTCATCAGTTGCTGAAATGGCAAATACAACTGTTCTTCTAAACCTTTATACAGTCCTCCCTTCCCATTCATGGATTTGATCTCAGTGAACTTGATTATTCACAAGGCACATGCTTGTTCCCCCCATTTTCCTCCTCCCATCCCTTGCATTCCTCACCCCAGGCTTCTGAGGCTTGTGTTTAAAATGGATGTGTTTTTGTTTTGTTTTTTCCTTTTGGGTGAGCAAAGCCCCCTCCCACTGTGGAAGGCATGGCCTCTCTGCCATGTGGTTGCACACTCTGCTGTGCATTGGCTGTTGATTGGTCTGGTGCTCTCATTGGTCCTACTCCTCTTTTCTCAAGATGGCCACCAGAAGTAATTAGAACTCCAAAACTGCCCCCTTCTCTGTTTGAGAGGAAAGTACTAGTAGGCCTTTTGGGTTGTCTTTTTCCTCCCCTGCAACACTGGGGCTAATGGCAAAGGAATGGGGGAAAGCTCCAGAGGGGAATCACGGGGGGAGTTATTCGTGGTTTCTCCACTTTCATGAGGGTTCTGTGCCCCAAACCCTTGCAAATGTGGAAGGACTACTATAATATATTTCAGAGAGGCCATCTGGTCCTGGTGTTTTCCCTAATTTTGTTTTTTTAAATAAGCCTTTACCATTTCTGCTACTTTTATCTTCATACTCTTTGGGCATCTATAATAGTTGGCAAATTCTGCAAGTTCAAGGACCTTTTTATTTTTTCTAATTACTCATTTTTTCCCTCAAAAATGGCAAAAGATGGAAAAATCTTTCTTATTTTGTCATTGTCTGTTGTTGTACATTTCCCATCTTTATCGCAAGAATCAGCTTTTTTTCTCTTTCTTTCTATAGTTTATAGGCCAGCCATCTTCCTGGTTTATTTGTACATTAAAAATAATTTTGTTTAGCATATTTCAACTTCCTTTCTATTTCATAAATCAATTTCAAAGAGATTTGTTTTTCCAAAAAGTTTATTACCTTCAGCAACAAAGCATTTCTTAACCTCATCTAAAACGCCTTGCTACTGCTGTTGTCTTTTTTTTTAACTCTAACTTCTGTTGTATAAAAATCATCACATCACATCTCATCACAGCTTTACTTGCATTCCAAACCACTTCAAAACAGAAATAGACTCTACAGAAAACTACCTATTTGGACTTCCCCACAGGAAGCTTTCAAAATAAGCCAAACAAAAGCCACAATTTTTAAAAATACAAAGATCTAATTAAATAGTAAGACAATATTCTGTTTTTGAGGACAGTAGATGAGTTAAAAGAACAAACTGTACTGGTTCCCATAAGAAATGGACAAGAGTATGGAAAGATGATATTAAATTTACCCTGTGTTTGAACCTGAGAGAAAATTATTGCAAAATGTTACAAATTATTACAAATGTTACATATGACGCCTCGGAAATTGGCAAAGATAACACAAAAAGGAATGGGGTGTGTTGGAAATATGAAAATGTTATAGGTACCCATTTGTTGCCTTTGCCTTTTTTTGAGACTGTGAGAATGTGACTTGCCTGAGGTCACCCAATGGGTGTCCATGGCCAAGTGAAGATTCAAACCCTGGCCTCCAGAATCATAGTTTGGGTGTACACACACACCTGCTATGTGTTCCTTTTGTCAGGGTGCCTCATTTGCAAACAAGTGAGCAGTGTGGATGTGTGCACACATCTGCAGCCATGTCCCTTGGTGTCCCCACCCTCTGTTGCTGTGTCCTTGACAAAAGCCACATGGTGGCTGGCCTGCATGTGCACCTAGACTTCTTCCTCATGTGAGGGGTCTCTGGACCCACGGGGTTCCCCAGACCCCATGATAAGAACCACTGTCCTAGGTTGGTTATCAATGTACAATGTATAAGGATGACATCAAAATCCTGATGCCTAGGCCTAAATATCCTAGGCATCATGTCCCCTCTGATCTTGACAGCTAAGCGGGGTCAGCCCTGGTTAGTATTTTAAGGGAGACCCCCAGTTAATATTGAGTCTTGTACACTATATTTCAGAGGCAGGAACTGGCAAAACCATCTCTGAGTATTCGTTGCCGAAGAAAACCCTATGAAATTCAGTGGCTGACTTGAAGGCACGAGAGAGAGAGAGAGACAGACAGACAGACAGACAGACAAGTGACTGGTGCCATTTTGTAGCATATGATGCAGGATGTGTATTGGCTGCACTAGAGGATAACGTGACACATTCCTGACTTCATGCCAGTAGGTGAGCATCTTTGTGATTCTCTGGTTGCCTTCTAGGCTTTGCCACCTGACTGGTTCTTTTTGCTGCTTGAAACAAAGGGAAACATGGCAACCTCACTCCTACCTCACACACAGTCACTGGCTGGACTCCCAGTTGATTGCTAGTAATGGAACAGCAGCTCCCTTCACACCTGACAATAACAAGTCACTCTAAGGGAATAGGTCTGTTTCACACTGTACAATTCTAGTGTTATGATTCCACTTTAACTGCCATGGTTCCATCCTATGGAATCCTGGGAGTGGCAAGTCCCACCAGCATTTTCTACCTGGGGTGGTTGTCTCAAACTGCCCATGATATGTGTTTAAAAAAAAAAAATTGAACTAGCCAGGTGGGCCATAATTAAAACAAAGCCTTTAAAAAACAACAACATGCATCTCCAGTTATATTGATATAGAGACTGAAATTTATTTTATTTTATTTTATTTTATTTTATTTTATTTATTTTTTGACATTTGTTCTTATTCAGATTAGTAGAAGCAGCTGCCTGAGGACATTTCTGCTCTAGACGGTTATAGCGTGATTATTCCACTTTCAACATCCTATGGAATCCTGGGGTTTGCAGTTTAGGGAGGGGCCAGACAGCCCCTCCTTTAACTACAAACTCCAGGATTCTATAGGATGTTGAAAGTGGAATAATCACTCTATAAGAGCGTAGTGCAGAAATGGCCTAAGTCTCAGTCAGTTTTCCCGTCAGTGGGCTATAAACTCACAAATGTGCATCTCATAAGCAGTATAGTGATCCTTTAATATCTCTTCTGATCATGGAATCTACATTTCATATTTTGCAGCTACAGATGCACACATAGAGATCAACACACCAGGCCTGGTTTTTGAAGTTTTTGTGTCTTTCCTTACCCTCTGAATTTTGTACCATTAGGCCTAATCATGTGTTCTGGAGAACTCAATAGCTCATACCACCTATGTGCCACTTTTGTGATATTTTAAGGGTTCTAATGGATTCTAGAGTAAAAGTTGATCCTAAAGTATGGTTACCCAACAGGTGAACACAAGACAGTGGTAAATAGGACAAGGGCAGCCCTTGGTCCTTCCTAATGTAAGCTAAGCGACTCCAGGGACCTGAACTGGGAACTTTAGGACCTGAGGCTGAAAGTCCCCATACTTAGTGGATGCTCTGTGCCTCAGGGCCCCTTCAGTCCCAGTAGAAATGGAACACGATTTCCTGCAACTAGCAGGCAAAATGATAGAGCATCTGGACTGGCTAGGCTTTGTAGACATTCTTGGAGCCCGGTCTTCTATTGTAGCTTAGTCGGCAGCTCAGTACCTTCTGGCTGTGATAGTTTGACTTCTTAGTTGAAGACGCTGCCTGAGGGCCCCATTAGGTGGTAGATCTTTCAGGTCCACATAGTCCGCATATTTGGATACCCATAAGTAGCCCCAGCCTGGCCCAGGCACCTAATGAAAGTGGTTTGCAGCATGCTTTAAGTTCAGCCACTTGATGCATAAACTGCAAGGCTGCAGGTTTAGAGAACCGGTGAATTGATGAGCATGTTAAGTACCGTCTCCTCCCTAAGCACTGTGCTCTCCAGTTTTGCATTGTGTGTGCAGCCCTGCATTCACCAACGTCTCAAAGCCCCAGGAGGCTGCTTGTCTCTTGTCTCTGCTTTTAAGGGCTATTTATTTTGACAATGAGACTGCTGTCTGCTTGAATGCTGTCTAGAATGGATGAGTGCATTTGGAAGCCCATCATGGTGATGGCAGTTTAATGGTGATGCAGTATTAATATCGGCATTTTTTATTCAAGCCATCTCCAAAATGAGCAGGGAAGAAAAGTTGGGAGCTCAGATGCCTGAGCAAGGGACTTGTCTTGTCCTGCACTAAAGGCCTCCCCTACCTCCTGCAGCCCTAAGCACCCCAGCATCTGCATTGCAGGGCCACCTCAGCAACTTGCTGCCCTAAAGGTATCTATTTGCAACAGGGATGAGGACAAGTTGGCCTTCTAGAAACTGGTGAACTACAACTCTTGCCATCCCTCACCACTGGTGGGACTGTTATGGATGATAGGAACCGTAGTCCAAGAACCATCTGGAGGACTGCATGCTGCCTACCATGGATTTACAAAATTCATATATTGCCTTTCAGATGGAGCAGAACCCTCTACACAGGAGTCCACTGACCAACTGGGTCAGTGGTCAGTGGACTCCTTTCTGCCTGCTCTTGGCTGGAAATTCTCCCTTATTGTGGAATTGGAAGCTCTCCCTAGCCTATACTTTTTCACAACCAATAGCAATGGCTTTCGACAGTGCCAGCTATCCTTGGGCTCTCACAATTCCTGTTCTCTGCTTTTTTCCTTGGTTGGGAAAAGTTATGAGTGGTGCAGGATGCAGCTTGAATGGCATGGATTCAGTAGCAGGGAGTTGTGAACAAGATGCAAGAAGTATGTTGGAAGCTCACACTGCAACCCATGTCAAACAGATCTTGGTGAAATAAATGAGATGGAATCAGATAGATTAGGCTCAGTCAGTCAAGTATGGTCAGGTTAAAGTCAGTTAGAACGAGCATGGCCAAGACCATGGAGAGCTGTCAGGTAGTTTGGAAAAAGAGGTCTCAACAAAGACCAAAATCCACTAAGGCTGGCAGAGCTTGATCTCCCACTGGCTCCACCCCTGCTGGGAGCTGATTGTTCATGAAAGGCTGATGGCTTTTTCTGCAGTCTCAGGTTCCTGAGATTTGGAGGCCCCTGAGGTTAACTGAGGAATGGAAGCAGCTGCAAAGATGTAGAAGCTGAGAGAATGTTCCCCAGTTAGAATAATGTAGAAGGAAATGTGTGACCCATCTGCATCCGAGTCCTCCTCAGCTTGATGCTGGGCTTTGGAAACGGGAAACTTCAAAATGACAGGAAAGTCTGCTTTCTTTCTGTTTGGAGGTACAGTTTGGAGGTACAGGGGGATCCATTAGTATGCTTTAGCAGCTAGTGTTCTTAGCTTCTGGGTGACCAACTGAATACTTTTTCAAAGCCGATAGTGGCTGTTATTGCCACATCTTGTGGTGGTTAATGCATAACTAAACCTTTTTTATTACATCTGATCCTAAATTGTTACTGTATGACCTATATTATAATGTTATGAAAGAGGAAAGAAATCCCTCTCTTCATCGTGTTCATGATCCTCCAGTTTTATTTCTCTTTTTCTCAACTTCCCTGCTCTGCAGTTAATTTATCCTTTCCTGATAGGAAAAGTACTTCAGTCGTTTAAAAATTGCCCTCTTTACACTTCTTCCCAAACACAGAATTGGAGAGAAGGTGTATTTTGTTCATAGTAGTGAAATTTCCTCAGATTCATGCATTTGTCAAATGCTGAGATGGCTCAGTTGCTACTGCTGGTGGTATTTACATGAATCCCACATAAAATTCAAGGTAAAACAACTAAATGTTCCATCTTGTTTGCAAAAGGTGTTTAAAATGATCTATATCTGTACTATACAGGGGGAGGCAGCAGAAATACCAATGATCAGCCCTTGAGGGATGTAGGTCAGGGCTGGAAGTTGTCTTTGCTCTTCAGTCACTTCCAGGGAAATTCTCCTTCATTGGTTCATTTCTCAAACTCCAACCAGGTGTTTAATTTGCTGGTGTGAATACTAAATGTAGGGAATGGGATGTGGGTGTACACATAAACCCTACTCTCAGCACTCTGTATCCCCAAATTTCCCATGGTGAGGGAAAGGAGCAAGAGGACTTGTGTTCATCCCTGCTTCATTAGGGCTTGCTGTCATGTGGAGGCTTCTACTTACATTCCAGTAAATGTCAGCAGAGTCCCACCCCTCAGAGCTCCCTGCCCAGTGCTGGAAGGTTGAGGGAAAGAAACCATTGCGGGTTGTTTGTCCTTACATCCACCACACACTTCCAGTCACCAAGTGAGTAGGCTAAACATCTGCATGGGACTTTGCTGAGGTGCTATACCTGCATCTCAGAGAGCAGGTGAAGGACAGAAGAGAATGAAATGCTCAAAATAGGTATGTGTCCATAGGGGACTGTCCATGTCCAAAAGAAGTCCAGGGTAAAGGTCTTCTCTTTGATATTCTCTGTGGCAAGATTCTTTTGCGTTTGGAGAAACATCCAGTCATGCAATCTCTTAGTGATCTTTATAAATCTGGACTGGTATCTGCTTTCTTAAGCCTCCACTGCCCCCCTCCATTGTTCTTTCCATGGATCTGTTTTAAACTCTAAACCTTTCAGAGGCTGACATTTCTTTTATCAGTTCTTTTTAAAACATCATGTGCACATATGGTGGAGCAATGACAGACAGACAGAATCAGTTTACCACATAAATAAAAATGTGACCTTGATCTCTACCTGCATCTTTTCCCTCTATGTACTTTTGCACAAGATGAAGCCTTAGGACAACTTCACATTGTGTAGAATAAGATTATAGTATTATACAACAACATCCATAAAAGGGCAATACCTTTATTGGGCCAACCAAAAGTGCACAAAATACATCATGCAAGCTTGCGAAGCTCCACTGGCTTCTTCATCAGGCAAAGATGTTAAAATTCATACAGGATAAGAAAAAAAAATTGACAATGTTAGAGTCACAGGCCTACATTTTGTCAAGATGTTGGGTTTGTTGTCGTCAGTTAAGATGGTTAGGGGAGACATGAATGCAGACAGAGGTCACTCCCGCCTCTGGCTATGTTAGCACTGGGTGACAAAGGCCATTTCCGCACTACATTGTTATAGAGCTACTGTTCCACTTTCAACCTCCTGTGGAATTCTGGGATTTCTAGTTTACTGAGGTCAAAGAGCTCTCTGGCTGAGAATTCTAAAGCCCCGCCGCAAAATTGCAAACCCCAGGATTTCATAGGATGTTAAAAGTGGAATAACATGCCATATAGCAGCGTAGTGCAGAAATGGCCACAGAATTGTAAAATCTAGGCAATAAAGTTTCAACTCCATTAGCAACAGAATAAGTACCTTCTCTTGAGATCAAGGCTGTTTCTGTTCTGAGTGTGGCTATGTGCCCCTTTAATATCTTATAGTATTAGTACTGTGTTTTTTTTTAAAAACAAACAAACAGATTTTTTACTGACTGTAAACATAACAGGAACCAGCAGCCATTCACTGGCATCTAAAGCATTAAAAACAAATTCAGAAGCCAGGCAAAAAGTAATTGAGCAGGTAATTTTAAAAAACTTGCAAACCTAACACAAGCAAGAAGTTCTGAAAGCATTTCTGAAAAGGCTTAGACTTTGAGATGAGGTTTGGATATACGGGTACCTCATTTTGCCACTTGACACTGCAAAGATGTCAGCTAGAACAGAGTTCAGCATAAAAATTTATACTCCATGGCAAGCCACTGTGCCATGAACGCTGTGAACATGAAAGAGCAAGCCCTACCTAACTTCCACCCACACATTACTTCCAGACCCCGCAGCATGCTTCTTGGCCCCAGCTCTTCACTGCCAATTGGAGCAGGAGTGCTGCATGAAAAGAGTACCATATCATATCATTGTCCTTTTTAAGATGGAAGTTCTTGGCATTTCTCATTCTTCAGCTTAGAAATTTGGATAGATGAAACAAAGAGCAACTTGCAGATGCCGTTTTAAGTCCGTGTGATGTCTCCAGCCTGCAGCACTCAGAAGAAAGAACATTAGTGGCTTGCGTTCCTAATCTTATTAACTAAGACAGAGCACAGTCTTTGGAGTGTGGCAAGAAACAAGGAGAAAAGAGGCATGGGGAGCCAAAAGCAGCAAAGAGGGAGTCTGCCATTTTAATCCAACCCAGAGGAAACACCTTACCCCACACCTTCAGCACCGCAAAGCGCCACTGAAAGCGTATCAAGACCAAAGTCAAAGTGGCTTAAATACAGTAATTTTCACTTCCCCATAAGATAAAGTCCTGAAAGATGATGAGGCAAAGATGCTGGGAATTAGGCCCAATCTTGGAAAGTTACTTTTAAGAAGCATCTAAAACTAAGCAGTGAGATGGTGGAGCTGAGCTACCCAGCTCATCAGCCTACCATTGCCCAGGTAGAAATAGTTTCATCATGTCATTGTGTACATACTTCTTAAAAATAGCTTTCCAAGTTCTACCTTAGGGAACTCTAACATAATTTTCGGGATTCAAAATAAATCATCACAATTCTCAGGAGTTTTCTTTAGCTGATATTATTACTAAATAGGCTAGATGAAAGCAATACAAGATGTTTGTAATGTAGACTGATAAGAACAGTCATACATTCCAAGTGTGCAGCTCTTGTTCCTGCTGAAGTGGAGACTCTCAGGTTGGAAGTGCAAGGAGGCATCTCCCCTGCACCGACCATATCTTGCTTCACTCACGAACATATCAGGAAGTCTAAGGAAAGCTACCATCGCTTACCCTCAGTCCTTATCATCCTATCTACACTAAGGTGGTAATAAAGCCAATCTTCTTAACAGCATAGTACTGAAGGATTTATCAGACAATGTATGTGAAGGGCTTGCAACACATAGGCAAGAGATTTGATGAAAGCCACCTTCTAATAGGTTTTTTCAGTGTGCTGAGTGATTCAACTGGTAGTGATGGAAGTTGCTTTATAATGAATCAGCCCATTGGTCCATCTAGCAATTTAGTCTGGCAGCTACACTCTGAGGATTCTTTCCTAGCCCTGTTTGGAAATCGCTAGTATGAGATCTCTGGTGGGCTCCCATCCAGTATTGACCAGGTCTGACTCTGCCTGGCATGTAAAATGAGATGAGATTGATGTGTTTGGGGTCATATGGCATGGTGACACTAAGCATTTTAATTAACTGAATAAAAAAAATCAGTTGATTAAATAAGGCAAGTATTTATTTTGGAAACATATTTATGTTACTGAGAAAAGTTACTTATTTTTCATGCATGAATGTGCAAAAATGGCAGACAGCAGGTGCCCCTTTAGAAAGAGCAGTCTCACCTCCTTCCCACACAGGAAAGCAAAGTACATCTTCTAAATGCACCTTTGTCTTCTGGATGGCCATTACTTTATAGGCAAATATAAAATGCAAGCCCCCAAATCTGGGTGAAACATAGATAAAGAGTCTTCAGCTGCACCCCTGCCCTCTGACCGAGGCTCATTTTTACCACAGATGAACAATTCAAAGAAGAAATAGCAGGGCACTATTGGGCACACAGATACAAGAGCTGTGCATCGCATAATTTCCCACTGAAAGTAGTCACTTCCTTGCCCTTCTCCTTCCTCATGCACAAATATATGATGGAGGATGCATGGCTGGATAGCAGTACATGTGAAAGGGATCTAGGAGTAGATCACAAGCTGATCATGAGTTAGCAGTGTGATGCGGCAGCCAAGAAAGCCAATGCGATTGGCAAATAGGAGCATAGTGTCTAGATCAAGGGAGGTAATGGTACCACTCTATTCTGCATTGGTTAGGCCTCATTTGGAATATTGTGTCCAATTCTGAGCACCTCAATTCAAGAAGGATATCGACAAGCTGGAATGTGTCCAGAGGAGGGCAACCAAAATAGTGAAGGGTCTGGAAGCCACGCCCTATGAGGAATGGCTTAGGGAGCTGGGAATGTTTAGTCTGCAGAAGAGAAGGTTAAGAGGGAACATGATAGCCATGTTTAAATATTTGAAGGGATGTCATGTTGAGGAGGGAGCGGGCTTGTTTTCTGCTGCTCCAGAGACTAGGACCAGGAGCAATGGATGCAAGTTGCAGGAAAGGAGATTCCACCTGAACCTCAGGAAGAACTTCCTGAAGGTCAGAGATGTCTGGCAGTGGAATATGCTGCCTAATAATATGGTAGAGTCTCTTTCTTTGGAGGTTTTTAAGCAGAGACTGGATGGCCATCTGTTGGGAATGCTTTGATGAGTGTTCCTGCATAGCAGGGGGTTGAACTGGATGGCCCCTGGGGTTTCTTCCAACTCTATGATTCTGTGATTCTATGTTTTCATTCTTTTAAAGAAATCATACCTAATAAAGATAGCCATCAGGGCTAACAGTGTACAGACAGGTAAAGTTGTAAGCCAGAGTTGTCACCTCAACATGTGGATGACTCAGGGGTCTACCCGTGATACCAGTACCTCCACATGACAAAGGGGAATTAATTAGTTCAAAACTAGGGGGCCTGTGGGGGGGTAACTTAATGATATCTTTCCACCAATGTTTACAAGATCACTCAGGAAAGAACCAGCCAGAGAATCCAAAATGTAAACTAAAATTGTGTTTTATTGAGAAATTCACAAAGGAATTTTAGGGTTCAGGTGATAATTACTGTTCTGGAGAGAAGCAAAGAAAAGCAGCAATGTGGCTTAGTTAGGCATTAAGGACAATCTTTATTTGGGAATCAAATGGACAGCATGGCATTCAATAAACCCAGAGACTGCAAGAGATGGCTAGAAATCAAGGGTTCTTATACCCAAAATCTACCTTAAGAGTATGGGTGTGAATTGCTCTGCCAGTCGATTGGACAATGGGAGCTGCAACACAAACAATGAAGTCTGGGCAGAGCTAATGGTCTTTGTGTTTAGGTGACAAATGGGTAATGGCTGTCATAATAGCTCTGTATTGTGGAGAGGTTGGGAAGACAAAGCAGGGAAACACCCAGGTGTGAAGGATCAGGGTTAACACAATCACAGTTTGGTGGTAACTTCCCTTCTCTGCTCTGAGATGTTCAGCCTCTTGTCTCTAGAGCTGCCCTGCAATCTGCCTGACAATGACTTTGGGTTTTGCCTAGGAGGAGGGTACAGCTGACCTGCCTTGCAGTCTAATGTTTATAGTCAGTTATTTTCCTCTTTCCAGCTTGACCTTCCAGTCACCTTAGGTTTCCATTTTATATCAATGCCAATTAATGAGATGCTAATCAAATAATATTGCCGATTAAACCATATCAATCTTGGGAGGTACATGGGGCCATAACAGAATAGCCAGCCAAAGGCCAATCAGTCAGTTCCTGGCAGTGAACTGATGGAAAAGATAACCAGAGCCAGCAGTTTTGTAAGATCACACAAGAACTTACTGGCCCCTGATGTCATCTGATTCCTGTTGAGTTGGTTGCTGTAAGACTTCCCTTGGGTGCCAAATAATGGTGATGGTGTAACCTGAAGGACTGGCAGCTTCTTCCTTTAGCAATCTGCTACGGTAGTGCAGAGCAAAAAGGACATTTAGCTCCAGTTGCTGATATTTTGGATTCCCTTTCCCATTGCCTCATTGTACCATTGGCACTGGATTTTACACACACACACACACAGGCTGGGGAGTGATCTATCCTTCCCCTGGGGAAGATTTCTTCTGCCTTTGAGAAGTACAGAAACAGTTGCCATGTAGTGCAGCAGTTCTCACACTGGTCAACCGATGTCTCTGCCCCCTCACAAGCAGACCCCAAAAGTGATGGAGCCCCAGAGGCTGGTACCCCAGGCACATGGCCTTGGATATGACAGTTCAATTTATTTGTGCCAGGTAATAGCTACTCCTAGACCATACCCTCTAAGCAGGACTGAGGAAACTATCTCACCAGAGTAAAAATCCCCACAATCTCTTGCCATTGACCATGGTGGCTGGGACTTCTGTGAGTTGAAGTCCAAAACATCTGAAGGGCCAAAGTTCCCTCTTATTTGCAAAGAGGCTCCCTTCCACTCCAGGTGTATCATTGATTGGATTCATTTGGTTGTGCCAGGCCTTCACTGGAATGCTCAGAAGCTGAAAAAGCTTGTTTTTGTACTACAATACCCCACATGCCCCCAGATTCTGGGAGTTCCATGTCTGGACTTGTCTGGGCTTCTGTTTTTTGTGTCCCCAGAAATCCTGCTTAATCTGAACATATTGTTGTGCATGTTACTGAAAGGTGGAAGATATTTACTGTCAGGTATCCTTGACCTGGTCTTTTTGCTTGAGAAGCAATGTCCTGAGCTGTGATCATCATCATCATGATGGTTTCCCCTCAGCCGGCTGCTGCAGGTTGGCTTCTCTCTCTGGTGTCACTGCAATAAAGGGTAAGTCCTCCCCGAGGAATATGTTCTGTTCCACCTGCTAAATTTAGCTTTTCTTGTTAGAGAGAAACTAAACAACCATATAAACATAAATTCCTGTCAAAAACTCCTACGCACGTACCTTGAGCTGAGCAGCTAGAGAACTCTGAGAACAGGGCTCCAGAAGTCCTTGTTAACCTCCATCAGATATGTGAGTGATCTTATTCACCCCAAAACTTTCTTCCTTAGAATGTGGGTTGTGTGTGTTGCTCTCTTTGGCTCCTGCTGCTATTTGCATGCAGTTTTGACTGGTGCCTTCCATGGCAGCTGGATGGTGAATCTGCTCTGAATTTTAGTATCTGAGATGCTGAACTATACTTGCCAAATAGATGCAACACCTTGGACAGCTGCTGTCAAATTTGGGTGGGTCACAGTCCTGAAGGCAAGGGATTTAATAACTGATAACAGCATAGCAGGCTTGACTGAATGTAGGGACATAACTCTCTTTGACCATCTCCAATCCAAACATGGCCTATCAACTCTGTATCTTGGATCTGGGGCTCCATAGACCTGATTTTGCTTCCTGCCTGGAGCTGCCAGCAACATGGAGTGCTATGTTCTTGGCAGGGCATAACAGATGGTTGATAGATATCTTTCAGTGGATCACAAGTTGTTCAGGCCTGACATATTGTAATAACTTATGCTTTGCACCTGACCTCTATCACTGCTGTGCCTCTCCCTTTCCTGAATCTCACCCTCCACAAAACCTGAACCTAGTGGAAGAGAGAGATTAGTGGGGAAACAGAGGGCTCCCATGAGGCCTGCTCAGTTCCCTATGGTTCTTTGTAATGGAAAATAAAGCATTTCAAGAGATTGCCCATGCCTTATTTAGTATTTTCCTGGACTAATTAACAACTTTCTTTAATCCTTCCTTCAGCATCTTTGCCTGTCCTTGGAAAATTTACTCCTTTGGACTACAAATTCCAGAATTCATCATCTAGCATGGCTTATGAGATCACAATGGATTCCAGGAAGAACCTGGAAAAATGGCAATACTGGTGAAGAAATACTGGAACATTTCCAGGCTCTGGTTTTAGTGGTTTTGTGTAGACTTCTAGTGATATGAAAGCAGAAATGGCTGTTGTGTAGGATCCTGGATCTGAAGAACTCTTTTTACCCCCGCTGCACTTGCAGTTCTCCACTGCCTCAGGGACGGCTTCCTGGGTCTCCTGTAGGGCTCTTTGCTGGCCACATTCAATCATAGCTGGGATATCCAAGGCTGCCATGTACAAAACGGAACAATGCCTTTATACCTGCAATTGAGATAAAAGAAAGTGAATTCCTGGAAGTGCAAGGTCTCCTATTGTAAGACTGGAACATTGGGTGAAACATAGGCTTATAAGACTCTACTTTTACATGATTATTAAAAGCATAGAATCTCTTGTTCCAGGTTGAATCTGGAATCTCTGAGAAGAAGTGATTGGCTCCTTGCTCCAAAATGCATTTGGAGTGGAAAGAGAATAACCTGCTCTCTTTCAAGATTTCTTTGTTTTTTGTTAATTGCAAGCTGGATTGTTTAAAATCAACACAAGCGATTTGGGTTGTTTTTAAGTCTACATTTTCACCTGTTTTGGTTTGTGTTTGTTTTTAAGGTTCAGGCTGCAATGGTAAACAACAGACATATTAAAGTTGCATGCAAGAACGTGTTTGTGTGTGCACTGGCCAAGGTGTTTTTATGAGTTTTTTAAAAAATAGCCTGAACTGTTTGAGTCTTTGAATGTTCTATGCTGCTTTGAGGATCACCACTGACAAAAAAGGGGTTATAGAATCATAGAATCATAGAGCTGGAAGAGACCACAGGGGCCATCCAGTCCAACCCTCTGCTATGCAGGAACACTCATCAAAGCATTCCCAAGAGATGGCCATCCAGCCTCTGCTTAAAAACCTCCAAAGAAGGAGACTCAACCGCACTCCGAGGCAGCATATTCCACTGCCAGACATTTCTGACCTTCAGGAAGTTCTTCCTGAGGTTCAGGTGGAATCTCCTTTCCTGCAGCTTGAATCCATTGCTCCTTGTCCTGGTCTCCGGAGCAGCAGAAAACAAGCCCGCTCCCTCCTTGATATGACATCCCTTCAAATATTTAAACATCGCTATCACTTCTCCTCTTAACCTTCTTTTCTGCAGACTAAACATTCCCAGCTCCCTAAGCCATTCTTCATAAGGCATGGCTTTCAGACTCTTCACCATTTTGGTTGCCCTCCTCTGGACATGTTCCAGCTTGTCAATATCAATACAAGCAACTGGGTTGAGGGAGAAGGCTCTTAAAAACAAGGGAGAAGGAAAGGGGTTGGGGGAGAGAGGAATTAATAAACAAAAGAGGAAACAAGAAAGAAGGAGGAAATGAAATGAAGAAAGGAGGGAAAGACAGCAGGGAGGGAGAACAGCCACTAAGAAACTGAGGGAGAAGAGACAAAGAAGGGAGGGAGGGGAAGAGAGAGGAGAAAGAGAGAGAGAGAGAGAGAGAGAGAGAGAGAGAGAGAGAAGGAATCTGATATCTCAAGTTGCTTCTCCGGTTGAGTCCTATACACTCACAGTTTTACTTACAATGCAGTGGGCTTTAGGTGTACAGAAACTCTTTAAGGAAGATGAGAATGTCTTCTGTGCAGAGAGGCATCTTTGCATGCCCTGCATGTTGCAAACATTGCTGCCTCCGTGCACAAGTTAGCTCTGACATTCCTCTGTGCCAACAGAATGAATGGATCCATTCCGTTGACTCATTTGCTGGCAGGCAGCCCATGTGTTAGCAACAGGAGGTGCCAAGTCTCAATGTATTCACTTGGCTAATGAGCACAGCACATGCAATTGTGTGGCTGGAATGGCATCTCCCTTCATTGGACTGGTTCCTTGGTACTTGGCTCTGAGCTCTGAAATTCACTGTGTGTCTTTATCACTGTGGGCTGTATTAGCTTGACATAGAGGATTCTCTGTGCTGGAACGTCATTAGCAAGCTCCTAGAATTGCTCCACTGTGATCATCCAGTTAGAACCAATTTTGTCCCCAGCTGAAGCCAGCAGAGTTGCAACTGGTCAATGAGGAATTGGCTACCATTGTTGTGCCCTGATTGAGTGCTTTGCCACATCTGAGCTTTATCACAGTCCCAACAGTTGCTTTTAAAAAAGAAAAAAAGGATTAACAGTTCTTCATAAGAGCAAGAAAGAATCACTGTCTATTGCTGACAATATCAAAACAGTATGAGGGAAAATAGATCAGGCCTGCTTTCCTCTAACTGGTGCCCTCCAGGATGGATCCATGGCAGTTAAAATAGAATTGTAGCACTAGAACTGCATAGTGTGAAGGGACCTCAGATTTGTTGGGCTGTAAATCCCATGATCCACAGCCAGCATACACAATGGCCATGCTGTCTGGGAGTGATAAGAGTTGTAGTCTAACAATCTAAGGGGCACTGGGTTGGAGAAGACCAGAATAGACAATTGTCAGCAGAATTAACAATGCAGTATATCAAATAATATTACCAAGAAATAGCCCCATTCTTCCCTTCTGTCTTTCACTCTATTCTCCCCTCTCTCCATGTGTTTTCTGAGGAACAGGAGCAAACTGGCTCTCTCCACTGTCTCTCTGCTGTGGGAGAGTGAAGAGATCTTTGGTGTTGAGAGCACAGAGACCAAAGAGCATAGCAGTCAGGAGACTGACTCTCTGGCTGCACTCATCACATAGAAAGAAACAACTTGAAACAGGATAGGCTGGGGCCCAATATTGAAGAATGTGTAGCCCCTGTTGTTGGCCCCTTATCACTTGACATGCTGCCTTGGGCCAATGAGAGCAGCAATCCAACAGAACCTAAAGGACTACATGCCACCTTTACTGTAGGCTATTCTACACATGCAGTAGAATGAGGTGGGTTCTACACTTCAGAGTGCATGGAGGGTGTTGCAATTTCTGTATACTCCCTCCCATTAAAAAACTTCCTGCAATGGGGAAAAGTGCATATCAGGGAGAGTTTTCTAGCCCATCCCACACACTTTTTTGCTTTGCAAACTTTCTACTTGCAAGAAAGGAAAGAAGGATAGTCTTGGGAGGAGCTGCAAAGAGCATCAAACAAGGAGAAAAAGGGCTCAGGAAATATCTTGGACCCTCTAAAAGCTCACCTTTCACATCAAAATATCTATGTAATGAACATTTGGCACAGTACCAGGTTTAAGTCAATCAAAGAATTCTGCTCACATTTGAAACTGGACGTCTTAGAAATCAAAGCAGGCTTTCCCTTAAATAACAATTACCATATTCTAGAACAGAGCTTTGGACAATACAGCACTCTTATTTCTGTGTGTTTTGTTAGACATTTTTGGAAGGGTAAGTGAGCGTACAACCAAACATCATTTTTACAATGTTTATGTATCTGCCTGATTGTACTTCTGATGTCATTCTTTTTCTTCGTCTAAAATACAATTCAGCACGGAGTTATTTAAAAGCTGTTTCTCACTCAAGGATGGGAATCATATGGCTCTCCAGACGTTATTGGGATGCAATTCCCAGCATTCCTTGCTATTGGCTTTGCTGGCCAGGGCTTCTGGGGTTGTAGAGGGCCCCACAAATTCTCTCTGCCCCCTTCCATTCTATGCAGTTTCTTTTATTCATTTGGTTAACAAAGCTGGATAGTTTTGTTTTTTTGTTTGTGGTGTTACAGGTTCTGACTAGGAGAAGCCTATCTGCATAGTGAGATTTTCATATTTCATCAGTCTAACCTTTCAAGGCATTCTTAATCACCCTCAAAAACAGAACCATTAGCTTGCCCCAGGACTGGCCATGCTTCAGCAGCTATAGCTTAGTGGCTAATTGATGGAACTTTGATCCACTGATGGCGACCGTGTAGCTCAAGCCCCCCTCACACAATCATGAGGAGACTCCAGCAAACTTCTGTCCCCGCCTCCCTTCCTCCCCACTCTCTCCTTTAGCTTCAACCAACAGACCCATACACCACCTGGAAGACAAAGACAGAAAGGCTGCTCTGCTTTATGCCTATAAAGATAAATAGGATGTATTATTTATTTAATGCCCTGCCTTTACTCTGGGATGGAACCCATGACAGCTTCAAACACTGAAAGTGCTATATAAATGCTAAGTGTGACACTGGTTAGTTGCACTACTGCCCAGGATTGCTTCTGATACTGGACTTGCAAGGTGCGAGACACAGCAATGCTGTGAAAATGCAGGTCGCTTGCAGATAGATCAAGGGGAGCAAATATTTTCCCTGGTAATTATCCAACAAGGAGATCTGTCAGCAAGCAGTTGGACCTTCCAGATGCAAAGCCGGAAGCAAACTGCCCAAATTGTGGATGATTACTGCATGGGGATTTGTCACTCCTGCATTTTTTCAAGCAGCTTCCTTTCTAGTCCAGCTGGTTCCAGGAAGCCTTCTAAGTTGTTCACTCATCACACTGGCCTTTGAGCCAATGCTGCTAATTGCTTCCAGTGGCAACTAGTTGCTGTTTTGTCTACAGGGCTGTGAACATGGGGAACATTGCAACAAATTTTATTGTGCAATGAAGTGTAAAAATGCATATCAGATGAACTGCAGCAGGACTTTGCCAAATAACCTATTGTAAATTAAGCTCCTTTTGTAAAAAGAAAGGTGCCCCAGTACCAAGGAATGTGGGTGATGATTGAGATACATACTGGGCTATAAATCAGGAATCTTTGGTTTCGATTCTTGTAGTGATCTGGACCTCTGCTACCAGGAAGATGGGTTTTGGCGCCCTTGTTAGCCTCATGGCCAAATATTCTAGAACAGTTTCTGCACAAGCCAGTTCTCTGCCATGACCTCACCAGGTTGGCTTAAGTAAACATTTTCTTTCATCTATAAAACAGGATTGCTAAAACAGACCTACCTCAAGGGGGTGTTGTAAAGATCACCATAAGAAAATATCTATGGCAAGTATTTTTTGCATCCTTAATTACCTAATTGCTAAGTTAAGGTATTATATATTCTGTCAGAATCACAGCTTATCTTTTTAATGTAATATTATGAAATGCCTGCCATGATTAAGAATGGGTAGTGGCATGGAAGAAAAAGACTGAATATTGCAGGGATTACTGCCATCAATGCCTGAGACCATTCTCTTTATGACTGTGTCCCAGGTACCAATCCTTTTATTTTTGTCTACTTCTCATAAACAGGAGATCATTCTGGAAACCTGATTCTGGCCTCTTCCATCTCAGACTGGAGGTAGGAACTGAGCTCTTCCATGTATACACACAGACACATATCCTCCAGTTCAAAATATGAAGCCCACACGATGTCTCAGTTGGAGTTCAGTTCTAGTTCTGTTAGCTCTTGAGGAAAATCTTCTTTCTCCTGGGAGATGCCAGAACTGGTCTGAAAGGGTTTGATTTGGTGTGTCTGAATGTGATGCATATCTCTGTGGTCCCTGAGAACCTAGATATCAGAGACAGGACTAGACTAACTTTCTCTTTGATATGTTACATCATCATGAGGGAGCACTGTTGTTGCCTTTATGCCCGGCCTGTAAGTTTTCCAGAAGCATCTGTCTGGCAGCGGCTGGGAACATAATACAAGACTACATGGACCTATTATGTTCTACAGAGCAATTCATGCAGTCCTTGGGAGTCTCCATGGGTATGATGCATCTTACAGTATTGTTGCAAAGATAAAATAAGGCAAGAATATACTGTGACCTTGAAGCCTTCAGCCCTTTCATTTCTGGAAGATTCTTTCCTCCCCACCAAACATCTTCTTGCTCTGTTCATTCTCTTCTGTGCCAATTGTCCATAAGAACAACAGCACAGAAATCTACAACAACAAAATACAGGAATTGTGGTAAAACAACACATCAGTTGATGAGCAGTGCTGCAACTCACCCTGAGTACTTGGGACAGGGTAGCTGTAATTTCTAAATGTATAAGCAAGTTGCATTTGGAATGGTAACTAATCTATTAGTACCAGCAAAACCAAGAAAGAATTAAAAGACTAATAATAGAAAGAAAAATATTTAGGATTAGCTTTTAAGAGATGATGCTGTCATATTCAAATCATTTCACAGTGTATGGGTTTATGGAAGAAGCTGTTTGAATAAACAAGCAATGCATAAAAAGCTGGCAAATAGTCATGTACTGAAACAATATTTCAAGATGATATATATCATTAGGTGTTTACCACCCCATGCTTGAGATGTTATATGATATTACTATTTTTTCTTGATCTATAACAATGTAATTCAAATTCAAGAAAAATGTAAGAAAGAGGAGAAAGAGACTTGGGAGAGTACACAAGTGTATGTCAGAAGGCCAGTTAAAACATTTAGAAGGATCAAGTGATAAAGCTTCTCCTGGGCTGAATCACTTCATGCTTCAAGTGGTAGATCTCGAGTTTAAATACTTCTCCTTGGGTAGAAGAAACAAAAAAAAACACCCTTCATTTACAAGCAGAAAAAAAAATACTTGACAGGGAGAATACTAGCCTGAATCCCACTTCTTCAGAATATAGCTTTTTTGATGCACAGATTACTTTCTAGCTGAAGGAACCGCTACACATGCAGGGGTTTTCAAATGGCAGCTGGAGGGATGTCAGTGTGGGATTCGGACCATAGATCACCACACTGTCCTGACCAATGGCAATGACAGAAGTCAGACCAGTCAGAGACGTCTCCTTGCACCAATAAGCCAGGAGGAGCCCAGTGGTGATTTGTGGCTTGTATAAAAAGTTTGCTCATTGGACTGAGCAGAAAGGACAAGGGAAGTCTACGTGGGCTCCCAGATGTTGCAGGACTACAACTGCCATCAGGCCTAGCCAGCATAACCAATGATGATGGGAGCTGCAGTCCAGAGATCTGTAGAGGGGGACAAGTTGCTCACTCCTGCCGTTTTCCCTGCCTTGTGTCTTTCACATCTTGCTTTTGAGTATACAGGTGCCATGTTGTCCAACAGAAGCACCGAAGGATGCATTTTTGCACCTGCAGCCTGAAGCATCACAGCTCAAGAGCAGCTTTTTCACTTGTTTGAGCTGGAAGTGTAAAGTGATTCTGAAAGGACAGGAGTAGAACAACAGCATAACCCAGCCAGATAAAATCTGGGTAGAGGTTATGGAAAGGTCTGGTAGGGGCAGTGCTTTTCCTTGAAAGGAATTAGAAATTAGTGTAGGGCGTGGGGTGTGTGTGTGTCAAACCTATGACAAAAAAAGTGGCCAAAGTGTGTGGAAAGCACCTCATCAGAAGGGGAAAGCTGAAGGAAACCTAGAGCCGCCGCCTCCTTTCCAGCCAGGCTGGGCTTCTGCGCTCTGAAGGGTCTCTCCGGCGGTTCTGTTTTTGTGTGTCTCACATTTGGCAGCAGGGGTTGTTTCCCCGTTTGGCCACTAGGTGGCTCTTTGCGGGGGAAAGGCGGCCGTGTGTGTTGCGGGGCGGGGGGGGTCCATGCTGTCGAAACTGAACGGCAAGCGAAGCGGGAGGGCGCAAAAAGGCTGGGGATCCGTCGGCAGCGCCGGGGCCGCGGGCTCGAGCCAGGACGGGGCGAGGAGGCACGGGGGCTGTCCAGGCGGCCGGCCGAGGAAGCCGGGGCCGACTTTCTCGCCCGCGCACCTGATTCCCCTCGCCGCCGCCCCCACCCCCTCAGCATCCCCGCCCCCAGCGCTGCTCCTCGCCGGGCGCCTTCTCCTCCTGGGAGGGAGGGCGGGGAGAGTGGCGAGGGCGGACTCCGAGTCAGAGGACCCAGCCGTCGGGGGCTCCCGGGCCGAGGTGGGAGGTCGCCGGCCGAGGAACCTCTGCGCCCGCCTTGGCTGCCGCCGCCGCCGCCGCCCGGCGTCCTGCTGCTCTGCTGCCCAGCCCGGTAAGTCCGGCGTCACTTGTCCCTCGCCTCGGCCGGCGTTGCCGCTTTCAGCACCAAGGAGAGCGACGCAATGGACGGCCGGCCGCTCCCCCCGCTCGCCTCCCTTCCGGACGTCGGCGGGCGAGCTCGCCTTTCCCCGCTCTCGCACCCTCCGCTGGAAGACAGGCAGGAAAGGGTGTCTGTGTGTGTGTGTAAAACCGTATCGATGCGCGATCAGACCCCCTGGCTGTGCAGAAAAGGAGCGCCTCTGTTCACTCTTTCCTGGCAGCAAAGGGGGGTTTGGGGGGGGGGCGGGCTCCGCGTGGAGGCGCAGGGGGACGGACGGACCAGGAGGTCTGTCGGGGCTCGGCTGGTCCAGGGCTGCTTGGTTCTCCCCTGCAGAGGAAGCAGGGTGGGCGAAGGGCCAGGTTTCCAGAACCGGATGCCTTGTGTGTCGTTGTTGGCCTCGGTCTGCCAAAGATATTAATAGGCTTTGCAACTGCTGGGTAGCCCTTCCTGGGGTCCAGATGGCGGTGGGTGGATGGGAGGGGGGGCTCTTAGCAACTCTCTGTCTTCTAGGGAGTTTGATGGCGGTGCCGCACTTTTAGGTCCAGTCTGTTAAAAGGAGGTTAAAGAGAGTCAACTTACTCCCAGTGCCTGTGGTGAAGGACGAGAGTCATGGGAAAATGTCCTTTCTTGGAAGCTCAGTGGCCAAGGCGGGCTGTGACAGGACGTAGGCAGTATGGTCAAGCCCACCACTTAGTTTTAAACCTCATTTGTTGTAATCGGTCTTTGACTTTTGACCCTTTGCTATCATGTTCAAAGCCCTTGCTTTGCCTCCTTGGGCACTTATTTGAAAACATATTATGCTTTGCAGGTACATGGGTTGATTATGGGTTTAATGCATAGTCCCTCTTTTTATTTTTCCAGTCTATGTGGGGTAGAAACTAAAGAGCTGCCTTGTCATACACAAGGGGATGGTCATACCCTGTGCCATATTCTTTCCCCTGTGTCATATTCCAAATTGTCTTTACAACCATTCTCAGTAGCAAAAGGAATTTGCTGCCACTGGGCAGAGACTGCTGTTCAAGTAGAAACAACTCTATTGGGTTTCCAAAAACACTCTCACTGGTTGGTTACCTGTTTGTCTGAATGCCAGTTGCCACATATAGTAACTAGGAGTTCCACAAAGTAATATATTTTGTTTGGAAGCTAGCTCTTCTCTCCTTATTTTAAATGTACCAGGAATCCTAGTATTATGTAAATTCAAATGCCGATTTTCCTTGCACGTTTTTACTGAATTGCTCATAATTTTATATACCTTATTTCTGTTGCCTCTTAGTTAACAACCTCTTTCCTAAGCTGTCCTGATGTGTTAGCCCTTCCTAGCAAAGAACAGTCTCCAGATCCCTTATCAATATCCATCTCTACATATCTTCCAGATGTATTAAATATCCCCGCCCATGGTTATCAGACCAATAAATTGTAGGAATGGTGTGACCGAACACTTATTTGTATAAAGGCTTTTTTTTTTAATTTGGGGGGAACTATATTGTAAGAAGTCCTTCCCATTTTGTTTGACCATATGTTTGTGGCATTTAAGTGATCTGAGTTGATTCCAAAATCTTTCTTCACTGGAAACAGCAAAAACAACCCTGATCCAAAATGGTTTGAAATATGTCTTTCATTCTGCTTAATGTAGTGGTAGGTAGTAAGCTTCTGGGTTACAGCTAATTATATGCTTTGCTTTAAATTTCCATATAACTTTTCTTTCAACTTGAACTGTACTTGTGCATGTTTCTGAATACAGATTATATGCTACATTCAGAAACATGCACAGCTACAGTTCAAGTTGAAAGAAAAGTTATATGGATTTTTTTTTAAAAAATTGCTGCATTATTTACTCTAACATAATAACCTCTGCACCATTCTGAAACTTTCACAATGGCCACTGATATTGCATTCAGTGTTTCTGCTATGGTTCCAGAAGGCAACAGGTATAATCCCCACTGTGGTCACTTTGCTAGTGGGCACCACTTTCCATTTTATCTGTATGTATTGTGGCCTAAGTGTTCTCACTGTACATTTCTGCAGGCAGTAAGTACAGAGCAGGCAGGAATCTAAGAAGCAGCCATAGGACTCTGCAGCAAAAAGAACAGAGTTGTGAGGAACTTGAAGGATGAACAGATATATCATGGCATATTGTCTTCCATTGTTCTCTGACTTCATCAGAGAAAGCTAGGGAACATGACTCTGCTCCGGGTCAGTAGCTTATGCATTATGGCAGTAGGCATCCTTTAGGGCCTCCATTTGCTTCTTTGGGGTATAGCATTTCATTCAGCTCTCAAAACTTCTCTTTAAGTTTCTGAAACAATAGGAGCAGCTAATATGAAACTATATGTTGCAGCAATAATCTGAAAACCTATAGCTAATGGAAGCCAGAACAGATCCAGAAATGGCCATTTTTTAAAAAAAAAATCAGATAAGAAGCTGATGGGGGGGGAGATCTTACCAAAGAAAGAGAGGGAAAACACACATAATTACCACTATACTTGTCTTAATCAGAAAGTCAAAACTGAAAGCAAAAAACTAGAAATCACAAACATAGGATTAAAATTCTGAACAAAGCAATCAGAAGTTTTCTTTTGTAATGTTCATTCATTTGTAGTTATGCAGTAGTTTTCTAGCTGTGCTTCAAAGAATTATGGGTTGTTATTTCCCCCTCCCCCAAAAAAAGATTAGCAGGTACCTTAAAGAAGAGACTGTAATGTCCCATTCTGTGGAATACTGAATTAGGTAGTATGCTGGTGGATACTTAATTTTTATTGATTTGTCTGCTTCATAGAAAGGCTTTGTTTCCTTAAGATGCACTAGTATGTTTTCTCCCATTGTTTTCATTTTACTCCACCCCTCATGCTGTCTCATAATGTTTTTTAAAGTACCTTCTTTGGCTGAAATCCTGTGCTGAATGAGGAAAATGCAGGTGAGAGACCTATTAGAGGTCACATGCATTAAGCAAGTAACGCTACATGGAATTTTCTGATATGCTGTCTATCTAATGTAAAGATGAGATATTTATGTCTTAAGTGTGTATATTTTTGGCATAGGGTTTTAATTGCAGTAGGCTACTGTGAGGAATCAATTTTTGGCCAGATAGTGGATTAAAAATATATTTAATTAGTCAAGTCAGTAAAGGCAATCAAACTTCCCTGATAGACAGTTTCTTCACCATGGTCAGTCTTCCTCTAGCATGTATACAACAGCAGGAGGGACTCTGACGAAATCTAGGGTTGCATTCTCATGCACACATAGCAGTTGAAACCCAATATTCTCAACTAGCCCCCAACATGAACAATGGCTAGATTGCAAAACACTTCCTATGATCTTCTGCAATTCATGTAAAATCCATGGCAGAAGTTCCTTGGTCAAAATGCCTATATGGGAAAATGTTCTCCTGAGAGCAGAAGTTGGAAAACCATTGTTGGTAACATAGAGAAATGTGAATGGCCCCAAACTCAGTATTGGGCATCTTGATAACCTCTGTGTCATCCAAATTCTGTAGGTAAGGAGTGTATAATGAAAAAGCTTACATAAGTAAAGTATGAAATGATGGAGTAAATCACAAAAATTCAGAAATGTGCCACCATATTATAATGGATGTCAATCTCACAGTGACAACTTCTGAAACACTCTGAGTCCTCACTTCTTTTTAATTGCCATGGAAAACTAGCTCTTCTAGCTTCAGGAGGAATTGCCAAGGCAGAGCACAACAAATTGTAAAACAAAACAAAAACAAAAAACTGAGGATCATTTTCTGGTTTGTATCACTTTGCCCTTTCAGCATCTCTGGTGGGACAATTAAATATCAGCTACCTCTACCGTACAAAATCCAGACATAAGACATAATGTTCATACATATATTTGTTAAGGAGGTTGCACATCTGAATTAATATTAAGAGATTTTCCTGGTGATGAATTCTGAAGATACACAGGTGCTCATCATGGCACAGGCTCATCCCACAAAGCATCCAGAAATGTAGATGGTCTATAATAACAAACTAGTTTGTATTAGAACAGGGAGAACTTACAATAGTGCAATTGCTCAAGAAATCTCTTCTTCCCAAATTATTGTTGGGACTGCAGTTGAAGCTGTGGAGAGAAGAGGAAAATCCAAGGGGATGGCAGGTGAAGTCACCATCCATGCTAATCACAGAGCCCTGGTGCTCCAGATCCTGCAAGCCTTGATGCCACTATAGTGCTGGTCTTACTTCTCTACTTGCAAGAAGACATACACACAGAGATTTCTCTCCTCAAGTGACCTGATAGAAAATAGTGCAAGAAGAAATACATTTTCTAAGTGGCTGGCTCCATTTCTCTTAAGTAAGAGGTTTCTCATTTTTGCCTATACGGATATCAGATTCCTCTTGATGGAAAAAGAGGTATGTCTGTAGAAGTGGAGGTGTTGGGAGTTCTGTGTTACAAATGTCTTAAACACACACACACACACACACACACACACACAGAGAGCACTATTAGCTGATTGAACTCTTGGCAGGGAGTTTCTGGATGTAAGGCAATTTTCAGAAAAAAATAGAAATGTTGGCATGAGATACTCTGTGTTATGTGCAGATATATATTCAGGCTCTTTCCAATCTAATCTTTAAGAAACATTTTTTTTTTGCAGCAAATAGTTGGGGGAGGGGACACTGGTTATCTCACACACTGACAGACTCCAGCAGGGCTAAAAATATTATATACCCAGTGCTTTAAGCAGAGGAAACATCTTCTCCTCTCAGTTGGCAGCTGAACTTTTTCTTGACATCCAAGTAGAGATCTCTTGATACCTCAGCCACATTTACAACTTACATCCCAGTGATCCATTAATATAAAATATTGTAGATCTCTTATAAGGACATTAATTCCATGCTGAAAACCTGATACAAGGATTGCAAAGTCATCTATTTCAGTCCAACTATATGCTGTGAGAAGCTGCACTCAACAACCTGTTTCCTACGATAGCAAGGGCTATCTCCCATTGGCTGTTCCCAGCAGAAAGTAATAAGGGGTATGTTGCTTCTCCACCAGGTAGAGTACCCTTGGGTTATCTCACTAATAGTTATTGATAGACCTGTCCTGCATTGTTGTGACTACTGCAAAAAAACTGATTACATGCAGGCCACCCAAAAGCTTCTCAGCCACAGCAACCTTTGCAGCTCCTAATCAAGAAAGTGAAAGGGCTGTGCTCTTCTCCAACACTGGCCCAGTGTGCAATATCATTTCTCTGTACCCAAATATACAACTGCTTTTGAAAATCATGCCAGGATCTAAAGTGCTGATAATAGAAATGATCAAAGGTACATCTGCAGCTGTAATCCATGTCATCATCACAAAAGAGATGTCTGCATAGTTTTCATGCATAACAGTGTGAAAGTAACTTGTGTGGGAAAACTGTCATGTGTGAACCAGCCTAGGCTTTCTTTAATTAATCCTTTATGTCAAACAGCCTATTCTGCATGTTTGTGCTCAACCCTTTCCTTGATTGCCAACGATAAGTGCAAGAAGCAAATGCAGAAAGAGGTATAATTAGGAGAATAAAAATGTGCGGTGCTTGGAGCATACTATATAAATTAAGCAAAGAGAAGGGGTGCCATAAATTCAATGGAAGGTGCGGAATCATTGGTAAAACTTCCAGGAAGAAGTGAGACAAACCTGAACAAGTGGAATTGGGGGGCAATGAGAGATCTTATCCTCCCAATCTAAATCACTCTCATTGTGCTTGGCCAAATAAACATTGAAATCTAGCTGCTTCTTCTGATTCTCCAGAATATCAGGTAACTTCTTACTAAGGTAGTCAACCAATATTTGGATTGCGCGACTTCAGACTGCAGGTCACAGCTTGCATTATTAAATGCTTCCCCATGCAAACAAAGTGTACTTCTGCGTGCAGAAATCACTCCTGAGAAGAGAAGAGAAAATGTATACTTTACATGCTTTACTTTCTAAAAAATAATGGAAGATTCCATATCTGAGCCTCTATTCTATTTGGTGCCATCCAGATATACCAGTCTGTTCATTAACTTAGTAAGAACTAGTCCACTGAATAAAAGACTTTTTATTATCCTAGTTGGGATCATTAGGAAAAGTTTTAAATCTGTCTTAGTACTTTTAACTCAACTGTTCCCAAACTTTGGTTCTCTTGATATTTTGGACTTCAGCTCCCAGAATTCCTGACCGTTGCCTATGCTTCAAAGGGACTTCTGGGAGCTGAAGTTCAAAACACCTGGAGGACCAAAGTTTGGAAACTGGTGTTCTAGAACAAGTCCTCCCCCGGCTTGATTTTACAGAACTGCTGGAACATACTGTTTCCACAGTGTTGTTTTCAGACGTGAGGACTTGATATCACCAGAAATTCAATTCGATATAGTTTATTGCAGACAATGGCCATATCCATGTGTAGTATCTGTTCTTATCACCAGAAATAATGCTACCAAACTGTGAAAATTATTGTTCTAAGGTTGTGATTTTAATAAAATTAGATCTTATCTTGTTCAAATGCAGGAGAAACAGGACTCTGCAAATTGTTTATTCTGATTTCTGGATTAGTACTGCGAAGCATTACATAGTAATGTTGCTTTCCTGGTTAACCAATGCACAGGGGCAATTCACGGTCAGGGGAGAGAAGAACAAAAGTGTGGTTAGCATCCATGTTAAGCTTTCTCTGAATCTTATGGGAGAATTCAGAAATGTGAAGAAATGTTTGCATGTGAACAAAACAATAACTTTACCAATGACTTTACTACCTTGCCCTGCTAAAAAGATAATGACAGCGAGATTTTTCTGCCCTTATAATATAAGTTATAATCAAACTGGTCTGTGTATCTAACTTTTTTTGAGGGGGCCATGGGCACAATATTGTAGTACAGTCAGGTCCTCCATACCCGCAGTTTCTACTTCCACACATTCAACCAACCACAGCTTGAAAATGTTTTTTAAAAAATCCAAAAAGGAAAGTTTGATTTTGCCATTCTATATAAAGGATGTCATTGTACTGCACCACTGTATATGTACATGGGGCTTGAACATGAACAAATGTTGGTCTCCATGTGGGGTCCTAGGACTAATCCCTAGCAGATACTGAGGGTCCAGAAGTAAATGCACTGCAATTTTCAGGGTAAAGTGCAAAGTAGGTGGTGATTATTAATGGGGTTATGATGACTTAACCTATTAAAATGCCAACTGACAATTTGAACTTTGCATCTTTCCGTCAACTGTGGCAAACAGCTTTTCTTATCTTGGCAACTGGTACTGCCTCTTTGCCACAGCAGCTAGTACTAGCCTGACAATGGTACCCCTCCAGTATAGTATGTTTCCCATGTTTTACTGCATCACTCAGCATACTGAGAAAGGAAGTGTATTCATTCATGACAGCTAGAAATATTTTATGCTTTCTGCCCTTCCATAGTAAGGCTAGTGCTATGCTAAGTGGACCACAAGGATTGTCAGCTGACAGCTGAGGAAGTTCTTGCCATGAGAACTCCTGTGACTGAACAGAGGCAGGATGAGCTCTGGTGATTGTGGCTACAGAGTCTTGCAGAATCTAGAGTTTGCTGGCTCTTCACAGGCCAGTATTGGTTACTCTCAGAACATCATTTCGTTGAAAAGGAGCAGAGTAAGGCAGCTGTCTCAAGCAATTTACTCAGAATGTTATGAAAGTGCAGCAAATTGTTGATTATTGGGTTCGGTATTGTTGTATTTGTACTGCTAGAGATGGGAGGAGGTCCTTGGGGGATCTGTTTCTTGTGCCAAGATGAATTGGCTGGCTTTGGGTACCATGCTGCTCTAGGGGGGTATGTGAGTGTGGGTTATTTGCTGTTCCACCTTGGGCAGCAAAGTACCTTGGACCAGTACCAAAATGAGTGACCAAACAGTTTGGTGCCATTTTGGTAAGCATCACTGCCTTTACGTTTCTTCCTGTATCCTTCTGGAAAGGATGGTGACTAAAGAGAATACAGAAGAAGCCTCTTTGTAGAATAGACACCAGAGATGATAGTCAACAGGTTTGTTTTTTCCCTATGTGAACTTCTCTCAAAGCACAGCTTTCTGGTTAGGCCTTGGGACACTGAGCTCTGTAATTATGTTGTGTACAGCTTACTTCTTCATACGGATCTTGAGCACAGCATTTTAAAAGTAATCCCAGAGTTTCAGATGACAATTTTCTTTGACCTTTATGTAAAGATTATTTCTGTTCATTCCCTTTCCCTACCAGTTTCTCATCCTCCTAGTTTCTATGCAGTTTTTGAGGGTGGAATCCATTTAGCTGAATCTTGAACAGAAGGAACCTTAGAGTCATCAGTCTCAGCAGGCTGTGCAGATTTTTTAAATTATCTCCCTCCAAGCCCAATTTTGGGCTTGTTTAGGCTTAATTTAGGGCCTAGGTCAACACTGGGCTCAGTAGCTTTAGCCTTTCTAATAGCTGGGCTCAAAATCTTGTTTGTTTGCTTTCCCCCTGTTTTTAAAATCATGTTTTATTTCAGGTTATTTTATTATTCTGTGCATTTTTATATTGTTTTGTTTTGGTTCTGTTTTTTTATACTATTTTATTTCTGAAGCTGTTTTGACCCCAGTTTTGGTCCAACAATGAGCAGTAGTTTTTGATTATTAAGATTATTTTGGACCTCTGCAAAAACAAGCCACAGGCTTTCAGAATTGTGGTTTCTGTGGCCATTTCCACACTAGATTGTTACAGTGCTATTATTCCACTTTCAACATCCTATGGAATCCTGGGGTTTGCAAACTATAGAGCAGAAATGGCCTATGAGATGGGCAGAATCAGCATTCTTCTTAAACATATAACTCCATGTTATGCCACTGGTCTTGGACCATTTTTGGAATATGCTCATGCCATGAATGTATATATGCATTTAACTGTTATGGGTTCCTCTAAAGCAAGGGTGGGAAACTGTGGAGGGATAGGAAGCCAAATTAGCCTCCCAGGAGATTTTAGAGGGCTGTACCTTCCCCCTGTACATTCCTCAAGCAACCCAGTTTCCTCCTCAGTGATGCCAAATGCTCCCCAGGAAGCATGGCGGGATTTTAGGTGCCTTGCTCATTTTAGGCTCAGAAGAGGCCTTTTTTATTAACAGGAAGTAAGCAGAAGTTATTTCCTGTCCACTTCCTGTTTTTTAAAAAAGGCCCCTCCTGGGCCTAAATCGCCCACAGCAGGCATTTGGGACATTTTAGGCAATGTTTGACCCCTGGAGGGCCCTGGGGAAATCAAAAATAGTCCTGGGGCCATATACAGGTCATACTTTCCCTACCTCTGCTTTAAAGAATCCTTGGAATTAAAGTTTTGTGAAATGTATGACATTCTCTCCTACTGTTCCAAGCTTGCCTCACAGAATTATTGTGAAGTTGTTCAAACTAACCAAAATGCTCTGGGAGGTCTGGATCACCTGGGTTGAAAACCTCTTTATTTCATGGAAAAGAAAGTACTGATCTCATGCTTGGAGGAAGGTCGGGAGGTGCAGGAAGAACCCATGTGACATCATGCCAGAACAATTTTTTGAGGAGAAGGATAATAGGCAAGGAAGAATAGACCTCCTCTTTCTTGCCCACTCATCTGGGGCCCAAGAGTGAGCAGGAAAAAAGGGGGAGGAAGTTGCTGAAGACACCCCACTCCACCTTGCGGCTGGATCCTGCTGCCTTCCTCTGGCCATGGCCAGTAGTTACTACTTATGCACAAGGCTTGGCTTACAGGCTGTTGAGGCTGCAGCTGGGAATAATACTGGAATCTGGCTGGCATTTCTATTTTCTTGCCATAGCTAATGAGGCCTGACTGGTATTTTATATAACCGTGTCATTTCCAAGCTGGCCTGGCTGAGTTTCTGTTTGCCTGGCACTAAGGCCTTCCTGGATGGCATTTTGTCTGTTCTTTACACAAACAGCCAAAGTTGCTTGACACTGCCTATCTTCAATGGCAAAATTAATCTGGTAGATGGGAGCAAGGAAGAGGAGCAGGTGGCCACTACTTGCTTTGTTTGTTTTCATCTTATCTCCTTCTGCTTCTAATCTTTTCTTCCAGGTTAGGCAATAATAGTGTGAAGGACACATAGAATAGGAGACAGACAGTGAGTACTAGGCCTGAGCCATGCCCAAAAGACCTTACAGTTAGCATTTCTTGCAAACACACCCATGTTCTCCGCACTATTTTCCTTTTGTTGTTGTTGTTGTTGTGCATCTTCAAGTTGTTTCCAACTTATGGTGACCCTAAGGCAAATCTAGCATGGGGTTTTCTGGAGGCTGAGAGTGTGTTACATGCCCAGGGTTACTAAGTGGGTTTCCATGGCCAAGCGCGAATGGAACCTGGCTCTCCAGGGTCCAAGTCCAACACTCAAACCACTACATCCACGGGCTTGTTCTCGTTTCTTACCCTTGCAGTTCTTGGTGTCATTTGGCCCCGCAGACATTTAATCCTACTGACTATGTTGAATACCAAAGTAATTTTGTTGTGATGTGTGGCATGTTTAGGTTTGATGGGATAATATCGCACCCTGTTATGTACAAAATAATTAGTCTCATCAGAGCCAACTGAATTAAATCACAACATAAGCAAGGGTAAGAAAGTGGGAATATGGTGTTCAGAATCTTCAGCTATGGAGATAAAATGGCAGCAAAGAACAATGGGTGCCACAATATACTTATCAAGGTGAGGTTTTTTTTTTTAAAGTAATGCAAAACCTTTTGTCAAATGTATGGTAAATATCCAGAAAAATAAAGATTTGGAGAGGAGAATTCTGGTACCATGGTTGTTCCACCTCCATCTCATTTTACTACATGTGACAGTTTGTTAAATAAAGGCATTCTTTTTACATGTATGCACTTTACTTAGGCTGTGGTCGTACACACCATTTGTTCTTAACTTAGAGGTGCTTCCCTCTGAGAATCTGATAAAAACTATGAACCCTCTCCTCAGGATAATGCACTTAATAACTATTTTCAAAGTAACAGGATGGAAATTGAAGGAAACAAATTCTTTATGCCCAATTCATAGACAGCCTTCTACACACATCTAAGAAAGTCCATTTACCTGAGGATAAGCCCATCTAAACTCAAAAGGAATAATTCCTGAGTAGTGGTACACAGGGAGTTCAAACAAATCAGTAACCTGTTTCTGCTCAGGTTATGAATTATAGCTGAATACATGAAGCAATTCCATTGAAGGACACTCCATTTCAGGGAATGTGAAGTGACACATGAGTAATACATTCAGTGTTAGATCTCTGATGTTCTATTTCATGCATTCAAATCATTGAATGATGTGCATGTGTGGCAATTGATTAGACTGATAATGTCTACATTTGGGCTGGTCAGATTACTAATCCTGAGAGATAGCTAATCCAGGCACTCACTAGAACCAGGCTTGCTTAGCTTCGGTATGGTCAGGAAAAGGTGGGCCCTTAAACTATATCATTGGTTAGTAAATAACCAATGATATAGTTTAAGGGCCCACCTTTTCCTGACCATACCGAAGCTAAGCAAGCCTGGTTCTAGTGAGTGCCTGGATTAGATGTCTCTCAGGAATCCCAGGCACTCTGCCTTTAGTTCCAGGCTGGAAGAAAGAAAGGCAGGGTATGAATGTAATAACTTCCATAAATAAAGGTTTTTGCTCGTTATAGTCAGTAACAAAGGCCCTTTTCGCACGGGCTTTCTGTTGCGCGACAGCCCCGTGAGCCTCACGGGGCTGCAGCGGCGTGATTGCGAGATTTTTGATTTTCACCTCAAAGTGAAAATCACCCACGCTCGCGCAACGCTCCCGGCGCCCACGCGCACTTACCTCCTGTGCGGAGCGTCGGGGAGGTGGCCGGGTCGCGCTTCCTTCCCTCCGCCCTTGCGGAAGGAAGGGACGGGGCGGGGCGCTAGCGCGACGGACGCGACAGCCTCCTGCTTCGCGCAAGTGGGGGAGGGGACAGACGCGACAGCCTCCTGCTTCGCGTGAGCGGGGGGACGGACGCGACAGCCTCCTGCTTCACGCGAGTGGGGGGGATGAACGCAATAGCCTCCTGCTTCGCGCGAGCGGGGGGGGGATGGACGCGACAGCCTCCTGCTTCGCCTGGGGGGAGGGCGGCTCGCACGAGGCTGCTGCTTCCCCCTCGTTCCTTCGCCTGCGGAAGGAAGGAGGGGGAAACGGCAGCCTCCTGGAGGAGCCTTCTCGCGTGAGTCGCCCTCCCTGTTCGCGCGAGAAGCCTCAATGCGAAAAGGGCCAAAGATGGGCAAGGTAGCTTTTTAAAATTATAACACCCACAGTCTCCCAGCCAGCATGGCCATTCTGCAAGGTTTGTTCCAACAAGGCAACTTTTCCAAGCTCTGATGGATGATATATTCCAATATATTTTCTATGAAGTATTTAGAGCTTACAGCAGAAAGCCCTTTGTACATGAACTGACAGTGTGCTTCTGTGGCCAAAAAAAGTCTGGATACTTGTGGATAACTTTAATGAAAGCACTTTATCTTGGACTGGGGATCCTTCCCAGAGAAAACTGCTTGGATCTGGGTTCCTCATTTCATGGTGGTTGATCCTGAAAAACTGGAGAGGACTCAAAGGGGAACTATGCTGTTGATGTATGGTCTGGAAGGCAACCTGTATGATTGGCAAGAGTAGCAGCATCCACTTAGTTCACAGGAAGAAAAGACTAAAAGAGAAGACAGCATCCCAGCATTTTCCAAATGTTGTTCACTGTACCCAATGTACTAAGGAGAAGAAGCAAAGATGAAACCAAATGAAGCAACATCCAGTTCTTTTGATTGTCAATGGGGACAAATTATAGATTTAAATGATGATTTAATTTCTAGCAGTAGCTGTCTTCAGAGTCAACATTTTTAGTCTTGTAGAGTGCCTTGGTGAGCCAACATGATGTAGTGGTTTGAGCATTTGACTATGACGTTGGGGCCAGGGTTTGATTCCCTGCTTAGCCATGGAAACCCACTGGGTGACCTTGGGTGTATTGCACACTCCCAGCCCCAGGAAACCCTGTGATAGGTTTGCCCTAGGTTATTGTCAGTCAGAAACAACTTGAAGGCACATAACAATAAGACTGCCTTAAGATGGAAATTATTAATTTCCAACAACATCAGCATATTTTGATCTTGTAGTATAATCAAAGCAACCTCTGTATTGCAACAGTCCATGCATACGATACCCTAATGATCACCCTCTCCCCTCTGATCAGCTTTTTATGAAGGTTCTGCTACCTACCTCTGGGCTGTTGGGGAGGAGAATCATTTACCCCAGGTCATCACAAAGCTAGTTCCCCTCACTTTAGCTCCAGTACATATATTTGACCTTTCCTGCAGCACTTCCACGTTGCTCATCAGAGCCTTCCCTCCACACATAAACACATGGCTGCTTCTGAGGGGAAATGACAGGTCCTCCCCCCACTACAGGCCTTATAAACCCCCTGGACAGAGCTGCCCAGTCTCCCTTCTTCCTTAAGTCAGATGGGTGGCTATAAAGAACAAGGCCTTCTTTGTAGCAGCACCCTGCTTGTGGAATTCTCTTCTTAGAGATTTCTGCTTGACATTCATTGGCTAACATCCTATTTGTGACATATGCAAACATATGTCAACCCTACACCTTCTTTCTTTCTTTTTTTCTTTTCTTGTCATTAAGGAGATTATGGTAATATTCTCTTCCTGTCTCTGTAGAAGCCAAAGCCCTATTACTTGACTTACCATAGAGCTCCTGCAGCCCCCCACCCACCCAATGATTCCATGGCTGGTGGATAGTGGGGGATCAAAGAACCTCCTGTATAACCCCATAACCAGACATGAAAGGATTCAAACCGTGGGCTCCTGGAGTTCTAGTCCAATACTCAGTACCACTGCTCCATGCAGGCTCTATTATCATTCCTGAATGTCTGCTAAATCTTCCTTTTTCCTTCTCAGTGGAAATCTCCCCCTTTCCATACATCATGCCCAATGATTTCTCTCTGTTCCATCCCATGTTCACTCTCCTTGCTGTAGAAAGATTAGCCTGATGGAAGTTGTGGACCAAGAACTCTGAAGGGGTTCAGGTTCGGAAAAGCTGTTCTAGCAGAACACTTTGCTGTAATTGCAAGAATTATGCCAACAGAGCCAGGAGGAAGATTTACAGAACTTGGAAAAGCTACCTTTTTGATTGCAACTCCCTCCTTCAGTTCTTGATTCTTAATGGCTAAGATTGCCAGGGGCAGAGGACAGGCTTAACTTTTACACCATAACGTCTCTGATTGCTAGGGATTTAAAGAATATGCACATTTCTTGTTGTCCTTAGTGAGAAAAGATGTCTTGACTTATTGTGAAAACCTATCAAGATAATGATGAATTATTGTGAGGGTTTTCTTTGGTATCTGCATTTTATATATTTTTCAAATTCATTAAAAAAACCATTTTTGCATGAAACCAAGATTTGGCACAGAATACAATATAAATGATGCAAAAGACCATGTTTCCTGTATTTGTTTTTTGTACAAACCCCCCTTTAAAAAAACAAATGGCCTGAAATACCACCCCTTGTCCAACTGCAATGTGCAGAAACTCAGTGGGAAGAAAATATTTGGAATCCTTTGTTCTTGCATGCAAGCAAAAAATAAGTGAAGATGTACATCCTTATTAATTTTCCTCTTTTACTTCTTCTCATATAAGTAAATGACTGTCATTCAGCATGTTGGAAAAAGTAAAGCACTGGAGATCATTCTGTTGGAGGGAGGGCAAATCCTGCTCACAACTGCTGGTCCTGGGTAATCCTACCCTGCTCTAGTGGGGAAAATTGCCCATGCATGGAGTGTGATGTCCCTTTGCGTAGTGTTCCTGCAGAGCAAAGGCCTTTCCAGCTCATACATCCTGTCTTTCATAATGATGAGTATTTCACTAGTGGTCTATAATAGGCTGTCTTTGCAGTGAGGCAGAATTTGTATCCCAAATGGATGGAGCTTATGAAAGGTGCAGTAAAGCCTCCCATTCAAAGCCACATATATATTTATAGACGTATAAATGAGGTTTAATGCCGTTGAAAAGTCACCGTAAAATAGCAAAAGACTTCAGCTGGGTCTATACATCATGCGCAGATCAATGTAGTAGGCAACACGCCTGCATTTTGGCAGCAGATAATGTGGACGCCTGCCCTTTCTATACACATAACACGCACAATGATCAAAGCAAACAGAGCCAGGACAGGGAGAGGTTGAAAGGTCTTTATTGCATACAGCGAAATGAGGACAATGTGAGCACATTTCATGTCTTTACACCCTTGGGTGCTTGCAAAATGGCACTTTGGAAGAGGAATAGCTCTGAAACAACACAAATTTTGAATGTGAAGAATGTGAAAGTACATGTTGCCTTGCTTTTTGTGATTCTTGAATACAGCAGTTGTCTGGTGGGAACACAAGGAGTGGCTTACTTGATTGTGCTCATGTTCTAAGACTAACATGGGAAGACCTGGGGGTCTATGGGAACATTATCAGCCTCCAAAACACACTCAGCCCCTCCTCTCAAAATCAGAAGTGGCTTCAAATCAACTTCCCTCTCTATTCCCTCCCCCCCCCAATATATATGAAAACCTTTTTGGAATTTTGGGTCAAAACAAGGCCAGACAAGCCCTGTAACCTTGTTTTTAAGGTAAAACTGCTACTCCTGGAGGCTTCCAGAAGGAGAAATAGCCATTCATAAGTTCCATCCATTTTGGATACTAACTCTGTTTCTCTGCAAGTGAAAACATGGTCATGAAAGCTTTTGGGACCCAATAGGTTCCAACAAAAACCTTTGCATGTACATGGTTTTAATTCATTGAAAACTCATTTAATTCTTTTAATCTGTCTTTTTAATTTTGTTAATTTGTTTAATCATTTGGCCTTTTAAAATCATTTTATTATTCAAATGGTTTTAAATTTGTCATAGTGGTTTTACTGTATGCCACCCTGCGATATCAGGATAAAGAATGGGATATAAATATTTTAATATGAGAATAAATGAATGAATAAATACATAAATGTATCTTCCTGAAAAAAAGTTGCAGGGTTGCAGGGTAGAGATGGCACGGTGCATTTTTGCAGCCCTTGGGCTCCTCTGTGCCCCAGCCTTCTAAACTTGTGACCCACAGAGACATAGGCTTCCTTTCACCATTCTAGGAAAACCACAGCATGTGTTGATTCTCCATGAGAGGGGGCACTTTTTGTTTGGAATGATTTGTATGTTACAGAGGTGGGTAGCTATGGTGGGGAAAGGGAGTAGATTTTGCCCCACTGGCAAGCCACACTACTGCACTTCAGCCTATGACCCTTTGGCTGAATATGTGGGTCAGAAGTGAGCAGAAATCTACTTCCAGTTTCCCCTTTTGGATTTTTGGATTACTTTTGCCTTTAAAAAACCTCTGGGTTTTTTTGTGAAGGAGCCAATGATACGATGGGCCCAGAATGTGGGAAGAGAGATAAGTTTGGAGCAGTGGCAGAAAACTTGGCAAAGAAGGTTGAAATATTCAGTTTGCCAAAATTTGCATGAGAATATTTATAAAATGCATTTAAGATGGTATCTTCCGCCCGAAAGACTGGCTAAGATGTATAAGTGTAATGATAAATGTTGGAAATGCCGAACAGAGAAGGGTACTTTCTACCACCAATGGTGGACATGCAGCTACACACAAAGATATTGGAAACATATCCATGAGATTATGGAGAAAATTTTGGGAATAAAATACCCAATGCTCCCTGAAATGTATCTTCTGAATATTGTAAGTGATGAAATTGAGAAGAAGCATGGAATGATTCTTTTTTATATGATAGTTTGTGCTAGAATATTATTTGCAAAATACTGGAAATCCCAGGAAATCCCTATGGAAGATGAATGGGAAAAAGCACTGTGGGATATGATGGTTATGGATAAATTAACTGTTTATTTAAGTAATAAGAATGTAGAGGAATTTGAAAAAACTTGGAAACCACTTATATTTTTTTTAATGAAAAGTGGAAAGATAAAGTATTTGCAGTAGATGTTTAGATGAAAAAAAGAAAAAAAATAGGTTTTTGAATATGTATGTGGAAGTGTAACTAGGAAAATTTAGCCTGTTCCCAAAGAATTAATTTGTATCGTATGAGTTTTAAAGAATTAAGAAGACATATATTGGCAGAACAAATGGGGCTTAATCTGGATCCTGAAATTGAAAGATGGTATTATAAAAACAAGATAACTCAAGTGGATATTGTATGAGTTGTTGTTGTATGTTGTATTATGATTTTTATAATGTATTGTTTTATTTTTTTATTTTTTTGTTATTGTTATGTTTGTGTTTAATGTATTTTAATGTTTGGAAAAATAAAAATGAGGAAAAAAAAACCTCTGGGTTTTTTGTGGGGTTTTGGAACATGATAGAAATTTTGTTTGGGACATAAGCTGTGCAGGTCTGGTCTGCACAGCTGTCTGTCTGTAATCTTCAGCTCTGAGAGTTTGCCAAGGTTCAGCTGTCTCTGGGAAGATGGGATGGGCCTGTCAACTCATCCTGTAAGGAAGCTTCTAGATATCCCATCCTTTTCCAATTTTTTGTGTTTAATTTCTAAAATGTTAGCTATTGTGTTCTCGTCTGCCTGGATATCACAAGAAGGAAGGAAACAGAGTCCTTTCCGAGTTCTTAACAATAATAGCAGAAGAATGAAATTTGTGGTCTCCCCTTTTTTCTCTCTTTCTGTTTGGAGTATAAGTATAGACTAGGTAATTTTATCCTCTTTTAGTTTTTATTCTCTTGTAAGGTAGCTACATTTTTTCGCTCCTTGTTTTTGCTGCCATTGGTATTCGCTCATTAAAAAGCAAAATAATGAAAAACAAAGCAACAACAACGTTCATGATCTCTCTGTGCTTAAACTCTTATCCTTTCTATAGAAAAATGCCATTTGATTGCCTTTGCTCATTGCTGAACAGTTGGCATTCTGTGCATGGACAAAAGGGGCAGGGTGGCCAAGCTTTTTATCCTCAGAGACCACTTTTTGTTCCAAACGTTGATGGAGGGCTGTAGTACTGGCATGGATAATCAGGCTTAACAATAATGTTGCTATTAAGTTAGCAGTAGAGCCTTGGTGGTGTTTGAATGTTAGCTGTCAGATCAGAGGTGCAGGTGAGGGATAAAGAACTCCAGCCCTTTTGCCAGCCTCTGTTCCCCACATCTTCCCCCACATGCTCCTTATCAGTCACACAGCCCAGTGGACTCAGGCAGAGTAAAGGAGGGCGGGTCTGCTTTTCCATGCTTGGTCCTGCTCCTTGTTCCTTCCAGTGAAAGACAGTCCCCAGGCCCTGAAGTGGATGTCTTACAGGAGGCGCTTCTCCTCCTTCCCCAAAGCAGAAGTTCAAACACACCAAGTTGTTACCCTGTTCTCTGGGGGTCCCAGGAGGGGTGCCCAAATAACCAAGCAAAACACAAGATGGGGGAATTAATTGGAGCACTCTCTTAAGCTAGCGAGAGGCAGGGTAACTTAGCAGGGATCTTGCAACCCTATGTATACAGCGTCAGGTCAGAAGAGTGGTTAGACAAGGGTTTAAAATAGTAAAAATAATAGCTTTATTAAAGGACAAACAACAGAAAAGACAACACAAGCACACAGCTAACTAAGAAATTAGAAATAAGAGTTTTCGAGGGAAATGGGTGATACGACACCTTATCTCGTAGTCCTGGAGAGAAGCGGAGGATTGTAGGGAAGAAAGCTCAGCGCGGTTCGCTGAGGGGGCGACTCACTGGACAAACTGACAGCAAGGCGGGATAACAGTCCGGAGCGTTCCAAGGAGGACTAGGAATCAGGGACTTTTTATAGGGTGGATTTTACCTACAGGCAATGCCATGCTCGGTGAGAACAAAGAGAATTTGGAGCGGGACAAAAGCGTTGGAAAAAGTCAGGTTTTACATGATTAGCTTAGCGCTGGGTAACAATAGTGTAGCCAGTATGCAAATGGATCAGCATTGAGAGGGTGCCGGCTCAGGGCTGTGCGTCTTTGTATAAAGTCGCGCTTAAGCAAGGTGTGTCTGCAAGAAATGGTCCCTGAAGCAACGGAGTGGCATTAATCTGCCTGCCTGAGTGGGGATTGGAATGTCCAACCATTACCAGCCACGCCTGTTTATGTGCTTGTCCGGTGGCCCTTGCAAACATGTGGAGCAGGGTGGCAGAGAAAGGTCAAGTGAAGGCCAAATAAGTTTGATATCAAGGTGATATCTAGTGCTATCACCGGGCATGTCAGAACCGTGGTAACAAAGTGTCCTAATTTTTCCAGGGACACCAGAGCTTAGCATAAGAGCTTGGGATAAGGACTGCCAGAAGTCCTCAGACAGGATAGGCCCTTTCCCATGCTGCCTGGGGAGTTCTGAGTGTTATCCTTTTAAAATAATATACCATATCCAAGTTGTGCTCAAGACCGTATAATCAATATTCTGCTTTAACCACTGTCTCCTGGAGAATCCTCATTCTGAACCGCTTCAAAACCCTTTTCCTGAGGCAGATTCTATATTTGTCTTTGTATCCCTTGAGGTCTGAATCCAAGTACACTGAGCCACTTCAGATTTAAAGGGAAATGAAGAGACTAATTCTGTGCACAGTACACTCATTTCAGTATGTCATCCTTGGAAAGCCTTGCACTGTGAGGATACATACTGAGTCATATGGAAGTGACCATGAAATTGGGTAAAATCCAAATAATTAGGTAATACAGCAGTCCATATCCAGAAGTGTGGATGGGGGCATTTCTCAAAGTCTGGACAGATAAAGTACAACTAGTAGTTAGAGCAGTTGCTACCACTTCCACTAGGTCTTGCATCTCATGTAGCCTTAATTATAACAAACATGACATGTGGGAAATTTCTCGAAGCCTTATGTTGCTGCTGGGGCATGTGGAAGGCTCACTGCCCTCCCTATTCTTCTAGACCTTATGCTACTGCTCCCAGTAAGAAGGCCCATGAGCCACAGGACACTCCGCTTTGTTCCTAATGGTATGAATCATAGAATCATAGAAATTCAGAGTTGGAAGAGACCACACAGGCCATCCAGTCCAACCCCCTGCCATGCAGGAACACCCTCAAATCAATCCCGACAGATGGCCATCAAGCCTCTGCTTAAAAACCTCCAAGGAAGGAGCCTCCACTACACTCTGAGGGTTCAGGTATATGCACTAAAAGTCTAGAGTTCCCAATATCAGGGCCTGGACACGGGAGAGAAATCTCAGGGTGAGAATGCTACCATAAAATGTGTGTGTGTGTGTGCATGGGTGTGCATTTGGATGTATTCCTCATTTATTTTTAATGGTATATTCTATGCAAGTGTGGTTGATGCGTACTGCACCGTGCTTAATGACATCACTAGGAGGCTGCCCCTTGTAACATCACCCCTGTAACATCACCAGGGCCCAGCTCTGATGACAACATAAGTCCCATGTTTTGACTCTGGAATTTCAGGACCTAGGATAGTCCTGACCTGGCAACCCTGCTGCATTCTCTTTATCCACTACTCTCTCCTCACTCCTGGCTTTTTGATTCATCAAAATTGTACATGTGCAGCTTGTAAACACCTTCATGTTGACCCAGAAAGCCATGATGCCAGATGGGGATAGGTGTCCAAGGTTTAAATCCATGTCACATTTTTAAAAAAATCAATTTTTTTCTCTTCCAACAGTGCTGTTTGCCATGGGATTTGTCGTCTCACCTCGGAGGCCTGGGTAAGCACAGTGCCTCCCTGAGACTCCAGGCAGCACTCTAAGACCCACCATCCCTAAACACAGCATGGAAAGTCTAACCAACAACATGGCTAGATGGGTACTTTACTGAAAAGAAAAATATGATGTTAAATTTATGGCCTAAACCCAATAGTTGGTCTCAACTAGAGTAGACCCACTGAATCAATTGATAAATGGCAAATTAAAACATATGCAAGATTCATTGATTCAGTGGGTCTAACTGTGGCTAGCAGATCTAGTTGGGGTTAGTAACTGAATCTATATGGTTTTTAAAAACGTAAAACAGAAGAAGGAAATCTCACCATGAGAAATCACTGTAATTCTTTTCTGGTACATCATGACTCTGTCTTGCACTACCACTATGTGAAACTGTTACATTGAAAATGAAAGATGCTTCTAGTTCAAGGAGCCTACATTTAAAGAAAGGAAATGAAGGAGCCCTAGTGGCGGAGTGGTTAAATGCTGGTACGGCAGCCACAATGTTGTGAGTTTGATCCTGCCAGGCTCCAGGTTGACTCATCCTTCCATCCTTCCGAAGGTTGGTACAATATTTTCCCAGCTTGTTGGGAGCAATTAGCTAAATACATGTAAACTGCTTGGGGAGTGCTTTGCATTGATAAGTGGTATAGAAATGTAACTGCTAACTGCTATTGCTAAATGTTAAGAAAAGTGCTAAATGGGTTCTTGTCTCATGATGTGAGTTTTCTGTCCAGATTCTCCTTTTTCTATAACGAAAAAGGCACAAACAGTTGTACTCTTACACTGGGTAGGCCTGTTTTCTGCCTGTAGACATATCTAAATTGCACATTTACAATCCTATGCATTTTTGCTGAAAAGTAAGTCTGGTTGATGCAACATATTCCCAGGTAAGTGTATACAGGCATACTTCACTTAACAAAGCCTCTGACAAAGAAGCTCTTTTTATATTTATATATATAAAAATCCACTTGCTCAACACTTCTCTTCTTAACCTCTTTTTAGCTAGCATTGGGAGGACAGTGAAGGAGGGCCGAGGAAACAGAGATCGTATTAGGTTGCCATAGCCATCTGCAGTTAAAAAAAATGCAATAAAGCTGGTGAAGAATGGGATTCTGCTGTAGCCCAATGCTATTGTAGCTGCATATGCCTGCCTACAATAAGCAAAATAAACATCAGCTGCTTTCAGAATCCCTCACTGAGCATGCGTGAACAGCTAAATAGACAGAAAAGGGAAAAGTAGATAATCCTGCTTCACTGGCTACCCCTAGACCTATAAGTTTAGTTGACAAAAAAAAAAAAGCACAGACCTGTAATTTTAGTTGACAAAATAGAAATCATAAGAAAAGCAAAGACTTGTGAAAGAAAAAAAATTTCCTGGATGCATTTTGGAAAATGAAGTAGTTTCTAGAAGATGCAAAATGTCTTTGGTTATTGCTGCAACCCTTTCATGGCCTGGCTGTTTCATTTCACACATGCATATTGTTTCGACTAAAAAGTTTGCTGAAACGTTTTGAAATGCTCTTCTTTTTTGTCCTGTAGGAACCTATCCCTATTCTTTCCATGCTATTTCTGTCTCTAGTACCAAAGTTTCTGGGTCTTTCCGCACTAACTGTTACAGTACTATTATTCCACTTTCAACATCCAGTGGAATCCTGGTGCTTGCAGTTTAGGGAGGGGCATTGAGAATTCTCAGCCAGAGGACTCTTTGGTCTCAGGAAACTACAAACCTCAGAATTCCGCAGGAGGTTGAAAGTGAAATAATAGCACTATAATAACAGCATAGTGTGGAAAGGCCCTCTGTTAAAGAAGTAATGCCCAGAAACACATCTGTTTCATTAACTGAGGGCTACCTGTATAGGACTGCAACCTTCAAGTGCCTTAAGTAGGTTGTGGGTTAGGTGAAGATCTTTAACACAGAACTAATCCTCTACCACCACCACCACCATCATTACCATGGCTGCAAAAATTAATGTTTCCAGAATTCTTTCAGGAAATTAATTGATTTCTCCAACTAATTATATCCAGTAAAACTCATATAAATTTGTAGTAGGACTGAACTATCACTTTGATAGTCACCTAAACCCTGCCCTGGTGGCAAGTGGAAAGGCTCAGAGGTATATGGTACGTGGGCCCAGAGAGACAGGGAGTGCTTTGTGTGCTTTTGCTCATATCTTCCAACTAGCAAAATACTTCAAGTAGTGCAGTAGTACAGCTACAGAAAATATGGGTTGTTGGTTTTTCAACATAAGCATAATTAAAGCTGAGTAGTGCTGAGCCACCATGGTGTAATGGTTTGAGTGCTGGACTATGACTCTGGAGACCCGGGTTCAATTCTCTGCTTGTCCATAGAAACCCACTGGGTGACTTTGGGCATGTCAAATACTCTCAGCCCCAGAAAACCACATGATAGTTTCGCTTTAGGGTTGCCATAAGTCAGAAAGAACTTGAAGGCACGCAAGCACAAGTGTTATGCTTAATATTCATTGTCTTTTGTTTTTGCACTGAAAAATACTATTTTGGAAACATCTAATGAAAAAGAGTATTCTACTTTAAAAAAAAAATCATTTTTCATTCTCATATTTTTTGGCCCATCATTCAACATAGTACTTTCCCTAATGGTTTCTTCACCCTCTTACAGGAGATCACAGGTTCTCTTATTGCAAGCCCTATCCCTCCAAAAATTACACATAGTTTACACAATGCATAAGGCAAGACGTAAGAGACATCAAGACACATTGTGATAGTCTGGAAAGTTCATTGCTGATGCATTATGGCATTGCATTAGTGAGCAGGAAAATATCATTGATTGAGGACCAAGAGAACAAATAGCAAGTGGGTGGCTCCCATGTCAGTAGGGCAGGGATTGCTTTGGATTTCAGTCTGAATTTTAAAGAAGGCATCTATGATGCCAAACCTGTTTCAAGGATAGGGCTCATCACCTTGGAAAGCTCCTGTGAAGTTCAGATCAGATTCACTACTCCATTGACATGAGAGCTACCAGACAACGCCATTCTATATTTTTACAACTTGTGCCACCCTTACATTCTTATATTGCAGTGGCAGTGCTGACCAAAGACAATAAAACATATTTCCGCATGAGACTGTTACAGCGCTATTATTCCAGTTTCAACATCCTATGGAATCCTGGGGTTTTCAGTTTAGGGAGGGGCTGGATGGCCTCTCCCTAAACTGCAAACCCCAGGATTCCATTGGATGTTGAAAATGGAATAATAGCGCTATAACAGTCTTGTGTGGAAATGGCCATAAGTGAATGAAAATAGTTGTATGTTCCAGATGTCCTGCTGAACCAATCCTGAAGGCAAAGGTGAGTTTGGGACATTGGTGGAAAGGCATTTGGGTATATAGGTGAGTCTGTGTGTGAGTGTATGTGAGCAGTATTTTCCTGCTAGCACTTCCAGCTTGGCAATAAGTGTAGTCAACCTGAAGGAATTCAGAGAACCCTCTTCTGGCAAATGACTGGCATATTTTCCACTCGTGCCTTTTTTTGTGTAGGCACCCAGGTGCCCTGGCTTGCTTGGACAGTTCATCTTCAAAAGCTCCAAAATGACAAACGTAGGGATAAAAAAGACTGAAGAAGCTGTGTTTAATGAGAACAAGGAGTGGAAAAGCCTTCTAAATGCTTGTTCTACGCAGCTTGACTGCAGAGGCTGTCACAAGTTTTATTTAAGGAAATTGTCTCTTCTGTTTATTCAACTCATTTTCATCTGAAAAGAATCTGCATCTCTGAGCTGCTTTCCCTAAAGCCAGCAAATCCACTCTGCCAGATCTTCCTCCTATTGATTTGCGTGTCAGCAGTTCAAATGGGGTATTTATACTGTGGCTGAACACCTAATAAAAATTTAAATTATAGCTTTAAGAAAAGGGGGTGGATAAAAGAAAGGGGAGAATAGCTGAGCAACGACAGAGGAAAAACGGTAAAACAGTGATATTGCTACAAAAGAGGTGAACACACAAAAGAATCCTTTCTAATGTTTATAAGTCTGCCACAGAAAATGGCACACCCTTCATTTTCTCCTCCCTCTCCTTTGTAACCTGTATCCTGATGTCATTATGCTTTGTCTTTCCGTGTCTCTGCTCCAGTTGTACACTAGACATTACGGAGGAAAAGGCAAGTACTCAACATGAGGACTGTCATATTTTGACAGCAGCCTCAAGTTCTCACTTGGCCAGGATGCAGCGTCCACCTCTCTTAGTGGCAAAGACAAAAAACTGCCTTATAAGAAGTCAAACCTTTGATCTACCTGGCTTTAGTATGATGTCCTTTGATTGGCACTGACTCCCCAGAGTTTTAGATAGAGGCCTTTTCCAGCCTGGAGAGATCATGAATTGAATCTGGGACTTTTAACATGCACAACATGTGCTCTATGCTCCTGGGCTATTTTCCTTCTTCAGAGGTGGAATAGACACAGTGCTGGTGAAATATAAACTAATTCTCCAAAGTAGACTAGATGCTAATTCTTATCATTTTGTTCAATCCATCCTGGCACTTTTGGGCTATTTCTGATGTTGAAAGTGGAATAATAGCACTATAACAGGCTAGTGCAGAAATTGCTTTGGTTTGGCTTTAGTTGGATGGACACTGAATTTGAGGTGTGAGCAGATATTGAATCAGAGATTTGGAAAGGGCTTCATAGGCCACTGAGTCCAACTCCTTCCTCGGTGCAGGAATGCCAGCCAGACCATCCCCAGCAGATAACTGTCTAGTCTCCTTTGAAAGACAACCAGAGACAACCCCTCCACCTCCCTAAGTAATTGGTTCCATTGCCAAACCACTCTTATTGCCAAGAAGTTCCTTCTAATGTTCAGTCAAAACCTACCCTCCTGTAACTTGTAATCTGGTCTTGCCCTCTGGGACAATAGAGTACAAACCTGCTCCATCCTTTCTGTGACAGCCACTTAGATATTTAGAGAATGCAATCATGTCACCCCCTCAGTCCTCTCTTCACCAGGCTGAAAAAGATCAACTATCTCAATCTTTGCCTCATATGTTATATTCTCTATACCTGTTATCATCCTTGCCGCCTTTCTCTGAACCCACTTCAACTTGTCCTTATGCTTCTTAAACTGAGGCCCAGAACTGAATGCAATATTCCATAGGAGATCTGCCTAGCACAGAATATAGGGATTATTACCGCCCTTGACTTGGAAACTATGCTTCTGTTAATGCTGGCTAAAATATTAATTGCCTTCTTTGCTGCAGCATCACACTGCTGAATCCTGTATAACTTATAATCAACAATAATCCAAATATCTTTTTCACACATATTACTACTAAGCCTGGTATCCCTCATCCTATATATGTACATTTGGTTTTTGTGGCCTAAATATAGGTGACAAAACTATTTTTCCCCATTTTGATTATTGATCAAGTACAGAGTTGATTTTAGTGGCAGCTTATAGATATCTCTCCCCAGAATATGGGAGGAAGTTGCATACATCAATGTCCAGTCTGCAAGCCATCCATGGTCATCACTCCCAACTAGCAGAATGGAAGAGGAAGAGCCTGCCTTTTCCTTAGCAGATTTCAACATAACCTTTCCGCCCCCCGCCGCCCCCCGTATTTTACTGTTCTCCCCTCACTTCACCTGGCTTCTTTTTCAGTGTTGTGTTTTTGTTGACAGAGGGGAATCTTGTTCAGAATCTAGCAAGACAGCATTTTCTTCAAAAGGACGGAGTTGATAACATAGCATAATGTTAGAGAGTCCAGCTGGAAGAGCCAAGTTCAAGTTTGCACTAAGCCATGAACTTTATTGCGTAAGTGGTCACAGCATTACCCATGTGACATATTTGTTGCAAAGAAATAGAGATGACTGTGTACTCAACACTTTGAGTCCCTTGAAGAAAAGCAGGTGAGAATTGCAATAGATAAATGGATCAGGGTTGCTAGTTTCAAGACAACTGTACTTCCATTTCTGGTTTCATCACAGTACCTTCAACCAAAATGTAGTCTGAGTGTAGTCAGGGCTCAGGCTTGGTGGTGTTGTTCACCTCAGACTGAGAGGCAATTCTGTGTAAAAGATGAGCAAGTGTGCTTAGCTGTGAGGAGAAAGTGCACTAACTGAAGTAGTGAGGGCTGCAGCATGAGTGTTTTACATGTCTGATAGTCTTAATTTAAGTCTGGAGGGAATGTTTGTTCCAAAAGTTATTATTATTCTGGAAAGAGATTTGATGAAGAATATCTGTCAGTGCTTTAGGCATGGGTTTTTAGGCAACAGCAAGCTTCTGCTTTTCTTTTCTTGTCTAATGCTCCTTGGGCGGTTTTTTTTAGGGGGAAAGCAATGCAAAGTTCCCTTGCAATACCAGTTTCTGGTTCTGAGTGGTACTGAAGTCTCAGCCTGGTTTTGTCCAGGAAAAAGCTTACCACTACTTACTACTTTTACTACTTTTCTTTCAATATGATACTTGGCAAATGCACATTCTCTCTCCATCTCTTTTTCTCTCTGCCTACCTATCATGTCTTTTCAGACAGCAGGCAGAAAGGAGTAAATGAAATTTTGCTTCCCTCCCAAGTTATACCTCAGTTCCCCACAAAAACACAACGGGCCATTTCTGCACTATACTGTTATAGTGCTATTATTCCACTTTCACTATCCTGTGGAATTCTGGGATTTGTAGTTTTCCTGAGGCCAAAGAGCTCTCTGGCTGAGAATTCTAACTGCCCCTCCCTAAAATCTCCGGTTTGCTAGTAAAACTGAATTACTGTGTCGCAATCCCAGGATTCCATAGGGTGTTGAAAATGGAATAATAGCACTATACTATGTAGTGCAGAAAGGCCCAATGTTTCTGTTCACAGAAGGGTGGGTTTCCAAGCACAGAGGCTGGCATAGAAAGCAGTATGACTTTGAGAAGGGCTGTTGCAAATAAAATGCATGACGCAACAGCTTTTTGTTATTGTCTGAGATTTGAGAAAGCATCGCTGACTAGAAACAAAAAATTAAAAATTGTATTGCACAAATTAAAACAGGAGGGTTAGTATGCTTGGGGCAAGGGCATTGGAGTAAGGGCACCTGTCTTCTAATACAGTAGGCTTGAAAAAATAATTTAAAGTGACATTTTAGAGATGGGATTTCTGCTCTACAGCATGCTCTGTACGCTGGGCTCCTATGAATTATATGTGTGGTATACTACTTGATATCCCAGTTCCATCTGGAGGCTCAGTGTCCCAGTGTTTTCCCCATTTAAGTTGTGTTAGACTGAAGAGAACTGATACGTCAGTATCCTTTTGAAAGGATCTGCCAGCACTGGGTTGAAAAGCCAGTATGTTCCATTTGATTAGAACAACGAGAAGATTCTTAACAAGGCAGGGTAGTGCTGTTTTTTTGACAACTAGTCATTTTTGGTAAGTCTGGTTCACATGAATGACTGCGATATTTTATATCACACTGAGGCAAATGAGGATCAGTCACCGAGTACACAATAAACAGAAACAATTCTAGACTGGCTCCCAATACCGTATTGCAGGATATAGCAAAGTCTTTGAGCAACTGCTAATGAAAGATAAGGAAGAAAATACAAAAGCAAGGTTATAGCTGAATATTAATGACCACATGATTTACATAACTTTGAAGTGGGTAATAAAGACAACAAAATAGTTAAAGATTTTCTATACTTTGGTTCAGTCATTAATACAAATGAGATTATAGTAAAGAAATCAGAAGACTAAGACCTGGAACTAGATAAGTATAAAGTTATATCATAAAATACAAAAGGCAGAATTATCCATGCCATAGTACAGTTGGCCCTTCATGTTCACTAGGGCAGGGCTTTCCAAATGGTGTGCCATGACACATTAGTGTGTCGCCTGAAGCATGTAGATGTGTTGCCTACAATTTTGGAAATGCGTGTTATTATTTATAAATCATATATTTTCAAAAATATATGAACGGTTTTCATGAGATATGTTGTGTCCCCATACATTTCGTTATTACAATTTATGTACATGTCCATATCTCTTACAAAAGGTTAGTTTAATCTCCGGTTTGCTAGTAAAACTGAATTACTGTGTCGCAAAATGATGCATGTCTAAAAAAGTGTGTCACCAATATGAAAAGTTTGGAAAGCTCTGCACTAGAGTTAGGGGCATAGAACCCTTGCAAAAATCGAAAAATTGTAAATATCAAAATGAGTGTGTGTGTCGCTATGGGAAGGGGGCAAAGACGTGGGAAAGAAAGCAGGCACTTAGGGTCCAAACCAGGTCAGGAAAAGGAGGGGGGGTTGGCATGGAAGCCTTATATTTCCTCTTTCTTGCCCATCTCCTTCCTTGGGTGTAGAGGGCCATCAGGAGACTAGTGGAAGAGGAAGAGGACTGGGGTGGATTTTTAAAGAGCTGCACAGCCTGATTGGAGCCACCAAATGGGAAGGTTCCCCTGGCAGAGAAGTGCCTGAGGAGGGAGGGAGGGAGGGAGGGGTTGAAGAAACTTGTAAATAATCAAATCCGTGAAAGTCAAACCCGCAAATGTGGAGGGTTGACTGTGGCCATTTCTGCACACGGTGAGGGAATCGCTCCCTGCCGCTACTCACCGGATCTTCTTTGGGTCCAGTCCGGCCCAGGGCGAGGAGGAGCACTGTGTGATCGCAGATCCACACTGCTCTGGCGTCCAAAATGGTGGCTTCTGGTTGGTTGTGGGTCACTGCCAGTCTAAAGCCCGCCCTCTGCAGATCGTAGATCGCAGGCTCACATTAGTGCAAGCCTGCGAATCTGCATTGGAGAGCAGGCACGCAATGGTGTGCGCCAGCATTTTGAAAAACCTGAAAAATCAGGTTTTTCAAAAACACACTGGAGGACCGCTTCAGATTGCTCCGGAGTGGACTGAGGTGTGGATCTAGGCTAAGTAGTCCGGACCCAGTCCGCTCCAAGGTACAGACGTCCTCTGTGGAGGATGCACTGCACCGTTGTTTTTTTAATACGTGTGGAAATGGCCTGTATTTCCAATTTCTGAAGGCAATTTGAAGTTCTGAAAGGTCTTTTGAAATGTGGTGCTGTAGGAGAGTTCTTTGGAAACTGTAGACTGCTGAAAAGGACAAATGAATGGGTCCTAGAACAAATCAGGTCTAACTTCTCTATAGCAGTTGTTGTTTTACCTTTTTCCCCAGACTGGGACTCAAGGTGGTTTACAACAGTTAAAACGAACCTAAAAATTCACATCACACAAAAATTATAAAGCAATTAAACCATCATAAAATTAAAACCACTTAAAAGCCCAAATCATTAAAACTACTACAACAAATAAATGTTCTGCACATCATACAAGCCCTGTTTCCCCTCTAAAAAGTAATTCTTAAAAGCTTGCTAGAATATAAAGGGTTTTGCCTGTTTGCCACAAGGAAATAAGGAGCGTGCCATCTAGCCAGTCTAGGAAGGGAGTTCCAGAGTCAGGGAGTAGCTTCTGAGAAGGTCCTCTCCTGTGTTCCCACCAGGCTTACCTGTGACAGAGGTGGCAAGAGAGAAGGGCTTCCCCAGGAGATCTCCAAACATGGGCAGAGTCATACAGGAGAATATGGTCATTTAAATAACCTGTATACCTGAGCTGTATAGGGTTTTATAGGTCATCACCATCACTTTGTAGTGTGCCTGAAAATAGACGGGCAAGCAGTGGAGCTGTTGTGTGTTCCCTGTAGCCACCTCCAGTTAACAATCTGGTGTAGCTCTTTAGAGTAGTGGAAATTTCTGGACACTCCTCAAATGCAGTCCCATGTAGCACACATCATTGTAATCCAAATGAGCACAGCTGTTATACAAGCCTTAATTGCGTGAATGCAATCCTGACCAGCTCCAACACCTGGGTTTCCAGGCTCAGAGGTGAATCCAGGAGTGCACCCAAGGGGAGTATAACCTCATCCAACATAGTCTGAATCCCTATTTCCTGATCTGCCTTTCAACTGATCAGAAACATCTGTGTCTTTTCTGGATTAAAACTCAATGTGTTCTCCCTGATCCAGTCCATTACTGAGGGCAGCCACTGGTTTCAGACTGAAATAGCTTCCTTGGATTGAGTTGGAAAGGAATAAGAGCTAGGTGGTATCTGCATACTGATGACCAAGGCTGTTCTGCACTAGCCTGTTACAGCGCTATGATTCCACTTTCAACATCCTATGGTATCCTGAGGTTTGCAGTTTTGGGAGGGACCGCCTGGCGACCCCTCCTGAAACTGCAAAGCCCAGGATTCCATAGGATGTTGAAAGTAGAATCATAGCACTGTAACAGGCTAGTGCGGAAATGGCCCAAGATGACACAACTGAGGCTATCATAGTCTGAACATACCATGAAAAACCATGACTCCTTAGGACAGATAATATGCTTAGTAAAGTGCAAGGCACTAAGAAAAGGAGAAGCTCACACTACAGGTGGGTCCATTCAATCAAGGAAGCAACAGTCCTGAATTTGCAAGACCTGAGCAAGGAAACTGATATTGGGGGCTCTTGGAGATCCCTTATTCATAGGGGTGCCATAAATTGAAGTTGATTCAATTGCAGATAAGAACAACAACAAGATCATTCACCATGCTTTGGAGGGACAAGAGTTTATTACTGTTAGGGGAACTTAACTTTCATTTTGTTACACGTTCACGTGGTGACCCTGGGCCAGTTGCTACTTTTGGCCTAGCCTATCTCACAGATTGGGTTGTGAGGTAGACATAGGATGTTCTGTATATACTGTCCTGAGTCATCTGAGGACAGGAGTGTCACAAAAAAAAAAAAAGATTATTAATCATACTAATTTTTTTAGTGTATAATTCTTATTGTATAATGCTGGCTGATGAAAAGCTGCTGCCAAAAGCAATTCCTGTTGTGCCTAACACCTCTCACCCCTGCCCCATTAATGTCATGAATTCCTTTCCCCTCTTGCTAAGAGGCAGCAAATTCACAATGCAGTGATATTATAGCATGACACATGCATGTTGTCTTTGTAACTGCTCCCTCACCCACTGCAGTCAGTGCATTTTTTATCTTGTTTGTGGTCAAAACAAAAACAAAAAACAAAAATGGTGTTGCAGCATAATTCAGCATTCTGACATGAAATAAAGTGTTGTTGTGTGCCTTCAAGTTATTTCCTACTTATGGTGACCCTAAAATGAACCTATCACTGTTAGTTTGCAAGATTTGTTCAGAAGCAGTTTGCCTTTGTCTTCCTCTGAGGCTGAGAGAGTGTGGCTTGCCGGAGGTTACTCAGTGGGTTTGCATAGTTGAAGAGGGATTTGAACCCTGGACTCCAGAGCTGTAGTCCAGTGCTCAAATCATTGTACCATGCTAGCTCCCAAAATACACCAGAAAGCAATACAAAAATTAGATAACCTCCCCTCTTTTTGCAAAAATATTTTGTGAAAATTTTGAGAGAAGATTTTGAGCATTCATGCCAATCAAAAGTACTGTGGCTTCTGTAACTGTGTTCAATGAATTCAGAAAACTTTAAAAGGAGGACAACTGTGTGTACCTGTAATACCTGTTATCCTCATACCAATGATCCCTGCAGGAGACTTTCCACCCCTATTGGGATGACAGATTGTAGATGGGTTTGATTATGCTTTAGTCATTAGCTCTGCAGTGCCCTGTTCTCTGCTGGCTTTGGGTGTATGAGTAAAACAGGCCAACAGGCAGTCTCCTTTTAAAGAATGTTTAAAAAATGCCTTATCTGAGAGCCAGAGCATGGGGCTGTTCACACTACAGCATTATAGTTCTACAATTCATTTTAACTGCCAGGGCAACATCCCATCAAATCCTAGGACTGGCAGTCTGGGCAGGGGCATTTTGAATTCTCACCATAGGACTCTAGTGCCTCACCAAATAACTAACCCCAGGAGGATTCCACAGGATGTTGCCATGACAGCTGAAGTGGAATACATGTACTATATATGTGTAGTGTGAATAGGCCCCAGGAGAGGAAACTTTATGAGGAACTTTACTCTCTGTGAAGTGTAATCACTTCTAATTGATCCTTTAGGATGGGAAGGCAGGGCTGAAAAGGAGGAAAACTATCCACATATACCCAACCTTATTTCCTGACAGGTGCTCCTTCTTGTCACTAGCTTCTACTCCCACCCCCCAGTAAAGTAAAAGTTGTAACTTGAAAGTACATGGCGACCACGCTGTGGGCAAATAAAGCTAATTAGGAGGTAAGTCAATTCCCTTGCTGCAGATTGGCTTAATTTTTCTTCTGTGACATTGTCAGCCAAATTTCAGTAGCTATGTGATGCTGACTTCAATTTCCATGGAGACAACATTAGTTTAGGTAAAACTGGCACAAATGCAACAGGCAGTCATATCTACAAACAAGTGGTTGGTCGTGTGAAAGAAGCATACTGGTTTAGGAGACCACGTGACAAAGAAAACAGGAGTCCTGTACCTTTGACAGTTGTGTGGATGTGGGAATTTGTGTGGAAGTGTAGCTGATGGGAAAGCTTCACCTGCTGAAGTTGCTTCTTCTGTATATTAAAAGTACATGAATCCTGTTTTCTTTCTCATGTGGGAAGCCCATATTTGATGCCCTGATTTACAGATATCTTTCTTACCAAAAATGTCAGCATTTGAACACTAGTCTGAGCCCTAAGTCACAACTGGTTGGTAATGCTACATTGTGTGATAGTTACAGTTCAAACATACTGAAAAGCATCTACTATTTATGGGGACAGGTTTTCCCGAGTGGAAAGGGAGCTAGAGCACTCTAGCACACACACAGTGGCCTTTTCCACACTAGATTGTTATAGCGCTATTATTCCGCTTGCAACATCCTATGGAATCCTGGGCTTTGCAGTTTAAGGAGGGGCTGGCTGGCCCCTCCCAAAACTGCAAACCCCAGGATTCCATAGGGTGTTGCAAGTGGAATAATAGTGCTATAACAGTCTAGAGCAGAAATGGCCACACACACATTAAAATATGTAGTTAAAAATCTGTTCCCTAAACCTTCAGAAAAGTCAGCAATAATATAAAGGACAAAGAGATACTAGAGATACAAAGTACCGGAAAACAGGGGCCATTTACACACTAGACTGTTATAGTGCTATTATTCCACTTTCCACATCCTATGGAATCTTGAGATTCGCAGTTCAGGGAGGGGCTTCAAAGGATTCCATAGGATGTTGAAAGTGGAATAATAGCACTGTGCAGTCTAGTGCACAAATGGCAAGGGACTGCGCCTGATAAACAGGCACACTGAGAGCATCTGACTCAGCCTGCCCTTAGACACAGTCTCATAGACGAGTCTTTCCACCTTTTGCTTGTTTGGAAGCTAGGAAGCTAACACCTCTTTCTCTCTCTTTCGGTAGATTACTCTCTCTGCAGTAATCACTTCTAAGGTCCTTCAAGACATGCTTGAAAATGCAATCAAACATTTCCATGCCAAGGCTGTGAGAGAACCAACTGGTAAAAAATGAATGAGGTTGCTGTTTTATAAAGCCCCTTCCATTTTTAATCATTTGAACTTTTTCTGAATAGCACAGAAGAGGAATTATTTTGTGCTATGAAATTATCTCCATGGTGCATCTGTCCTTTCTGGACTGGCAGCTGGCCCCAACCGCATCTTTCCCAGCTGACAGGTAAAAGTCTGATCTTTGCCTCCAGGCACACTTGTTGTTCTGTACTCTTACCAGGTTTAGCATATTTACTCTGGTTGTCAGTTTGCATGGCTTGGGCCTGAGTCTCCAGTTTTCATGAGTCATCTCAAGACAGGTAACAAGGATTCAAATGCTCTAGTCATGTGGGGTCAGCTCTGGGTTAAAGGAGAGGGCTGTGTGTAAATCTCTGGCTCAGCTAGGAGAACAGCAGCTTGCCACAATTTCCCAGGCTTAATGGATTTGATGGTATAACCTGCAAAGATTCTCTAGAGGGTCTGTACTTAGTGACTTAGGTCATTTCCGCACTAGCTTGTTATAGTGCTATTATTCCACTTTCAACATCCTATGGAATCCTGGGGTTTGCAGTAACTGCAAACCCCAGGATTCCATAGGATGTTGAAAGTGGAATAATAGCACTATAACAGGCTAGTGTGGAAATGGCCTTAGTTAGCTTTCTCCTTCCCTCTCAGTCATTGTGGCACCTGGACTCATCTGCCACCCTGCTCTACATCCGTATGCTGGCTAGAAGCAAGCAAGCTGCATTAAGGCCATTTCTGCGCTACACTGTTATAGTGCTATTATTCCACTTTCAACCTCCTATGGAAGTTTAGGGAGGGGTCTTTAAAATTCTCAGCCAGAGTGCTCTTTGGTCTCAATAAAGTACAAACCCCAGAATTCCACAGGATGTTGAAAGTGGAATAATAGCACTATAACAATGTAGTGCAGAAATGGCCCTCAGTCTCAGGGGAGGAGGGTGAAGTGGGGGCTTTACACCTCCCAAACCTGTGACTATCATCTCAAAGCTTCTAGAATGCTTGCTTCTTAAGGGATATAACTCTTACCTGGGAGGGATTTCACTTGTCCCACTCCTGGAAGAAGAAATGCTGGTGCCTTGCCCAAGAACCAAGAGAACAGCAAAATGTCCAGTGGTGCAGGCTCAGAGACTGCCACACTTGAAGCTATGTCCAAGTTTTGGTTGAAGGAAAGTGAGAATATATTCTTTGGTTATCTTTTCTGTTATTGTATCCCTTCATATTTATTTGCTGTCTGTAAAGTGATGCCATGTACTTTCAGTGGCTTAGTCTTACATTAGCGTATCTTTTGAACTTGAGCAGGATCCAAGTGAATCAGGTTCTCCAGATCAATGCACTTCTCTTATTCTCCAGTAAGATGGGTATCTCTCAACTCTTTTTCAACAGGAGTAGCAACCAAATGTCTCAGAGAGAAATCTCAGTGTAATAAGTACCTTGCACAAGGCACAAGTATTTTAATTTTCTTCTATTGAGTTTTTATTTTGATATGTTACAGCTTTAAAACAGCTTGTGGTACAAATCATAGTGATTCCTTATGTCTGCTGGGGCACTTTTGACTGAGAGTCTGAAAGGACAAACCCAGGCTCCTTTACCCTCAGGAGGTACCTGATGCATATTCCCCTTCAGGTGTTTGTTGGCTCCTTCTCCACCTAGTTTCTCCCTGCTGTGGCATCAGAGCCAAGGAAAAAAGAGAGGTCTTTCCTTGGAACGTTGTGGGCTGAGCAATCTCCCACCATCTTTTCAAATGATGTAGTAGCATGGGTAGTCAATAGTATGTGTTTCAGGTATCAGATAGGTCATACCTAGATTGTGTATATATTACACAGGTATCCCACCATTTCTTCAAGGATTACCGGGCAGCCTCTGTGGCACTGCCTCATTCTGGCTGTGGAACAACACTGTGAGATAACTGAGACTGAGAGAGACTAGCAGGTCCAAAGCTGCCCAGTGAGTTTCATGGTTGAGAAACCATGTTCACCCAGGTCTGCCCTGTCTAAATACTCCATGTTGTCACTACCCAGGATTCTGTCTCTGCCTTTTTACATCACCACTTCCATTTGTATCAGCTCAAGGGATGGATTCTAGAGGAATTAGCATACAACTACACCCACACAGCATTGAGAGTGGCAGTTAGAAGAGTTTTCTAATAAGTCTTGCCAAAAACTTTCTGCTACATAAGCTGAACTGAAAAACGATGTCCTGGAATTCAGGTCCTTGATCAGAGGCCAAGTGGACTGGCAATTATATCTTTCTTCAGCAGTGGTGCTGGGACAGCATTCACTACCACACTTTAGAGTGAGGAAGTAGCTTAGGGTAGTCTTTCTCAGGCTATCTAATATGGAGGACTGGCAGTGATTTTTGCCAATGTGTCAGGGCCTAACACCATATTTGCACAACTGGGTGCAACTGTTTCTTCCTTTTGTGGAAACTTACCAGGGACCAGCAACCAATGGCTCAGGGACCATCACTGGTCCAGGGACCATCACTTTGGGTAACACTTGCTCCCCATATCTGCTCCCTGACCACTGATTTGCCCACACTTTAGTGTTCCTTAATAACATTTCCAGTTTAACTTTTATCTTGCCTCAGGTAATCCCATTTGTAAGGCAAAGTCCATTCAACAGGACATTTCTTGGGGAAGCAAGGGAAGACAGATACAGCAACCCCACTCTGTGGCTAAGTGAAGTGAATTTAGTCTATACTGCTGGGTAAGTCAAGTAGAAGTTATCAGTTCTAGATGTCCCAGAATTAGTTAAATGTCAACTGAAGTTTGGAGAAAATGCAGTCTTTTATGGTCACAAGGTGTATGAGGATTAAGAATCCTGCTTGGGCAACTATCACATCCCTCACTCGGAAAAGGCACAGCAAACTTGCAAAAATGCTTTTAAGGACTGGCATAAATCTCTACTTTGCCAATGCACAAACCCTAAATCATTTTACTTTCCAACATCCTTCCCCTTAACACTACTCCAAAAAGCACTTATAGTCAGGAAAAGATTGTTTGGAGTTTGTAGGTATAGCTGTTATTGAGATCTGATGAGCCACAAAACATTTTAGAAAAATTGTTTGACAGTGAGCTTTAAAAAAGCTGCATTTGTAAACTGCAGAAGTGCTACATGAAAAAAGATACCTTTCATCAGTTTTCTTGATACTGTACTGTGAAAGGTATCCACCAAGTGAAAAAAGGGGAGATAAGAACTTGGTTTGATTGAATTTGCTGGATGGTATAGAAAATTGGAGTTGGTGTTAGGGAATGTGTACATCTCTTTATGATCAGTTCTAAAAACTGCACGTAAACAGGTATTTCCTTTGTGGGGGATAATGTCGGGAAACAGATCAAGCCTGATTTGATCCATGGGCAGTGCTTTGCACTTAGAGCATTTTGCAATAAAATATGGGCACCAACTGTAGGGCTACACACCAAAGCCCAGCTTCTTAACTGCTGCTGTTTCAATCTATTTGGCAAATGTTTCACATACACTCGCAAGTCTTTGCATACTCCCCCTCCTCATGATGTAATTTAGTTCATTTTATTTTGGGAAAACATAGAATGACTGATTCATCACTTGTCTTGGGGTCAGGATGGAAGGAATTTACCTTAGGTCTGAGCAGGATCAAACCTTAATGTTCTTTTGCTTCCATCAGCTGAACATCTTCGTACTGAGTCATCTATATCTATTTGCCCTGCCTGCATGACATCTGCTCGTTTCTTGTGCCACCCTATGTTCTGGACTGCATGCTTTGGTTCTTTTCTTTTGAATTGAGAGACTGGATAAGTAAATGGCCATATAAGATGTTGAACTGTGTTCCATAGTGTACAAGATATATGGCTTGCAAAAAAACAAAAGTCTGCCTGCATTTTTATTATCTATATGTCTGTCTGTCTGTCTGTCTATTATATTTGTATGCTGCCTTTCTCCTGGCATAGGACTCAAGGCGCATGAACTACAGACATAGCCCTGAAGTCAACTTCTGTGTTCAGAGGGCTAACTCAGGTCATGGTAGACTCATGTGCAGACATTTCCAGTATTGAGAAGGATGCAAGAGACTGTAGCAGCTATTTGTTATGGCAACTATTGCAGCTGACAGGGGATAGACTTCTTATAGACTTAGGCCCTTTTCACACGCGGGTGGCGGAATGGGGCAAGCCACGCCAAAATGGGGCTTACTTTGTTCCGTCGCCATGCGGAGCAGCGCATCTCACTGCTCTACACGCAGCAGCGTCCCGCGGCGTCCTTGGCGCCTGGCAGTGCCCAAAATGGCGGATTTTGACTGGCGGAGCCTCTTCGCCAATCAGAGAAGCTCGCCAGCCGGAAATCCCACCCCCTGCCCAATCTGCAGGGACGCCCTTTCGCGCGTCTGTAAATCCATACGGGCACTGCGACGGGGCTGGACGGGGCTGGACGCCCCGTGCCTTTGAAAAACCACATAAAATGTGGTTTTTCAAAAGCACGTGGCGGTGCCACTTGCGGGCGCCCGACCGCGGATTGGCATGTGGATTTACTTGCGAGTAATCTACCCCAATTCGCGTAACAGTGTAGACGACCTCCGTGGAGGTCGATCTACACCGTTTTTTAAACCCCAAGTAAAAAGGGCCTTACTGTATTATATTGCTCTTGGTAAGGGTGACTGGGGGCTTCCATGTCTATGAGGTGATGTATCTGCACCAGTTTTTCATCCAGACAGTAAAGGGACTATCCAAGGTGTTGAGCCCCATCCTCAAAATGCATTCCACACTTTTATAGCTCCTTGAACTTCTGGAATAAAATGCAGAGTAGAGTCACCACTCAATTGATATGGAAATCAGCAACCAACAGTGGCTCTTGCCTACCTGCAAGCATCAGCACTTAGAGAGGACCATAGGCATGATCTGTGTGTATGGCTAGAGCAGTATGCAGAACAGCACTAAAGTATGTTCCCATCAGGCAACATTGGACTCCAGTTCTAATCTATCTCTATCAATAGGGTGGTGGTAGATGTATTCTACCTTCTGGATTAGCAATTTCTCCACCTTTGATGTGGAGATTTTTTTTGGTTGGTTAGTGGGTGTTTTTTGACATGGGGCCTCTATTTAGACCTCCTGTGTGAACTGGTTCTGTTGTGACTAAAAGGTGAAATGTGAGTGGGAAAATTTACTAGGTCTTGTGTCCTTTTATGGAATAATAATCTGACTTAATTCTGAAATCTGTGGCTCCCTCTGTCTTAGAACAAAAGTCCTGCATTCAGCACTTCACATTTCCCATTAAAAGGTGTCAGGGGTGGGCTGGGAAATGCTTCAGCCTGAGACCCTGGAGAACTAGTGTAGTCATAGGAGGAAGCCGAGTCCTAAATGGACAATCACTTCATCTTATGTCCTCTGACTATCACGTTATGTTTTGTCTTCTGACATTGAGGATTGAGCAAGTACTCTGAATGGGGTGGGAAGGGGGTCAGTCCTCTCTTGCCTGTTTCCCTTTCTCTTTGTCAGTCCTTCCTTCTGCCCTGGATAGGGAGCAGAGGTTCCCAGGTAATAGGAAGGGACCTGGAGAGAACCCACACAATTTCTGTTAGTAGGTCACAGGGCCTGACTTACAAGGTGGTATCTGCCCTGTCACATCTTCGCAAAGACAGCAGCCACAGACATCTGGGGAACCAGGTAGTCTAGTTAACAGACAATTAAGTGCCGCAGAGAACTGGAGTCAATAAAGTAGACTGCTTAGTCCAAATGCTTATGACCATTAAGTATAAGGGTAACATACCACAGAATCTATTGCAGATGCAGGTCTGGGGTCTGGAAAATATTTATGGCTGCATCCAAAGCTTGGACAGATATCAGGCAGCTTTAGCAACTCCAGCTGAGGCTTTGACATTACTTCCTATGCTCCACCTTTCTAACATAGAGAGTTGAGATCCTCTACATAGCCACACTTTTTTATTAAGCAAAAATACCAAGATGCTGCTAATGTGTCCTTTATACTACTACAACAAGGTGTATCTATCTATCAAAACACATTTGATATGATACCCAGGTATTGTCAGAATAGAACAAATCTGTGCCACAATTTTTTTTTTACTTGCCTGACTTGTGTATAAAATATTACTGTCGACCTCTGTAGTTTGCCCCATTGATTTTCCACTTAGGAGTGCTTGGTATATGAAAACAAAAAGAGCCCAATAAATAATTATAGGAGGGCACTTTAGAAATGCCGAGTTGTTCCATTTGCATTACCCAGGGCATGTGACTGGGTGACATAATTATTCTTCATTTGTCTGGCTGCCTAGAATTTGAAAATTGATTGGCTGGTCGATAACAGTGCATTTGAACATGAAACACTGGCTGCTGGCAGAATTGAGAGTGCTGTGTCCCTGGTTACGGTAGGTCTTTAATTAACACACCAAGATCCATTAAGTTAAGAGCTAGCAGCATTTTTCCCCAGAGTATCTGCCTGCAACTGAAAGCAGGCACCCAAAACAGCTAAATGGTGATGACCATTCTTTAGTAACATCAGTGTGCTACTTCATGCCAGTCTTCTCTGTAAAACTTGAAAGGGGTTGAACACCTGTTATTTACAACTACTTTCAAAAGAACAAGGGCCACGAAAGTAAGGGATGCTTTCAGAGGAGAAACTCAGGAATGGGAAGTTCACATCTTCATCACCACTCATAGCCTGTTTTAGTCGATATCTAGGTTAAGTAGACACCGAGGTTTTTCATGTCCTGAGGGGCAGCCTGCATAATCATATATCCGTTGTGACTTGAGAGCATAACAGATTTCCAGAAATTTATTTTTCTATATCATGATCTTCATCCAAGTTGCTAAGAATAGTAAGCAGAGCTTTCCACTGACACTTGGTTCTCCAACTTCTGAGGTGGGTTAGGCCAAAAGAGAATGAGCTAGCCCAGTGAGTTTCAAGGCTGAGTAAAGATTTGCAAATGGGGCTCCCTGGTCCTAATCCAAGGCACCAAGAAATATATCAAACTGGCTGCCTCAGATATTGTACACCTATGCAAAAAGGGAGGGTGGGGCAGACTTGTTGTCTGAGCTTCTCTATAATTTAGCTGATAGTGCAAGATAAGGAAAGCTCCTTCAATTGGTTGGATTTGCAAGAGATCACTCACCTTGAAAGAGGGAATTGGCTCTCCATTAGACATGATGGATGCACATACCAATACTTCCTTTTTAATATGAGTAACAAACAATGAGTTCCTGTTAAACAAGCTCCAATATTTAACGTTTAAATTACTAAGCAGAATACAGCAAAAAAATGCTAAGATGTGGGCTAACATGCAACATGGTCTGGAAAATCATACCTTTGCACAACTGGCATGTGTCTTTTTGCAGATTGCTGAGATCCAATTAGCTTGCTGAAAGTGTAGGTCAACGTGTTTATGCCATCACTGGAGATGGGCAGGGGCTGTTTTGTTGTCCTTACTTCCTCCTTGGTTGTGCCACAGCATTAAAGAGGGAGGAGTCCTGGGCACTGCTCCATCTCCCGTGGCCATTGGTCAGCTGCAGGGGTGTGCCTGGTTGTGTTTTAGTTGCCCTAACACACCCAAGGAATGCAAAGGGATCATGTAGCACCTTTGAGACTAACTGAGAGAAAAATTTGGTAGCGCAAGCTTTCATAGACTGAAATCTACTTTATCAGATACATCTCAAAGGTGCAACAAGATCCCTTTGCATACTGATCCAGACTAACATGACTGTGTCTTTGAATTCTACACCCAAGAAAGATAGAGCAAACTCTGACTCAAGTTAAAAGCTGTTCCTTTCCAACTGGTCCAGGAGAACAGCTAAAAAACACCTATGCAGTCTTTCACTGAGTAGAGGAATAGTGCTCCCCAGCAGCAGCTGCACAGTCAGGGTGAGGGGTGTTGTGCGAGAAGGTACTGGATACCTCTTGGTGCAGGGCCCCCCAAATTATGTGTGCTAGCACAATGTGTGTGTGAAGGGGGGAGGTACTTTGGCATACATCACCTAGCCAAGATGTTACATTTCTGTTCTGATGCAGCAGAGAACTGTTTCCTGGTTTGCTGCAATGATAATAAAATCTAATATAATCAAGTAAGGCTATCCAAAATTCCATAGTTCTATTTCTTGTAGACCAAAGTATGGAATCATAAAACCATAGAGTTGAAAGGTACCTCGAGGGCTGTTTAGTCCAGCTGCTTGCTATTCAGGAATACACAGCTAAGGAAGACATGGGAGATGGTGATCCAACCTCTGTTTAAAGACTCCCAAAGAAGTGAGTCAAGACCACTCTGTGACAGTCCATTCCACTGTAGAACAGCTCTGATCATCAGGAAGTTCTTCTTAATGTTTTGATAGACTTGATTTTTTGCAATTTGAATCTATTGGTTCAGTCTCTAGAGCAGCAGAAAACAAGCTTATTCTAACTTCTACATGACATTCTTTCAGATATGTAAATATGACAGTAAATATGACACCTCTCAGTCTTCTTTTCTCCAAGTGGGACATATCCATCTCTCTCTCTAAGTCATTCCACATAGCATCTTGGTCATCTTTCTCTGGACATGTGCCAGCTTGTTAAAATCCTTCCTGAACTGTGGCACCTGGAACTAGACACAGTATTCCAGATGAGGGCTCACCAAAGCAGAATAGGGTGGTACGACTGTTTCCCTCAATCTGGACACTATACTCCTGTTCATGCAGCCCAAAATTTCATTAGCATTTTTGGCCACTGCCTCACACTGTTGACTCATATTTAGCTTGTGGCCTACTAAGACCATTAGATTCTTTTCACAGATATGGCTTTTAAGGCAGGTGTCACCCATCCTGTATTTCTGCATTTCATTTTTCCTGCCTACATTGTAGTACCTTACATTTATCCATGTTGAAATTTGTTTTGATAGTTTTTGCTCAGCAATCCAATCTGTCAAGGTCGTTTGGTATCCTGATCACGTTCTCTGAGGTACTAGCTCCCCCTTTTAATTTGGTGTCATCCGTATATTTGACATGCATGCCCTCTGTTCCCAAGTCATTTACAAAGACCTTTCTGGGCCTAGAATAGAACCCTGTGGCACTACAGTAGTCAGTTCACAATGAAGAAGGAAGGAAGAAAAACCATTGGAGAGCACTCTGAGAGTTTAATCTTTCAAGCAATTACAACTCCACCTAACAATAGCACTGCCTAGCCCACAGTTCATCAGCTTGTCTGCAAGAGTATCTTGCAGGGCCTTGTAAAAATTCTTACTGAAATCAAGATGGACTATACCTATAGCACATTCCTGATCTACCAAGTTTGTAAAAAGAGAGATAAGATTAGTTTGGCATAACTTGCGTTTGAGAAGCCCATGTTGGCTCATAGTAATCACAGCATTCCTTTCTGAGGCCCTTTCTGCACCTTACCTTTTTCTGGCACTGGGGTGTGGGGATTGCGCGAGCTCGTGCGAGAGCCCCACCTCTTCCTTCTGCAGTGCAGCCTGGGAGTTTCCCAGGCTGCGCTGGGGCAGGAAGCGCCACCGGTGCGGCTCCGGAGGCTCCGCACGCCAGGTAAGTGCGTGCGGGACCTGGGGGCAATGTGCAATCGCACACCATTTTCAGCTTCCAGCCAAAAATGAAAAGGTACACGATTGGGGCCCCTGGAGCATCACGCGATTTTCAGTGCATTGTGCAGATCGCTCCTCACAATTGCACAATGCTCCAGATACCCTTTTGCATGGAAAATGCCATGCAAAAAGGGCCTAAGTGTGTTGAATTATCTGTTCTTGAACCTTTCTTGGTACTGTTGTAAAACTGACTACTTGTTAGTTGCTTGGGCCCTCTTTTGCACTTTTTGAAGATGAAAACAAAATTCACCCTTCTCCAGTCTGCTGGAACCTCTCCTGTTCAGCAAGAATTCTCAAAGATGATTCACAGTGCCTCTGAGATCATATCGGCAAATTCCTTGAGTATAGTTCATCTGGCCCTGAAAACCTGGATCCATTTAGAGGTGTTAGATATTCCTTTACTACCTCTTCACCTATTCTCTGCTGCAGTGTCCTCACTGAGTCATTTGTTCTGTTTTCACTAATTAGAGTACTGTTGGGAGAAGACTGAGGGAAAGAAGGTATTGAATATTTTGACCTGCTCTCCGTCAGTGTTTCATGATCTCCTCCACACAGTAGCCCTACCATTTCCTTGTTCTTCCTGCTCTGAACAAAACTCTCCCAAACCCCTTCTTATAACTTTTTTAACCTCTCTGTCAAGACTGAGCTTATTTTGAGATTTTATGTCTCCTTCCATTTTCTGTCCCATTTCGGGGCAAAGGGGAAATATAATTCAATTAGATAGATAGACAGACAGACAGACAGACAATGAAAAATGCATACTGGTTGTTTATTTGTGTTCCTTCTTGGTGATTTCCCCCTTCTTCCATTTCTTGTACATGTCTCTTTTAAATCATGTCTGCACATCATTTCTGCACATTTCTGTACTGTTACAGTGCTATTATTCCACTTACAATATCCTATGGATTCCTAGGGTTTGCAGCTTAGGGAGAGGGCTTTAGAATTCTCAGCCAGAGAGCTCTTTGGCCTCAGCAAACTCCAAATCCCAGAAACCTACAAGATATTGAAAGTGGAATAACAGCACTGAAACAGTGCAGTGTGAAAATGGCCTTAGTTCTTTGTACATCCATTTTGATTTCTTTAGACACCTCCCACTTTTCTTCCATATTAGAATTGTTTGCAATTGTGCCTTCAATACCCCACCTTTAAGAAATTCCCATGTATCATATACGCCCTTCCATTTAAGCATTTATGATTATTGGATCTCACCAAGTTAGCTTTCTTAACATCCAGAGTGCCCAAATACGTTTGGCTCCTACTTGCTTCTGCATAACAAATCCCAAGAGGGCATGGTCACTCTCACCCAAAGTTCCCACTACTTCCATACCGTTGAGCAGGTCTTCCCTGTTGGTTAGGATCAGGCCCAAGATAGTTGATTCCCTTGGTGCTTTCTCTGCCTTCCAGACAATGAAACAACAGAGATATTTCATTTTCTGCTACTAGGTGTTATGAGGCTGCTGTTGGGGGATTTCAGTATCTCATTTTAGTAGCTGGAGGGAAGACCACATCAATCTGTATATCGTTGTATTCAGATATACCACTGTAGAATGACTAGATCTGTCAGTTTGTCCCTCTGCCCTGATTCTAGTTGTGGTCTGAGGAATGTTAAAAGGAGAAGGAAAAACAGAAGAAGGTGGTCCATATGGGTGCCCTGCATGAAGTCAGTATGCTTGCTCTGAGATAATCACCCCTTTCCCTGCAGTCCCTGGGAACCCTAATGCCAGGGATTATTAACTGTGGCCCTAGACTTAGTTTCATGCAGCCTAAATTCCATGCAAGGTGCAGAGTTGGTGTAGCACAGCGGTTCTCAACCTGTGGGTCGCGACCCCTTTGGGGGGGGTTCGAACGTCCCTTTCACAGGGGTCGCCTAAGACCATCGGAAAATACATATTTCCAATGGTCTTAGGCTCCATTCCCTCCTTGGTGGTGATGCGCAAGCGTGAGCCACATGCTCACGTCCTCCTGCCCCCTTTGGCAGGAGCGCATGAGGCTACACACGCTCCCGCCAAAGGGGCAGGAGGACGCGAGTGTGGGGCTCACGCTTGCGCACCACCACTCCTGTGGCAACGCTGCTGAGCCTCCCGGTCTTCCCTGGGTGGTGGTGCGCAAGCGTGAGCCACGCGCTCGCATCCTCCTACCCCCTTTGGTGGGAGTGCGTGTAGCCACAGCATTGCCACAGCAGGAGTGGTGGTGCACAAGTGCAAGCCACGCACTAGCGTCCTCCTGCCCCCTGTTCAGAAGGGACTGAAATCGCTCCCCTTCTCCACTACTGGGAGAATCTCCCGTATGATGGGCCAGCTTGGGGGGGTAGTGGCAGCACGGGGGGCAGGCTCCCTCCTCGCCACAGCCCCCGCCCCTTCGCCATGGAGGGGGCACTGTGGAAGGGCCGGGGGGCCACAAGGCGGTGCTTTTCTGGGGGGTGAGCTGCGCCTGGCACAAAAGACAAAGGCGCTGGGATTCCTCCCCCACCAGCCAGAGTCGACACTCTGGAAACTTTTCCCACACTGCCCCCCCAGCGGAAAAGAGAGCGAAGCAGAATCAGAGCCCGGGGGGGTTCTCAGAGTTTTTTCACGGGGGGAGACGCACGGCTCCTCTTTCCCTCCCTGCCCGCCCCCCCATTCCTGGCTGGCGAGGCGGCCTTTGCCAGGGGGGAGGCAATGTTGGGCCCACGCCTTCCCGCATTCCAGAGGCATGCAGCTCCCATCTCCGTGGCGCCAGTCTCCCCTCCAAAGCGGGCAAGAGGACACGAGTGCATGGCTCGTGCTTGCGCACCACCACCCAGGGAAGACAGCAGCGTTGCCACAACAGGAGCATCCTGAGGGAAATTTGTGCCTCTCCTGAGGAGGTACCAGTGCGGGAACAATGGCGAGCCGGGCCAGGATTCTCCCCCAAGTGCCGCAGGGATGACTTCAGCCACCGCCGCTGTTGTCGTATGCTTCAACTCCCCTGAGGGCGTTGGAGGCGATACCCAGCCTCAGCGCCTCTCGCCTCCCCTGCGGAGCAAACGCTTGGTAAGGAGAGGGCGGCTTCTTGGCTCACCCCATGGCTTGGCACCCTGCTGGCCTGCATGGAGGGATGGAGAGGGCCTCGGCTTCTCTTGCTGGCTCTAACGTGCACCTACCCCCTCCCCAATTGGGTGGATTCCTGGACACCTCTTAAACTACCATAGACCCGGGGTTGTTTTTTTTATTCCCCTCTATTAATGGCACCGTGGAAACTGATTTGGGGCTAAGTGGACACCAGGAGCAGGCAGTTTGGCTCCTTCTGAGGATTTTGGACACCTGTCTTACTCAGAGCGGCCAGTAGTTGAGGATTGTGGGACCTGTAATCTGAAATATCTGGAGGGTGTCAGGCTTAAAATTGCCAGATTGAAAGCTGGAGAGGGCTGTGTAGAAGAGAGGATTTTGGCAGCTGCCAGGTAACAAGCAACACCTGGTGAAATTCGCTTTTCTGTACAACCCTTAAAGGTACAGTAGGCTTCTCCATTTTTCCCCCCTCCACTGGCAACCCTATAGCGGTCTAGCTGCTTCACTTGTGTTAGTGGCAAGGGCAACTGTCCCTGAATTTTTATACGTTTTTGTCCCCAGCCTGGACAACTGGAGTAATGAATCTGGAAGGCGGGATATAAATAAAGTTAATAATGGTGATCATGATGATAATGATGACAACAACAATAATAATGGCTCTTTTCCCTTTGGATACCATATTGTTTTAGTTGGGAATGTCATTGCAAAATACTGATTGGGTCCTTTAAAGTACTGTAAATAGAAACTATCCCCTTGCTTAATTACCTGTTCACTAGAGGCAGAATGGAGACAAAATTCAAGACCTTCTATATTACTTGTATGTACTTTTAAAAGTGACTTCTGGTTCTTTCTTTCCTTCCTTCCTTCTTTCTTTCTTTCTTTCTTTCTTTCCCCCAAGAATTAAAAGTGGAAATATTTGTTATACAGTAAATTAGAGTGAGCAACTGTGGCTTCAGATTTTTTTTTCAAGTGACTGCAACACCCAGGTTTTGTTAAGTGATTGCAACACCCACAGTTTTATTAGGGCTGCTAAGAGTTCTTGGTCAGAGGCATGCAAAGAGGGCTACAGTTGCACACTCTGGTGCAAATGGTTTTTGCCATTAGACTTGAAGCACAAGTAGTTTCGTGTGAGGAAACATCCAGCATGTGGCAGAGTTAAAATCTGCATGTAGGAACTATTTCTCTGTGTAAAGTTGAAGGCTTTCACGGCTGGAATCCATAGGTTGTTGTGGGTTTCCAGGCTTTGAGGCTGTGTTCTGTTAGTATTTTCTCCTGATGTTTTGCCTGCATCTGTGGCTGGCATCTTCAGAGGCTCTGAAGCCACAGATGCAGGAGAAACATCAGGAGAAAGTACTAATAGAACATGGCCTCAAAGCCCGGAAAACCCACAACAACCTATTTCTTAGTGTTTTGTGTCAAAAATCCATTTTCCTTCTGCTCTCTCTCTCTCTCTCTCCTTCTCCATTTTCCTGCTTTGTCCTTAGCTTACTTTCACTGCTGTAAATTGAGTTCAAAGTCCACAAATAGTTGATCTTCATTGTGCTCTTGCAAAGACTGCCCTGAGAATTTCTGATCTGGTGAGAAAGAAGCAATCTCAGCCTTTGCACTGACGTTGACTTTTTATGCATACTGTCACAAAACGTAGCAATGTAGTTTACTGTTGTTATATTAAGACTGTTACCCATGCTACACCATGCTTCAAGACAAAATTTCATTTATTTGTAATTAGAAATAAATATTTCACAATATATAATTACATATTGTTTTTGTGATTAATCACTATACTTTAATTATGTTCAATTTGTAACAATGAAAATACATCCTGCATATCAGATATTTACATTACAAGTCATAACAGTAGCAAAATTACAGTTATGAAGTAGCAATGAAAATAATTTTATGGATGGGGGTCACCACAACATGAGGAACTGTATTAAAGGGTCGCGGCATTAGGAAGGTTGAGAACCACTGTAGCACAAGAAAGGAGCAATGGATTGGCAGTAACTGGGAGGGAAGGAATACTGTAGTCTTGCAATGCTGCAAGTTTCACTCACCTCTGGCTCTGCTCTCACCAACTTGCCAGTGTGTAGGCCACCCCAAGAGAATGTGTGCCTCTACAGGGGAAAAAAAAAGAAGTTCCCAACCCCTGCTTTTTCACATCATAGACCAGAGACAGTTAGTGTGCTGAGAGAGGGAAATAAGCACATTTAAGGGGGCCAGAAGTAGGGAGTGCTGTGGCTTTTAGTGTTACCCCACTGGCATACCCCTTCCCGGGGAGATGTAAATTTGATATTAAATATGCTTGCTATGCCAGAGATGTTGCCTGGGTGGGCATGTAGGCAAAGAGGTCAAACAACCAAAACCAGATCAAGACCAGAAAAATTCCCAGTCATGTAGCCCAAGGAGACCTCAGGCTATAAACATCCATATAAATAAAGGATCCTCAGCCAAGAATAGCCAACTTGAAGGGATTAGCATGTTTTCCCCAGGTTGAGCAACTTTGACTCTGGAAAAATCCTATAAGGTGAGGTCCATCTACATTAGACCAATACTGCAACCCTACTTGACTGCAACCCTACTTGAGATAATACTGCTACCCACTTGCCATTGTATGGCATTCCTTCCTTTATTTTGGCCATTGTTCTTCCCGGGAGAGGGCTTGCCCTCGAGGTACGTTCTGCCCTATAAGTAGTCCTAGTTTTTGAGGGTCTCTGTGGAGAACTCCCTGCCACACTAGCAGACCAGCACTCTGTTAGTTGAGTGATCCCCTTAGCCATCTCTTTGCTGATCTCCATTCTTCTCACTGCTTCCCAGACCAAAGACTTCAGGATAGGTGCAGTATCACTGCCTCTACATTCCCTTTGCTATATCTCCTATCCATTTTTCACCTCTTTTCCTTCTCAATAGGTCTTGTGTGTGTGAATGAGTGAGTGCATTGGTGCAAGATACTATATTCATTTAATAAAATGCATTTATTTGGTACATTTGTCTGGCTTTTTGCTTGGCCTGACCCTGTAAAGTTGGGTAAAAGATCCTGCTGGGTTACCCTGCCCCTCGTTTTGCTAATGCCAGTGATCCACTAATTTCCACAACCGTTATAACTTGGAGCGAATCAAGGTGTCCCTCGCAGGACTCCAGAAGTCAGGATAACGTTAGGGCATCTCAATTTTGAGCTAGCAAACGACCCAGGAATAGACTGTTTTCTTCTTCCCTCCTTAAACAAATGCCAGCTGAAATGCTTTATGTACTGTCTAGTCTAGTAAGTAACTTGCTGGATCAAGAAATGAAGCCGTGTTCTGCAGTCCTCACAGAATGGCCTCAAATGGCTTGGCTGATGCAAGTCTATAGGCCACTCTCATCCTGAATCCCCCTGTTGTGAGTGTCCCTTCAGTCACCACCCTCCTTCTCAGTTCCTCTTTCCTAACACAAGGGCAGTAATTACCACCACAGAAACAGTGATGAATTTGAGGCCAGTAATTAAAATACTTATTGATTGCCTCCTTTTTGGAATTTCCTATTAATGGAAACAACAAGGTGGGAGATGGAATAAACAACTGAGGAATATAATCAGTAAATGGAGATTTATTCAATTTATTAATTCAGGGTTTATTCACCCCAGAATGTGGTGGGGGAGGGGAACAAGTGACACCATCATTTGTCATGGTGTTGGATACCCAGAATCTGAAAAGTGGTCATTGATCTAATGGTTTTTTTTCACAAAAGGATCAGCTGATTGGATGGAATTGGGGAATATCAAGCCATTTCCGCACTAGCCTGTTGTAGTGCAATTATTCCACTTTCAGCACCCTGTGGAATCCTCATGGTTGCAGTTTAGGGAGTGGCCTAAAGGCCCCTCCCTAAACTGCAAGCCCCAGGATTCCATAGGATGGTGAAAGTGGAATAATCTCACTATAACAAGCTAGTGTGGAAATGGCCATCATGTCATCATATGACTGCAAGCCAAAAATCCTGCACTTCTGTGCTTCACCTTTGTTTATGATGTGGGATTCATTTGCAGTATAAATCAAGGAAGGGGAAATGTGTGGCCCCTAGGATGTTTCTGGACTAAAATTCTCATTATCCCCACCATATCCCAAGCCACACTGATAGGAGATAGAATTCAACCACAATGGGGGATGTGCAACACATCCTCCATCTTGATATAAATAACATTCCTCCTCTGAAACCCCATGAACCAAGTGCAAACATCCTGAAGGATGTCCTTGATCTGCCACTTTGCCAGTCCAGAAGAAAACAAACAAACAAACAACACTGAAATAAGGGTTTGGTGTTTTTTGTCAGCAGAATTTTCTAACAGACTGCTTTAGGGCTAGCACTTGAAGCATTTTTGCTCTGTGATTCTTCACCTGGAGAAACAGCTGCTGACCATGCATAGACACCATCGATGGGCTTTTCACATGGGATGCAGGTCAGGGTAAGGTGATTTGGCAAGAAGGACTGACTTTGTATTGGCTGCATTTCAAGTTATTTTGCTAAAACTATTTTAAATAAATAAGATGTAGTGTATATATTAATCTGCTTGCTCCAGTCAGGTGTCCTATACATTCAGCATTTGATTTTCCACAGTGCCCAGCCAGATATTTCTGGATAGCCTAGAAGCAGGACATGAGGTGCTGTTGCTAGCCACCTGCAAACTGGTTCATTGCCTCTAAACTGGATGGCAGGATAGTGAGGTAGACTTGACTGTAATGGCAGGTAACTGTGGGTCTTCCATAATTTTACCTTTTAAAATAATGATGGGCTTCATTATTTAGTGAATAGGTTTAGCAAATTCTCCTCCAATAGACCCCTGTCACTTTGAAGCCAGACCAATTTATTTTAGCCTACAGGACCCTTTGACTTTTCAAACCTCCTTCCTTTTCCACCCTCCCACTAGTTCCCTAAAACTGCCTTTCATTTTTAGTTCGCTTATCCAGCTGCTGCAAGCATTTCAATAATGGCGGAAGAAAATGGGAAGAAGGAAAGCAAGGAGGCAGTATGCCATTGCCCCTGGGAAAATACAGTTTTCCCAAAAGAAACAGTAGTCTTTGGCAAACTGTATTTCCCAGATACTCCTCGTACTCAGGGTGCCACATGGCATCACGGTTTTGGAGAGGTTGAAGAAACCCCACTTCATTCATCTTGCTGACACCAAATGTCAGGTAGCCCTCCATATTTTAGTGATGGGATATGAGTAGGAGTTAAGTAGCAGCTTGCTTGTAACAAGGTATGAGAACCAGAGACCGTTAGATAAACAAAAGCTAGGAATGCACTGATAAGCATAGCCAGGCTACACCAAGACTTCAAGGTCTCTTGCAGGCAGGAAAATGTACTCTTTATATTTTATGTTTTGAATCTTGCTAATTGCCTCCAGTTCACTCACTGAAGTCCTGTACGATGTATCATGCTCCTAATATATAGTGTTTAAGCATTATTCTATTTGTGTGTGTGAATTCAGTTCATGACACCAAAGCTTAGGCCCCAATAAAATCATTGCAGGGAACTGGGAAGAGCTTGTGAGGTATTTGTCCTTTGGGGTGAGGATGAGAAGTTCTGTGTGCCCCCAAGACTCATATTTCTGAGCCTGAAAAAAAGAAATCTCTGTGACATCTCTGCTTATAAAGCCATCTGAACTAGTAGCCATCACTACATCTTGTGGCAGCAAATAATCATAAGTTAAGTATGTATTTTGTGAAGTATTCTCTATAGTGTAAACTGCCTGCTAATTTCCATGTCTGATCCTAAAATCTAGAACTGTTTTAAAAGTGCCTATTTATTTCTACCATACTATTCATAATTTCGTAAGCTCTTTCATGCTGTTACTCCCAGATCATTTTTTCCCCAAAGACTTTTTTCCCCGAAGCCTAACACTCTACCCTGCAGCCTCAGAGAGCAGGTGTTCCAATCCCTTGGCCATTTTGTCTGCCTTTTTTGTGCTTCTTTACCAGCTCCACAGTATCCTTTCAGAGAAGGGAGAGGGGAGAACTGTATGTACACACAGTGCATTCTAAATGCAGCCACGAGCAATTATGTTATCAGTTGTTAAGAGTCATTTCCTTTTCCAAATAATCTCTAATGTGTAAGCTTCCTTTCTCACTGGACTCTCAATTGATGTTTCTATTGAGTTGTCCATCATGACTCAAGATCTCATTCTGGGTAGATGAGTTCAATTCAGACTCCGTTCATATGTTTGTGAGGATAGATTTTTCTTTTGCTTTGCCTCAGTGGACATCATTTGTACAACTCACTAAAATGCAGTTCATTTGCCATTTTTTTTACACATTCCTCAAATTCAGAGAGATACTTTTTGAGCTCTTGGCTGTCCACTCCACATTTCATCAGCCAATTACAGTATATACTAGTGTGTGTGTGTGTGCATGTCACACATACACACACTCCCTAATGGGAAATTCTCTCTCTCTCTTTTGAAAATGGCCCCTGATGTATACAAACCAACATCCACACACCAGAGGGAGGTATCAGCAGGCTTGTGACGAACTTCACAATTTGAATAAGTACCTTTTCAACCTTTAGAGGCAAGCTAAGGGAGGCAGATCTTAAATAGCCAGTGGAATGCACAGTGACTGGTGGCAGGAGGAGGGAAACAAAAGAGAATGTAATGGAGTACTTTTAAAGAGGGCATGGCTGTCTGGAATCTTGTACAGGAGACCCCATCTTGTAACATTTAGTTGTAGATCTCATGTGTCCTGAATAATTTGATGATCTGTTACCTGTCATTATTTAGAAACAACTCCCAGTAACTTATTAAATGATGTAGCACCAGATCAAATACATAACTGCTTGGTCAATGCCATGGCTCCTACGTTGAGACAACTGCCTGTTCAAGGTTGTTTGAAATTGTCTAGAAACTACAGATGGTGTGTATCATAGCACCTTCTGGCCCTAGAAATATGAGCCAAAAGATGGAGTCGTATCGTACTTGCCATGACCCATATATTTCCAGATCTGAGCTGCCAGTGTATGCTTCAGTGGATGTGAGTCATTAGCTTCCCAAGAATTTTAAGTCTGACACTGGACTGCCAACTTTTTATTTCAAATATAGTATCCCCATGAAGGAGCAAGGGAAACAGAACTAGAGTGGAACCACAGAGAACCAGGCTGCTGCCTTTCACTGTCCCTTGCTTATCTCTGCTTATCTTGTTTCTTCTGGCAGCCATCTCTTTATGCCCCATCTCCAGGCCCTTGGGACAATTAAACAAAAAGAACGGGGAGGGACTGAAAAAAATATATAAATGAATTCCAGTCCCCCAGGAGATGATATAAGATAGTTCCTCAACATTATAAAATTACATAGCTAACTCTGTTCTTATAACTATAATGTACTAAATGTCAAAACCCAACACTCAGATTCTCCCCCAGTGATTTCTCAAGTAACTAATTAACATATCTCAATCTTTTTTAAGTCGATTCAATGATCATTCTTTAATTGATTTGTTCATTTTGGACAAATCTAACAATTTCGTCATTCAGTCTTCTTGAGATGGAATAATTGGATCCTTCCATCTCTGAGCAAAGAGTAGTCTGGCAGCTGTGATAGTATATTGTCTGTGAATATATCTTTATTACAGTCATTGACCAGCACAATAGGGGTATACAAATTATAAAATAAGACATTAAGATCAGTAACAAAGTAAGGTAAAATGTTTAAAACAGTAATTAAAACGGTATAAATGAAGTGTTAAAACAGCAAATATTAGATTTAATTTAAAACAATATTACCGCTATGCGCTGGTCTAAAACTACAGAGAATATAAAATAGACCAAAAAACAATAAAACAGCCCCTGAGACAAGTGCATAAAACTACATGCGAATATACCTATAATATAATACCATTAAATATCAATTATTACTGATCATCGCCTGGCGTACTTTAATAGCTGCTGCACAGAAACTAGCCACCCTATGGGTTATCTTGGGGTTCGTGTCTGAGAGTAGCAAGGAAACATAGAACTGATCAGATCTACCAATATGGTTTTGAAGTACTGGCAAAATAAGGTCAAACCGTAAATCTCTGTAAAACAAACACTGAAGGAGTACATGTTCTATAGTTTCTATCTGACCAGTTTTACAAGGGCAGCATCTTTCTGAGAATGCGACTTTTTTATAGCGTCCATCAAGGACAGCTGAAGGAAGAGCGCGACATCGAGCCAGGGTAAAGGTCTTACGATGTTTTGGCAGTTCTAAGTTGCTTATATAAGCCATTGGCATTTTTAAGTACTTGTTGCATTCACTGACAATGAACGAAGGAACTCTGGCTAAATCCATTTGTCGCTCTCTGTCTGTGATGCGCTGTTTAATGGCTGCTTTAGCCTGGTCATACCCCAAGTGAAGCAGAGAATTTGGGGAGAGACCCAGAGTCACAATTTTCCTTGAGACTGCCTTGGTCCATGTATATTGTCTGACTCTTCCAAACGTCTTATCATTCTGGTCATCTATGAGTCTAGATCTTTATTTTCAAGATGTCTTCTATTAATCAATAATCAGGACCCAAAACTTTACTGCTTTCTCACAAATCCATCACATATTGAAAAATGACTCTTCTTTCTTTTCACAGTTTCAGCGATGTTAATAGACCCATTATACATTTTGGACAATCTTTATGGTGCCAGATACCATGTATACATCATTTTATAGAATTTTTATCTAAGATCATAGCTTAACATAAACTGTAAATCTCTTGTCCCCATTTTCTTATTGCTCCATCTGTACCTTATGATCCACATTTTGTGCTCATTTAATCGTACAGTTCTTTACTTGTTCACCATCTGTCTCTAATCTTAGTAATAACTTAAATATTTTAGCTATCAAATGTTTATCATCATTACACAATTGTTCTTCAAATTCTGATTTAGATTTAGATATTTGAAAACCAAATAATTTCTTATCTATTTCAAACTCTTCTAATGGCTGTCTATATGCAAACCGTCATATTTGTGACCTTCTTGAGTCAATTCCTCACATGTTTTCATTTGAAACTGGTCTTTTTCTATCCATAAAAGATCCCCATATGCCATAAAAGATCTCTATATGTTAATTTATCTTTAACAGTTATTTCTTTCTTAGACAAAGCTTCACGTGGTGAGTTCCGTAAAGGCATTTTGACAAACAAGTCTCATATTTACTCTAAACTTAATATGGCACATCTGATATAATGGTTAGTCAAATCAACACTTACTTTACATTTATCATACCACAAAAAATTGTGCCAACCAAATCTTAAATCAAATATCTCCGAATGTAGAAGTCTCTTCCTTTTCAGAGTAATCCAATCTTTTAACCATACAAAAACAACAAATATGAAAGTACAGTTTCAAATTTAGAAGTCTGAATCCTCCTCTTCATTTTGCATCTTGTAATATCTTAAATCTTATTCTTGGTTTCTTCCCCTGATATATAAACTTAGAAATATCCTTAAGCCATTATTTAAATGGTACCTCATTACTCATGATGGGTACTGTTTGAAAAAAAATCTTTGGTAAAGCAAACATCTTTATAGTTGATATCCTGTCTAATAAAGAGAGTTTAGATCATTTTTGAGGTCTTACTTGATCTCAGTCCAAACTTTCACAATTTAGAGTTTTGATTTTTAAAGATTACACCTAAATATTCACTTTCTTAGCAATTTTAAATGTAGCAGGTTTTTTCCATCAAAAGGCTTTGATCTTCTTTTGTCATGTTTTTAGTTAACATAACATAACTGTCCTATCTTTGTTAACTTTAAATCCAGCCAAGTTTCCAAAGCCATTCAATATCCTAAATAATGTTTCCAAATATTCTAAAAGGTCTTTGAAAAATATCACTAAGTCATCTGCAAATACCCTTAATTTAAACACATGCTTCTTTTTCTCGATCTCTTTAACTTTTTCTTCTTTCCTTATAGCTCTGTTAAGTACTTCTAATGTTGATATGAAAAGCAAGGATGCCAACTTTGTCTGGTTCTTCTTTGTATTTCACAAAATTTTGTTTTCTCCTCATTAATCTGGGTCTGTGCCTTCTGTGACAAATATATTATCTTAATGTAAATAATAAAGTTTTGCCCAAAGTTTATCTTCTTCAAAACTTCAATCATCAATAACCAAATCACATTATCAAAAGTTTCTTCTGCATCCAAAACGTAAAGCCACCTTTAGGAATCTTTAGATATTCAAGTGTATCTATCACACATCTTGTATTGCCTTATAGCAGTCTTTTTGGTAAGAATCCACATTGATTTTCATGTATTACTCCTCAAGAATGTTCTTCATCCTTTCTACCAATATTAAGGTAAAGATCTTACTGTGATTATTCAAAAGAGAGATACCCCTGTGATTCTTGAGATTGGGCTCATCACATTCTTACTTTGGAATCAAACTTACATTTAAATTACACCAAATGTCAGGAATTTTCCCTGTAGTTATAACTGAATTCATCAATTACTAAAACAGAAGATATAACTGTTTCTCTAAGTTTTTATAGTAGTTTGCTGAGAGGCAATTTCTGGCAATTTCTGTGAGTCCAAGAATTTCTCAATATTCTCCATCAAAACATGTTGTTCTTACTTTCATCTTAGATGGCAAAGTGAAGAGCAAATTCTGTAAAGATTGGGAATGATTCAAGGAGTTTTTACAATCTAAAACTGACAAACACACTGTAATTGATTTTGACAATTAACTATTCATTTATAAGAGTTTCGGTCATCAACTTCTGGTTTTGCTGTAATGAGGGAAAGGATACTAATTTGATAATTATGTTATTTAATTGTATTTTTGTAATATATGTATATATAACAGAAACGAAGATAGTACATAACATATTTTTTACTCTTATTTAGAAGCCTTTTTGATGCTGATACTTTTGGCAAGATGGGAGACAATCTTTTTGCTATTTTCTGTCTGTTATCTCAGTTGAGGAAGGTAATATAAGTAGAGAATGGTATAAGATGTTTAAAAATATTTTACCTTTTCTTCTGTTTGTCTCTTTTTGGTTTTTGGAAGGTTTATACTGATTTTTCTTAGTCCTACACTGTAATAACGACTAGGACAAGATTTGAGAACCACTACTCTTCTTGTCCTAATTTTACAGATCCAGGAAGTGTGGAAAACAGGCCAAAGCATAAACCAAAGTCAATATAACTTCTCAAGAATGTCCCATTTCCATATGGAAACTCAGGTAGGAGCAAGCAGTATGTGCAATGATGTAGTTGTTGCTGGTTAGGTCTGAGTATTTTCAGGCACCAGACAATCCCAGATGAAATGGATTGGCATCTCATGCTTTTCTGAAAATTGGGTGCTCTGATATCTTATTTTAGGAGCAGATGCCCAATAATGGAAGCCTCCAAATCAATAAGCAATTAACAGAAAGGTAGAAGATAAGACAGCATGATATTTTCTCAATGATTCATCTGATAATAGAGGCCAAGAGCCAGTGGCTGCTACTGCCTGGGGCAATTTTGTTGTTCTGGTTTCTGAGGAGAAGCTCTGATCTGTCTGAGGATTGTGTGCATGCAGTGCTTTGAAAGAAAGGGAATCACACAGATCAGCTGACTGGAGCAGAATGGGAAGCTGAAGCACTGAACCCAGCTCTTAAGCTATTTCCATGCTAGCCTGTTATAGCGATATGATTCTACTTTCAACATCCTATGGAATCCTGGGGTTTGCAGTTTAGGGAGGGGCCTCAAAGGCTAGGATTCCATAGGATGTTGAAAGTAAAACAATAGCACTATAACAGGCTAGTGCGGGAACAGCCTTACTCTCCCTCTCAAACAAATGAAACTGGAAGTCAGCTTTCTGTAGAATTGCAGGCCAAATGAAATGGGATGTTTAATGCAAATTGCAACAGTGGAGAGATACTTCATGGAATCACAGCAGACTTAGAGCAGGAGACTACCCTCTCTTCCCCTTGAGAAAAAATTCTTTTCTGAAACTATTCATTTTCAGGGATGGGGCTGCAATCTCTGATGGATGCCAATGTGGCAACACTATGTATATTCAGAAGAAGGAAGGTTTTTCTTGAAGATTGCTACATAAGAAGAAAAGGTTAAATTCCCTTTCAAGCCCATTCTGATGCCATTAATTATTTTTCTTCCCTCACACACCATGATACTGTTTGCATTTTTAAAAGCTCTTCAGATTGTATGCAAAGTGGAACTCTGGGAATAGTTTGGCACTGAATTCCTGTCCCTCTCTTGCTGTATTCTTACATGTTCATGTGCATGTGCATATCTGTTTGCAGTTAGATATGTGTGTGTACAACATACTCTAACCACTGCTGCTATTGAAACTAGAGTCCTGCTTTGATTTGGTTAGCAACCCATTAGAATTAAGGCTGAGTCAAAACAGAGACCTGGAATCTGGGACATTCATGGTCATGCACACCACTTTCACCCTGGATATTCCCCGGAAGCTCATTCACACTACACAATTATAGCAGTCTCATTCTGCAGCTGCCATGGTTCTATCCTATGGAAATCTGGGATTTGCAGTTCAGGAAGAGGCCTTTATAATTCTCACCTGGAGAATTCCTCTAGTGCTTCACCAAACTACAAACCTAGAGATTCCATAGGATGCAGCCACAACAGTTAAAAATGAAATCAAAATGCTGTAATTGTGTATTGGGTAGTCTTCTGCACTCTTGCTTAGCCAAGAAAGGGGGGATCTCAGATTTTTCATCAGGGTTGCACCCCAGACCCTGGAATGCTATTTTTCCATATAAAACACTGATAAAAGAGAGGAACCCCCATCAAATTAATGGAACTTGTCCTTAATTTGGAACCATCAAAAGAATGAGTCATCAGATAATGGCATCGTTGAGAGGCAGGGCTTCCTGTATTCTCACATTACTGCACCGTGCCCACAGTATGCAAATATACTTTGAGGGGTCCTGGACACATGGATTTCTGCCAGTGCCAAACCTGTATTGCTGATGTGTGTATTTTGAGTGTATATTGGAGAAGCTGATTCTACCATTTCCCTCTGCACAACAGAAGACAACTTGTACTGAATAGGTCCTTCATCATTTTTAAGCCTGTTTTTATCCCAAATATGGAAAGGCTTAATATACCTGGAAATAATGCCTATAAGCTTAAGCATTTTTAAACTGAGTCATTTCTGACTGGAGATTATAAGTATAAATCTTCACTGCTTTTTTTTTTTTCTTTGGGGGGTAAAAAATATATTAAACAAAAAACAAACAGCAACACTACATAACAGTACATCAAACTAAGAAAAACATAACAATACAGACAATACATTACAAAACTACAAGTATTTTACTACAAGCATCTAAAAAACCTACAATTAACTTTAAAAAATACAAAAAAGACTATAAATAACTAAAAATTGGTTCCTGCCCTTGTTGTCAACATATATTAATCAAGTAGCATATATTAAGCATATATTAATCAAGTAGTTACATCTAACTATTAATCCTTAAACTTATACCAAAAAATAGTAGTTCCTGCTGATCACTTTTGTCATCCTAGATATATACCTAATAAAGTAATTATTTAATAAGGATTACTCAAACAATTATAATCACATGTCAATTTATTCTATATTCCATATTAGTTTAAACTAGATATCAGTCATCAAGAGATAATAATAGCTCTAAGAAAGTTAATAAATCTAAAATTCTTTGCTTTCTAATTCAAATCACAAGTATATAAATCATCCTTAGCTTATTCTATATTCTATATAAATCCTATGCAGTTAATTCCTATTCTATATTCTATATTAGTTTAAAATCAAAGCAATTATCTAGAAGCAATCTTTAAAAGCAACAATTGAAGTAAAACTATGAATTCTAATCACATCTGCCATATAGTAGTAAAGATTTGAAAATTAAAGTTAAAATCTAAAAGGCTTATCTTTTGTTTTTTGGTTATTTTTTTAATACATAATTTTTATTAAAATATAAAAGAAAACATATAAAAGATATACAGTGAAAAACTAAGAAATGGAAAAAATAAAAAAAATCTGAAGGGCTGATCAATATCATCATAAAATCCTCCCTTTTCCCTTCCCGATAGGCAATATTAATAAGTCCCTTTTAATTTTTTCCCCTCAGCATCCTTACACTCTTCTCCTGGTTCTTACAGATATCAAAATCATTCCTTTTTCTTCTTTCATTCATTCATTCATTTTCTTCATTCTTTCTTTCCAGAGATAAAATCTCTTGAGATCGTTTAGAAGTACAAACAAGCTGTCATAAGTTTTCCACAATATCTTCTGATCAAACTCTGAGGTTTCATGTTTCCTCTTCTTATTTGAAAACTAAACTAAAACAACACTTAAGGTTTCATCCTTCTTTCATAGGGTATATTGGCTCTCTCCAGTTCATACTGTGTAGTTGTCTCTGTTTGGATCGAGTCTTGAGTTGTTTCTGGCAGAATTCCTGTTGCTTGCTCCCTGTCTTGCATTTGAAGAGATATTTTTTTCAGGCATCTGTTGAACTCTGTCCCATGTTGAAGATCTCCTGTCGCTCGCTCTATAAATGCATCAAACTTATTTTCAGTAGAGACTTTAAATTGCCTGAATTCTGTCAGGAAACTCACAAAATAGTCAGGAATGTCATCCTCCTCAAGGGCATCTTTTCTACTTTGACTGTTCCAAAATTGGAGCCATAGTCATTGTGTGTGTGTGTGTATAATGAAAGCAGTACAGAACTTCCCTTTTCTCCAATATTATTGCTTCATAGCAATCTACTGTTCAGTGTGTTCTTATACAAGGTGCTTGTATTCCTAAACATTAGAAAAGGGCTGTTCTTAAGTAAACTTCCTTAGAACAGTAAAAACTGGCACAATGTCAACCAGCAAGCAGACAGGCAAAATTGCCTTAAGATCCAGTCTTCATAATTCCAAGCATGGTGATCTTACAAATATTAAAATTCTATTCAGTTAAATATATAAACCATCCTCCAGTCCAGTTAATCAAGATAAATGTAACAGTGACAGTTCATTCAGAAAGAAAGAAGAAAGACAAATTATTACTTCAAGAATCTAAGATAAAGTCCACATATAGAAAATCAACTATAAAAACTAATGATTATGACCCTTTAAAATCAAAAAGCAAATCCAAAAGGAAAAAAGGCTTATCATGCCATAGCAATCAAAAGAAAGTGCTGTCACTTTAAATACTACCTTGCATGTTATGGTTTATAAACATTAGGGATACAGTTTCAACTGCAACAATCAAGCGTTTCTTGTCTTATTTAAACAACAATATAATTAATGTCAATATATATACATACAAGAGGTCTGGACGAAAGTTGGTGTAATGTCCATATGGGGTGTGTGTGTGAAAAACACTCACCACCCCCACCCCAGCTCCACCAAAGCATGCAATTGTCTCCTTAACCTTGGGATCTGCTGTGACCACTCCATACCCAAGTGGACCTCATACAGGTCCTGGTCTTGGCTTATTCAGAGTCTTCGGACTCTCCATGTATTGGAGAGTCCACAGGCTTGACAGGAGAAGCCCCCTTTGTTGGGCACAATGGTTCGAGGTTTGCAGTCTTGCAGAACTGCTCTAGATCTTTTGCTCCATTAACCTGACCAGAAATAGAATTCCAGATCTTTGCTAATAAAAACAATATGTGACATTTATTTCATTATCAGCAACTAGGACTATGCAAGTAATGCGTCTAAATCCTAGATCCTAAACTAAATTGGGTTTGGACTGATCTAGATTATGTGCAAATCAGAATAGATTGCTGTGGATCAGGTCTAGATTGGATTCATTTCAAGCAATTTAGACTAGTTTGGTAATCTGGACATCAAGAAGAAGTAAATGAAAGGCAGACACTGGGTGTCCAAAATTTTGGAAAGTAGCACTGTATTTAAAAAAAAAAAATCAGGAAGAGGAGAAGGGGACAGGGGAATTGGACTTCTCTATTTGGTAGTTCCAGCTTTCAATGGGGGACAAAACTCTTACTAGCACTCATCAACATTTTACTTGCCGAGAAGGATGGTGACAACTGCATAATGAATTATCTTCATCTCTTTTCTGCTCTTTAGATAGTTATCTTCCAACAGCAGAATATATCGGAAAAAGCTTTGAAGTTTGGTAGCAGCCTTGTGTTTACTGTAGCTGCTATTTTCCTTCCTTCACTCTACCAGTAGGCGATCTCCAAGTCTCCTTTTCAAATCTTTTTCCAATCCAATTCTATACTTTCTCATTCTTTATGTTTATTGTTTGTTTGACTGAGTCTCTGTGTTGCTCTCAGTGTAGTTGTAGTACGCAATGACACCAGCCTGATCAGGAAACATAGCTGCCTTGCTAAATTTTACATTAAAAGTTAACCACACATGTTGGTATTGCTAATCATGCCTTTATTTTCATTTGGTTGGGTTATAGAGGAAGAACAAATACCCTGAGGTTCTTATTGTATCGTCTGGCTGGGGGGTGCAGGGGGAATCTGGGAGTATTGACATCTGTAGGACTACCTGCTTAGTAAACATTCTTAAGACTAGACCAGCACCTTTTCCCAAGCTTCCCTTTTGGCCTGTTACTTGAGGCATTTCTTAAAGATATCAGAAAGTCTCTGTATTGTTGGAGTGTGGCTCTTGTGTTGAAAATTGAAATTTCATAGCTAATCTTTAATTTGTCATTTCTATCACTTACCATTATATTGCTTGGATTTGACTTGCTCTTGCCTGTGATGGGGTAGAAAGACTTCAAGCCTGAAGCATCTACTTTGTACTGTACTTGAATATACAGTTGACTCTCCACATTCACTAGAGTAAAGGGCACAGGACTCACACAAAAGTGAAAAAATCACAAATATCAAAATGTGTGTCTGTGTCTGTGTGAAGGGTGCCGAGGCATAGTGGGGGACGGACACCCAGGGTCCAAACCAGGCCAGGGAAAGGAGAGCGAAAGAGGGTGGGTCAGCACAGTAGCCCTATATTTCCTCTCTCCCACCCATCTCCTTCCTTGCTGTGGGGGTTTGCAGTAATGAGAAATTGGACTGGGAGTCATCCTTAGCTGGCCAGGCAACAGCTATTGGAGAAGAGAGAAGACCAGAAATGAGTTTTTAAAGGGCTGTGTGGCCAAATCAGAGCCACTGAGAGGGAAGGTTCCCTTGGAAAAGAAGCACTTGAGGTGGGGTGCAGGAGTTGAAGAAACTTGCAAATAATCAGATCTGTGAATGTCAAACCTGCAAATGTGGAGGCCTGACTGTATACATACCTTGCTAATACATGGAATGTTAGGGACCACACCACTGTTGTAAAGCAAATATCGTCTTAAAGTGAATTACAGCCTTTTTTCCCCACTTCAGTACATATAGGAGCCTAAAAACCTATTTATGCTATCATTTATTAAGTGCACATCTGTGCTAGGCCTTAAAAAAGATGCAAAAGTAAATATAGTAAATAAAAAAGCCCAGAATATGACGCAGAGACTCAAAATGCACAAATGCTGTAAACAGACTGAATGCAGGTAGCAAAATGGTGCTGTATCATTGAAAAGTGCCATATTAGCAAAGTGCCATAAAGTAAGGTGCACCTTTACAGAGATCCACCAGCCAGAGTCAGATGAATGTGGAGATCATGTGCTTAAAGAACAAAATATCCCTTTGTTTTTACTAGAAGAAGGAAGTTCATCATTGTCTCATAGAAAAATTCACTCCTGGTTTTCTTCATTTTAGCAGTCCACTTTAGTGCTGGAGCTAACCTTTACAATTCTTGCTATTGTTAAACAGTGGGAATCAGAAACCCTTGCTGACCCACTAGGGACAATACAGAGACCTATCAGTACATCGCACTCTGCCTTCTGCCCACTCCTTCCTGTGAACTCTGGTTCCACTCAATAGCATGGAGTGTAGTGTTGTTTTCTCTAATGCCAATCATCATTTCCAGAAAGTCTCTTCTGGCCTCATCTATTGCAGCACACTGCACGAAAGAAAAAGCAACTGAATTTCAAGATTATGAATGGAACATACTCTACTTAAAAGGAACATATTCTGTCACACACTGATACCTGCACAGAGGAAAATTAATAGCTGAAGAGATCCTAAAGGGGCAGTTTCATCTATAGCACCTGTCAAAAATGCAAACATTCTCTGTCTTGCCTAGAAAGAATGGTACTCTGCCAATTCCTCTGCAAGCAGACTTCCCCCCCACCCCAAGGAATACTTTGGGCTCTCTAACATGGTAACAAAAATAGGTGAATAAGGAAGCTCTTTATAAATCAGGAGACAGTGAGGGTAGGATAGGTTTTGCTGATGTTAGCCATAGTGAAGTCCCCTGTGGTGCAAACCATCCAGCTCTGCTGAATAATATCCATAGTAGACCCATAATCACAAGTTAATAGATTGGCCACAAAGGGTTGTGCTGATGCTGCTGTTTCCTGCTCTCAACTGTCCCTGTAGCGTATGCATTCCACCCACTGTGTTCACTCTGTGCAAAAGGAGGGAAATAGTTATTTCATCTCTTGCTTTGCCTATCATCTAGAAAGGATTTCTTATATCTTCCTCCGTTCCTCGGAGGTGGCGGGGTCTTGACACTTGTACTGGCAGGACATTTTTGTTTCTGATGCTCATTTTAAGGTGCTTACATTAAATTTACCCCTGTTTACAAAGTACAAAGTAAATTTAATGGGTGGCACTAGCAACAGAGCAGGCTTAGACAAATGACTTGGTCCGAGAATATGGGAAGAGGATGACTTGATTTAGCAAATATTTTTTTACTTAGGTAATTATTTACTGAAAGAAAGACATTTCTCAAGTTAAGTTTCCTTAGCCTTAGCCTTGTAATGGACCCACACCATAATTCCCACTTAATTACATTATACAAACAAATCATAGTTGACTTTGAAAAGAAAAAAGAAAATATCACTTCAGTAATTTTTCATTTTCTTCCAGAGGACAGAAATCCTGCACCTAATGGGAATGGCACAACTTCTTACAAGGAGCCAGGAAAGACTTTTTCTCTGTGACAGCATCTTTGCGCTTGGCAAGCGGCTGTTGAACTCAGCACACCACATCTTGGCAACTCCACCCCTTTAACCAGGGAGGAGCCACCTGTGGCAACTTAGGCACATTTGAAAACTCCCCCACTGCCCCCTTCCCCACTTGTTTCTGTTTGCATTGCAGAAATCAGGAAAGACAAAGGGTGGAGTGTGAGAGAAGCCACTCTGTGTTGTGGGAAAGAATTATACCATCCTCCTGCACCACAAAGAAGCAAGGCAGTTACTGCTAAGTTTTTGCAGCAACGAGGCATCTCTAAGAGCCTGAGCATAGCAGCCAAATATTAGCAGTGGTGGTTACACAGTGAGAACCTGGCACTACAATGTTGCCTACCCGGCCTTACAGATGGAGGGGACCTGTGTTGTCCTCCAGATGTTGTTGGATAGCAGCTCCCATCATCCCTCATCGTTGGCTCTGCTGGCTAGGCTGATATTCCCCACCCTCAACTTAAGTTATCCAGCAGTGAACTTTCTACATGTGATCTTTCTCCTGTTTCTAATTAGATCACCTATTTCCTATCATCCAGGAATGGAACAGATTGCTGGATATACTAACATGAGTCATAAAAGAGCTGTTGTGTTGTTTGTAAAGAGATGAGTCCACCAAAATACAGTACATATTGTCTTGACAGCAGTGCGTAAAGCATAGAAGTTCCCTGAGAAGGAGGGGGGAAACTACCATGGCTTCTTCTGAAAAGCTGCCCCACTGCACAAAGCAGAGGGCTGCCATCCACAGTTTTCCATTAATCATTCTTGTAGCAATTGTACACCCTCTTTCCCAAGTACACATACACATTTCACTCTGGGTAAAATTATTCTGCTTCCACAAGTAACTGCTTTTATAGTGAAGGGGTTTGGCATCTTCAGACTGGTGAGGAGAAGACTGAGGGGTGCTATGATTGCTGTCCTTAAATATCAAAAGGGCTATCATAGAGAAGTGGGGGCAGGTTTGTTCTTTGCTGCCTCAAGGGGTAGGACCAGGTCTAATGGTTGTAAATTACAAGAGGATAGATTTTGATTGATTTTTGGAAGGAATTTCTTGACAGGAAGAGCTGTTTGATATGGAAGCAATTGCCTTGGAAGGTGGTAATTCAAAAAAGAGGCTACACTGCTACCTGCTGGGGATGCTCTAGCTGGATTTCCTGCACTAAACGCAATGGTCCTTGGGATTTCTCTGAGTCCTATGATTTTATGATTCTATGATTAAAGCTGAAAGTATGCTTGGCCTTGGGTGTTTTTGTCAGGCCACTAAGCTAAGCTCCCTGCCATGAAAATACTAACCTGTTGAATGTGTATTCTTTGCTAACTACTACTTTGTATTTACCATTGAAAAAGGGGGCTACTTTGCATCCAGGCTTAAGTACCACTAATTGCTGCTTCATTGTAAGTCAAAGACCACTCCTCACTATGGTGTATTTCATGTTAGAGAAGACCAGGAAAACCAAAAGTAAGGCTGGCAGTTCTAGAATGTTTAGAGAATAGAGACCTTTGAAGATAACAAGAGAAAAATATGCCAGGGGGTTCACCTCGATCAAGGGCATATAAGATTGTGGCAAGTACTGGCCTGGGAAAGAATAAGGGGGATAGACACATGAAGGGATTTATGGCTTTTACCAATGAATGTTTTAGATAGTTAAACATGTACTGATAACATATGTAAGCTGTATGCTGTGTGTAATCTCCAGTTTCAGCAACTTCAGTGGAAGCTGCTCATGCTTATCCATACAAAACTAAAATTCTGTCTACTTTGAAGTGAGTTTTGTGGAGTGTGGACTATCCAGTACATGACAAGTTTAAACCTCTATTCATAAAGCCAAGAAATGACAAACATACTCTTTAAAACTCTAGATTTGGCAAAGACAATTTGTTAACCCAAAATGTGGGTGACTCAGGGGTCCATCCATGATGCCAGTACTTCCATGTGGCAGAGGAGAATTAATTAGCTCAAAATTAGGAGACCTGAGAGGGAGAGATAACAAGACCTTTCCACCAATGTTTACAGAGTCACACAGGAAAGAACCAGCCAGAGAATCCAAAATGTAAACTAAAAAAATGTGTTTTATTGAAAGATTCACACATGCATACAAAAGATCCAAACACACACACACTCGCACAAGAGCTAACAGAAGGATAAAGGGAGGAAACTTGTGGATAGAAGAATCTTAGGGTTTAGGTGATTATTACCAGAATGGAGAGTACCAAGGAAAAGCGGCAGTGTGGCTTAGGTGGGTAGCTAAGGACAATTCTCATTTGGAAATCTGAGCAACAGCATGGCATTCAGCAAGGTGAAAGATGGCATGAACCACCAGTTTTTATACCTGAAAACTACCCTGCAGGTATGATGTGAACAAGTCTCCCAGCCAAGTGGACAATGGGAGTTGCAACACAAACCATGGGATCCAGATGGCATTAATGTTTTCGGTCTTTAGGTGACAAAGGCGTAATGGCTATCATAATAGCTCTGTATTGTGGAGATATTGGGAAGACAAAGCATGGAAACATCCAGTGTGAAGGATCATGGTTAGAACAATCACAGTTTGGTATGAAATTCCCTTTTCTGCACAGAGGTGTTCCAGCTTCTGCTTAAGCCTATTATCTCTAGAGTTGCTTTGTAATTTGCCTGACAAAGACTCTGGGTGTGCCTGGAGGGGCTGTTGGCTGACCTGCCTAGCAATCACATGTTTACAGTCAGTAATTTTCCTCTGTCCAGCTTGATCTTCCAGTCACTTCAGGTTCCATTTGATATAAGTGCCAATTAATGTAGTTGCCAATCCAAGAATATTTGTCAACTAAACCATATCAATCTTGGGGAGTATGCAAGGCCATAACAAGTCCTAATTAATCGTCTGACTTTTTAAACTGCCTTTGAAATGTCCCTCTTGCTCCCTCCTCAGTCCACTTTGTCTCTTTGTCCTCAACTTACTTCAGTTGCTGCAAACTGAATTTAAAGTGCAAGAGCAGTTTGTAGATTATTACCTCACCTGAAGGAAAAAAAGAGAAAAGAGAAAGGCCCTTCCCAGTAGGTTCTGACAAAATCAAATTGCTGAAGCCTCTCCCAGTTTGTGTGTTCTTCTTCATTAATAACTTTTGCCATCTGATGTTGATTGGCCACGCATCTCACAGGTTTCATCTGTGAAATGTTGGAAGATATGAGAAAGCTTCAGATGCCTTCCCCCTGCGAATATCAGAAACTAGTATGAAAAGGATTGCTGCTTTCTCAGTTTAGAAATGAAATCTGGTCCTACCATTAGTCAAAGTGAAGCAGCTGCCTCAGGCATCCAATGTCACGAAAAGACAACTAATTATTAATTGTTTGGTTTATTGTGGTTGCAATTTTAGCATACTTTTTGCATATTACAGATTGTATTTTTATGCCCAGGTAGGGGTAGAGATGACAAAATAACTTAACCTTCACTGAGATGGAGTGAAGATTGCCATTTGCTCATCCATCTCAAGTAGCAACATTTCCCAGACTGTGTGTCTGTAGGCATTTGAGTCACCTGTTGATCATGAATTTTAATGTTTTCTTGGGAAAAGGAATACACAGAGGTGGTTTTGCTGGTTCATTTCTCTGAAATATAGCCTACAGCACCTGATATTTGTTAGTGTCTTCCATCCAAGTACTAACCAGGACTGACCCTTCTTAGTTTTCAAGATCAGATGAGATCTAGCCCTGCTTTAAACCAGCTTTTTCATTAAAATAATCAAATCAGAGGCCTTGCTTCAAGTATCCTCAATTCTGGAGATAAAGCAGATGCCTATAAGAAACATGGCCCTTTCTGCAGTGGTGCCCCAGCTATGGAATTCTCAGTCCAGGCACATCCACCCTTTAAACAGCTGGCTAGAACTAGCCTTGTCTCGTGAACTACTGATGGCAAATAATATGTAGCTGCTTGCTATTTTAGATATTTAAAAGTGTAGTGCTACTCTTCTGTATATTATAAGTTCTGGGTTTATTGCCTACAACTGGTTTTCTGTATATTTCTAATTAAATTATCAACAATAAGTTATCCTGAACCCCATTCTTGGTAGAATGATGGGAAAGGAAGAATAGGGAAATAATGATGAGACCATCATTTTGCCCTCCTTACGAAGTAGCTGTTAGGATCACCATGCTATGTAATAGTAGGTGTTTCTAGTGTTTCTGCAAGCTAAAGTCCTAATCTTCCTATGGCGTTTTATGGCATTGTTTTCAGAAGACTACTCAGCCACAAAAATATAATTTCTCTGATAAAAGATAAAGGAAAAATGCCAATATATATCTAAATTAATGTAAGTTATTAAGAGCACATGAAGGAAGACGGCAAATATATTTCTTTTGACAATGAATTGGTTGTTTTTATTATGGAATGGTAAACAACATGTTTTCAGTCAATATGCTATAAATTTTTTGTCTTCTCTGTTACATTTAATTTCTAAAACTCAGTGAATATTGATATTTTATTATAGTTATTCAATAACCCCACTTTCATATTTCTGTCTATTCTAAATATCTAAATCACCTTTAATAAACATTTTTTAATTTTTTTAATAAACAAACTTTATTTAATGACCATTTCCTTTACACTAAATCACCATCAAATAATGAACCCCATATATATATATATATATATATCTTAAACCAGAAAAAGTCAATCCTTATTTCTTCACTCTTTTCTTCTTAAATTTCACCATTGTGTTTTTTGTTTTTTTGTCATACCTCTGCAGGTTCACAAATTGGGCATCAATTAGCAAATCCTCTGCATCCTCACCAATGCATCCAGTATTCTTTCCAGTTAAGTCTTCCAGTATCGTTGCTACTTTTCCAGAATCATCATCTTTTGTCTGCAAATGTTCATCTGATGTTATTTCTTCGTATTCCAAACTAACTCCTCAGCCCTCCTCTTCCCTCTGAACTCCAGCTGATTCCTCTATTTCTCCTTTTGCATTCTCTAAATCTTTGACCTCCATCATGTCATCCATCAATCTCAAACTCAAACTAAAGTTCTGAAAGTAGCTTTTCATCAGTTTCCAAGTTCCTCCAAATATTTCTTCCAAATCACTAAATCACATTCAGCTTCTAGGGACTGCATCTTCATAATTCTTCTATTAAACACTTTGCCTCCACATGGACTCCTCCACTGCAATATAGCAGTCTTTCTCTGTTATCCAGATTGATTTCAGTGAGATATCTCTTCCAGCCAATACAGTTCTTCTTTCCCAAAGAAAATCAGTCTCTTTATTTAATCCATTTTACTTGAAAGTGTACATGAAATCAGCCAATCTTCTAGTTTTAAAAAGTTACTTTCCTCATTTCATGCTATTATGTCTTTTATCCACTTAAGAACTTTATTTTCCCCCATTTCCCACACAGTTTTATTAGAATTTCCAATTTCAATTTCTGGCCTTAAAGCTTCTTAAAAGTAATCCATCTAAAAGTAAAACATCTCTCATAACTATATGAAAGACAGGAAACTCAGTGAAGCATTGATATTATCCCTGATTTGAAGATTTGTTTTTATTCCTTAAAAAGTAATAGAACTAGTTAAAATGGAAAGTGTAGTTGCTGGCTTTGAGTCCATTAAAGCTTGTGTACAGTGTGATGACTTTGATGGATTTGTCCTATGGTCAGGGAGACACTGCACTCTCGATCAATTGCAACAGTCCTGATGAGCTTGGCAAGGTTTCCATACCCTTGTGGGTGATCTCCTCACTCTCCCCTTGTCCAAGAAGAGACTCACCATTTGGAAAACCAGTGATCATCACCACTGCCCCACTCTCTGTCACAACGACCTCTGAAAAAGATATCAGCCAGCCATTACCACAACTGGAAGTCCTCTGAGCCATCTGGATTTCTAGTGACAGAAATTAATCCAGAAGTATATTAACATGTGAATGCTGACAGGAATGTTGACAGTCACTTAATCCTTCACTGGTATATATACTAAAACAACACATATCTTTATTTCTGGAAGTTCACAAAATGTCTTATATGTAAATATCAGTAAACAGCAGCTGTTTTGGGATACTTCAGATTTTCTTTATAAGGTGAATCTTTTACATAAGATAAAAACACAAAAAATAAAATATTTTTATGCATGATCTTGTCTCAGTCCTTACAACAACTTTGGTAGGCAGTCCAGTATTATTCCCTCATTTCATATAAGGGGCTGACAGAGAAAGTGGCTTGCCTAAGACCAACTAGAGGAAGTCATTCTGGGGAGTGACACCATGATTGGTGTCTCAAGACATCTCTTAGGCCCCTTCTAATTTTTACCTTGTTTCCATCCTTTGGAATTTGGTGTTGCACTGAAATCTGTTTCTGTCAGCCTTCAGAGACAAAAAGGTACTCATGAATTGTTCTGCACTTTGAGGCAGTCAGAAGCCCCTTGCTGCCTCGACAACCGCTCTTTAGAAAAGCACAAGATGCTGTTGCTAAGTCTTCATGGTTGTCTCTTGTAGGCACATCTTGGCCTGAGTGACAGGTTTATGCTACAAGTCAGAGAAATACGGTAGATTTTTCAATCTACTTGAAAGCCTCAGTGTCTACAGAAGGTTGAGTTCCTTCTAGGTGCAGGGAAAATGCTTTCTAAGAGCAAACTTATAGAGAAAATCTCCCTTTACTATCTCAGCAGCCCTTCTTCATTCCCTCCCTCACTCCTCCTGCCCACTCCTTGAAATTACTCTGACGTTCCTTTTCATATTTTTCACTCAAATTTCCATTAAGCACCATGAAATATAAGCTCTTGTGTGATGCTTCCTGTCCCAGCTGTTGCTATGGCTGTGCCAAAAGAGCATCATTAGTGGCAGATTGTTGATGGTTTCTTTTATTTTTAGAATGCATAAGCCACTTAAACTCAGGTGTGAACTGAGCAACCTGTATTCTGTAGCATAAACCTTGTCTTCTTCTTCCAGGAAAACTCTCAACTTGAATTCTTTCCTCAAAACCAATTGTGTCAAGACAGTCAACCCAGTGTGAATGTGAATGCCTATTTTGAACCCTGATCAGTGATTTTATTTTGATTTTTGAATTTGGAGGAAAGTCAAAGTGGTGTTGTGAGGAAGGAATATAGATACAATGTAAATCAAATGATTATTAGGGTATAATTTTAGTGATAAATAGATTAAAAAATTAGAGAATGTTAGGATGTGCAGGTAAAAGATATCAATGACAGGGTTATAGAAGACAGTAAGATAGTGCCAGGGTTTAAAAATAATGGAGTATAGATGTTAGCTTTTCATAAAGTTGAAGGAATCATCATTCTCATCATACCATATCTCTAAGGCAGGCCACTCTTATTCACTCCATTTTGCTGATGGAGGGGATGTGAATTTCAGAAACAGCTCACCTAAGGCCAATGAGTGGGATGAAGGCAAGGCACAGTTACCCCAAAAGGTGGAGGACCTTGATGTCCTCCTGTAATACCTGTGCCTCCATGAAAGGGTGGGGAAATATAGCTCAAAAGGGAGACTTGTGAGTGGTAGGGCAAGCTTACAGAATCTTTTCACCAGTATATACCAGTACTAACTGTAGGACACCAGTTGGAAATCACAAAAGAGAATGTCTTTATTGAGGGAAATTCACAAACATGCAAACAATCAAACACTCTCACAAACTGTACAAAGCTAGTGAAGATAGAAGAGAGAAAGGTTGGATAGCAAGAGTTTGGGGTGAAGTGGGTCAAAGTTACTGTTCCCAAAGCAGCAGAGAATTGGGGTAAGCTGTCTCAGATGAGGGAAACCTGAAGGCAGTACAATGAACTGGAATCTGGGGGCCCTCACGCAGCATAACATGCCACATGTGTTCAAGGTACCAGCAAGCGACCAATGGCTGAGTCAGGATCTAAGTACTTTTTTTCTGCCATGAGGAAAATGTGTGCATTGCTCTCTGGAACATCCAAAAAGGGTCTGGAACATTCTGATTGCTTTTGCAATCAGGTGACAACGCATCAAGCCATGATAGCTTCTTAGTTATTGGAAAGGTGGGAAAATGAAAGCACTGCTTCCATGGAAAAGAGGTAGCAAGATGTCAGATTTTAGGTAATCTTTTAGTATTTTCATTTGCTATTGTTTCATAGGCTTGGGTACTTTAGAAAACCATCTAAAACTCATCAGGTTAAGTTTTCCAGTTGATTCTCCTAAACTTATGACCTGGCCATGCTCAAGCGTTTGTCTTAGCTTCAGGAAACTTCCAGTCAGAGTCCTTTACACAACGTTTCAGCCATAAGTGCAAAATTTATATTTATTTCATGCCAATTAATGTTTATAGCCAATCATACTGTATCACAGATTGGGAGTGTATAGCATGGTAACAGTACCATTTCAGATGAAGGATATCTTAGTTCACAATTTAGATAAAATATGTTGCACAGTGGTGGTGCTATATGTGAACCATATTGTATAACCTATCAGACCCAATGTTTTCTGTGGGTATTGTTTTTATAGAGAGAGCTAGCGTGATGTAGTGGTTTAAGTGTTGCACTAGAATGCTGAGAGATTAGCATTTGAATTCCCGCTTGGCCACCTCAGCCTCAAAGGAAGGCAGTGGCAAAGTCCCTCTGAAGAAATCTTGCCAAGAAATCCCCATAATAGGTTTGCTTTAGGGTCCTGATAACTCAGGCCCTTTCCGCACCATACCTTTTTCCGGCACTGGGGTGTGAGGATCGCACTAGCAGCCTCTGGCAAGAGGCACTCGCATCCCTGCTGCTTCAGCTCTGCATGAGCTGCCTGCTCGCTCGAGAGCACCACTTCTTCCTTCTGCAGTGCAGCCTGGGAGTTTCCCAGGCTGCACTGGGGCAGGAAGCATGACCAGCGCAGCTCTGGAGGCTCCGCACGCCAGGTAAGTGCGCGTGGGGCCCAGAAGCAATGCGCAATCACGCACCATTTTTGGCTTCTAGCCGAAAATGAAAAGGTGTGTGATTGGCGCCTGCCAGCCCCTGGAGCATTGCGCAATTGTGAGTGCATCGTGCAGATCGCTCCTCACAATCACGCAACACTCCAGGAGCCCTTTTGCATGGCAAATGCCATGTGAAAAGGGCCTCAGAAATTATTTGAAGGCACATTATAACTGTCATCATCACCACCACCATCATCATCATCATCACTATCATCATCATCATCACTATCATCATCATCCTGCCTTTTTCCCAGTCTGGGACTCAAGGCAGCTTACAAGAGTCTAGGCCATTAAAGTCACTGATCAAACAGGTTTTACAGGTTTTTTGCAGAACAAAAAGGACAAGCGGGGGGAAGAGGAATGACATAGGGTTTGCATGGTGTAATGGCTTGAGCATTGAACTATGAGGAAGTTGGACTCAGTGGGCCTTGTGGTCTCCTCAGCTTTATGATTCTATGATTCCTTGCTGAATCATGGAAACCCACTGGGTAATCTTGAGTGTGTCACAAATTCTCAGCCCCAGAAACCCCTGTGATAGGTTTGCCTTAGGGTCACCATAAGCCAGGAACAACTTGAAGGCACAAAACAACAACAACAAGTTCCACCATGGAGGTATTGCCTTTCTCCACTGAAACCCAGCAATGCCAGAGAACTGACTTTTTTTAAAAAAAGCCAAATAAACAAGGATACTTCCAAGCCTTGATGTGGCTCAGTAAATATAGAATGAAAAGAGGAAGTTGGCATATTCAGTAAAGTGACATTTCCCCTTGTGAAACTTTAGAGCTAGTGCTGTCACTCCTTTGACACTAAGGTTTCTCTGTTTCTCTGTGATGCTTTTCCAGAATGAGCAGCATTGGGAATGTGGGTTGTTCCCTTGCACATATGGCTTCTGGATGATACTAGTTCCTTTGATTTAGTGCATGTGTCAGTAGGAAACCTCTCCATGAGGAAGCATTGCTAAAGCCTTGAAGTTGTACCCGTTTCTCAGAGAAGTTACTTTTTACAGCTCCCTGAACTTTCACGTTTACTGTGTGATTCTGTGAGTTGTATTCAGAAAATGTAATATCCTTGAACTCTGAGTGCACAACATAGGCAGCGGCACATTCTTCATTCTCTCTCCCCCACTTTTTTTCCCTGAGATTTTCCACTGATCTAAACATAATTCACGTAAATGTTAATATTCACTTAATTCCAGAAAACTGCTAGTACACACACACATACACATTTTAAGCTTACACATCTCATTTCCACCAAACCTGCCATGCTTCCCTGGGCAGGGCTGGCCCTACCATTAGACAGAATAAGATGATTGCCTCAGGAGCAGTTGCTGGTGGGTGGCAGCATCAGCCTTACTTCGTCCCATTCTTCCCCTTCCTTTGACCATGGCCCATCCTCCTGAGGTGGTATGTTAGCAGAAGTTTATTCTTGGCTTCTGGTTTCCTTCTTCCATTACAATACAAATGGAATCACTGGGGAAAGCCCCTGACAGAGAAAGCTAGGAGAGAATCAACAAGCCCAAGCCACAAATTCCAACAGGCACCTTTTGCACAGGCACAAGCATCCTCCTGTGAGGGACGCTCGTGCTGTCAAGTGTGGCCTTGACACCACAGTTGTATTGCCACTTTTGAGGAAACAGTGTGTGGGCAATAGGCTAAACAGTGAGGGATAAATGGTAAATTGATGGAGGATGATGCCAACTGCGCAAGGGGGCCTACCCAGCACCCTCCATCCCAGTTAGTCTGTTGTTCTCAGGTGTGATAGAAGATACTGTTATGTCATCAGCGTTGAAATAAGATTCAGCATCCAGATCACTCAACTTCTTTCTGAGGATTAGTGGGCTTTTGCCTCAGGTAGCAAAGCAGATAGGGCTGGCCCCAGGCTCCATGTATTGGGCTGAACAAGCATATTCTCCAACTGCCTGTATTTGGCAGGGACAATCATAATAATCCCCTGGCATCCCACTTTTTTCAGCTGCTTTTGAAATGTCCTAGTTTCTCTCCCCCTCACACTTTCTTCCTTTGTCCTCAATTGCTACAAACTGAGTTCAAAGTGAAAAAGTAGCTTGCACTCAGTAAACCCAGCAAAGAGAGAGGAGAGAAGGAGGCAGAACCTTGCCTTTTCCAGCAGGCTGTGGCAAAAGCAAACTGCTGCAGCCTCTCATAGCTTGTGCATTCTTCTTCATCAATAATGTTTGCTATCTTGAACACACATTGATATTGCTTGGCAACACAGAGACATTTCATATGTGAAATATTGGATGGTATGAGCAAATGACTTTAAAAAAACAAAACAGAACTACAAGGCCCAGAGGGTTTGACTCCATGAAGACTGAGAACCTCTGGCTGGGGATGTCTGTGCATTTCTATGAGGCCTGTCCAGGTAGCCAGTCATGACAAAGTGAACTCTTTCTCTTTAGTCAGAAGCAGTTAGCAAGGAGATATAGATCTAGTGGTGGGTCTCTGGATGATATTCTGAGCAGAGATTTCTAACATCTGGTTGCTTTAACAATAATAGCAACAAAATGAATCTCCTTCTACTCAGTTCCCACCTTATATTAGAACAAGGGAAGGACAAGCGGCATTTTGCATGGGCTTTTAGCTGGGGAGATTGCGGGGGTGGGGGAGGCCTAGATTACTGTGACACTGCCTACATAGGATGGCTCAACATGGGTCATGAGGGAGCTGTTGCAGGATCTGCACCACCTTGTTTTCTTGCCTGGGGATGTGAGGAGCAATACTTGTAGCAAGTGTAAGTTGGTTTGTGTGTTGGTAGAAAAGGTGCAACAGCTCAAGACCTGCGTATCTGCACCTCAACTCATCATGGAAGGTGAAAGTTTTTTGGACAGAGCAGAACAGAATATCCTGGAAGGGCAACATACAGGGGATGCTTCCAAGGGGGAGGACAAACCCCAAACACAAGAGACAAACACTTGGAAGAATGTGACACACAGAAGCAAAAATATCAGAACTGTGCTGTGAGTTCAGAGTTACACAGTCAGTTCCAAGCTCTTCCCTTAATTAACAACAAAGAAGCACAAGACAAGGTCAACAGTTATAGTCCCTAGAGGACATGGAAGTGACCTTAGAAGGTGGAAAGGCTTTTGCTTGTTCTCAGAGGAAGAAGAAACAAAGCATCTGTCAGGAAATATTTGATGATGTATTTCTGCATGGCAGGGGGTTGGACTCAATGGCACTTGCAGTCTCTTCCAACAATATGATTCTATGATTCTATGCGGTAGGTGATTCACTGCTGAGGGAAAGCGAGGCAGTTGTATATGGCCTCTCAGGATGTTTTGAGAGATGTAGCATCTCCAAGGAGGTGAAGATCCAGCATGAACAGAGAGATTGACAAGACTCAACAAGACCACTCACCATTAATTCTTCCTTCTTGTTCATGTGCAAAAAGATGATACTGCAAGATATAACCTTCAGCATATTGCAAGGACCTGATAAGGTTCTGGGGAGGAAGCTGAATGATATTGGCTTCTGGCTCAGGGAGTAAAGGCCCTATTCTTAGAACTTAAGAGCATAGAACATGATTGTGTAAGAATTTGATAGAAGTTATTTCTCTCATTTCCAGACCTTCTTCTTGCTTTTGTGTAACATGGGGCTACATACACTTCTTGGTTTTACTGTTTCTTTGAAATGAATTTTATATGCTGTGGCTGTGGGAGAAAGAGTCCATTAGGTGTTTCATCAGAGGTGTAGGAGGAACTGAAAGGAGTTGTGGTACCACGTTGTAAGTGTGGTGGGCAGAAGAAATACAGCAGTGGGACTAGAACTATTATTGTGTGTTAATATATTTTAAATATGTTTAAACTGGCCTTCTTCATTATGGATACCAGAGATGTATGAACACAATGCAGTAATAGCAGTTTGATACCACTTTAACGGCCATGGTTCCATCCTAGGGATGGTGAAGGACTTAGAATTCTTTGCTAGAGAACTTGGATTATGTACTTCAGAGGAGGGCAGCAGAGAATTCTAAGTCCTGGACTACAAAGCCCAAGATTCCCTACAATGGGGCCATGATAGTTAAAGTATATACTATAACTCTGCAGTGTTGCTATAACTCAAAGTAGTATGCAAGGAACATCAGCAAAAATAATTACAACCATTGCAGAAAAAAGAAGATCAGACATATGAAGGCTCAATCAATCATAGATCTTAAAGCAATGCCCATGAAAAGGGTATTGAGGGAAAGAGGTTTCAGTGCAGCCCTTAAAACACACGCTCACAGAGAAAGAGAGACAGTGAGATTGAGAGAGAGAGCATTATTCCCTCTAACATAGTTTGAGCTTTGCTGTTCAGCTTTTAAAATTATCATTGATCTCTTTCTTTTCATGTCAGCTTTTAGCCAGAGTGCTTGACAGAGAAAACCTCTCCTCCCCCCTGAAAAAAGGGAGCCAGAGATAAAAAAAAGGGAAAGGTGCTATTGTTCACTGTACAGCTTGCCCTGATCTGAAACCATGGGGTGAGTGAAGCAGAAAGGTTAAAGGTCACTGCAGTTGCCAATAATAGCAAGAGCAGCAACATGTGGAAAATTATGAGGCATTCTGCAAGGTTTGATTTTTTTAAAAAAATATTTAAATACTTCTTTCCACTAGGCCTTTCTTCATGAGGACTGTAGATGCAACAGTTATTTCCATTTGCGGAGGAACATACATATGCTGCTAGTGTTTCTCATTTGGGGATTGTTTGAATATGTTTACGCCAAGTTGCATTTTATTCCGACAGAAGAGGCAAATACTGGACAGCACCCAACCAAATCCTCAAGAAAAACAGGGGAGATACTTCTCCAACGGCTCAGTGGATTGGATATTTATTTATTTATATATGTATGTATGTCTGTGAAACAAGCCCAACACATTTTGGCCTATGTCTATATTTCAGTGGCCTTCTTCCAGGTCAATATGCTCTCTAGCCACAGAAATTTCTGGAGATGAAAATCTAGTCCAGTAAATGGAATGAGATTTTAAGCTCCAGAAATTTCTGCTGCTACATTAACATATTACCCCTGAAGAAGGCTGTTGAAATATATACATAGGTCAAAACGCATTTGGCTTGTTTCAAAATAATAAAATAGAACCCATCCACCTAGCACTTGGAGACATATATTCCCTTTTACTCCAGAGCATTTTTCTGACACCCTGTGGCACGTTCAAAGGAAATTATCAGTAAGACCTTCTCCTATCACTGTCCCCAGTTTTAAAAGCCAGGTTATTATTATGAAAGATAACTCAGGTGTGTTTCAGGTAGCTGGTGAGACAGTATGCAAGGCAAAATTGGCAAAAACCATTTCAAGATGATGGGGAAGGGGTGAATTTGAGCCCATACTTTTAAGCATTAGGAAGTATGGATACAAACAGCAGTCACCTACTCACCTTACAGGCACAAGTAAATAGTTCCTATTTAGTCACCCTTGGTGAAAATACAGACTGATGATGTCAGCAGAAGTGACAGTGTTGCCTACAACCATGCATGGTGATGATAGAGAGCTTCTCCAGACAAGAAAAAGGTTGAAAAGTCCCAGGTTTTGTTTCTATATAAACTGATGTCATTTTGGAGATCTATATGGTGCTTTCGCCATCTTGAATTATTTACAGGGAACTCCAGTAAAGACCTTTTATTCTCACTCCCCAATATTAACCCAGTATTTCCCAAAATGAAATGTATATGTCCAAAGGCTGGCTTTTGTGTGTGTGTTATACTGGAATTAGCTAAAATGGCCACTGCCAGGAAATGCAGTGACTGTTTCTAGACTGTTTCCAGATTCAACAGAGATCAAATGAGGGAAAGAGGAACATTGCCAATAAAAGAAAACAATCCTAATGCTTAATTAGTGTAACACTGCTAAAGCATTTTAACACTTTGACTGTAACTCCAGAATAATGATTAAAAAGGTCTCAGTGGTAACTGGTGAAAGCCAAATTTCTCAAGCATTTCCTGAGTCCAGATGTGACATGTGATCTGTGGGAGTGGGAGGAGATAAAACACAAGGGAGGGGTGACTGTGGGAAACCTGGGATATTTCAAGAAAGAATTTGGTTGCAAAACCATGGATATGCAGGTAAAATCAAAACAAAAGGAACTGGAACCTCTCAATACTTCCATGGACTCTTTTGCTTTTTGGATAAGTCCCGAAGTGTCTCCTGCCTCTACTATAACATCCAAACAGTTAAAAGGTACAAATGGAAACCCACTTTTCACTGCCACATAGTGGTCACTAGTGGCTTCATTTAGTAAACTGACTCACTAGGTGCCAATGGATGATTTACACATTGGTCTCAGTCCAAATATTTATGTCTGCTGAAGACCCATTAAAATTGCAACTCACTTATTTCATGTTAACTTGAATAGTATTTAAGCATGATCATGTTTGTATGTATCATCCTGTTATGATATATCATATAAGCATGTTCATCAAGGTGCCTTGTTTGAATCAAATGTACTGTCAAGCATATTCTGAGTGACAATCTTGGGCTTGCTGTTGTGTAACATGAAACATGGCCTTTGGCAGGTTACATTTGTTTTTGACAATGGTTAGTCCTCAGGCTTAGTGGCAGTTCTAACAGAAGTATGTTTTCTCTGCCTTCAGGGAATGCAACATCATTATTTTACCTAATAGAATTCAATCTCAAAAAAGTAATATCATTAATTATCTGCCCTCTTTCTTCATTCTTCTGAAGTAATCCTCAGGGTTTGATTAATTATGCTTCATGGTTGTTGGGAAATCCTATACTTTTTGTAAACAGAATCTACAAATTCTGTACAGGAAATAACTGTGCTGATCAGATGTTCTAACAGCACAGCTACTGTACAATATTGCACTAGTTTGCAGTGCATCCTTGAAATGAAGAAAGAAAGGAGAAAGAATACAATAAGGAGGAGGACCATACTATGAACAGACAAAAGACACCAGGAGGTATGAGACTCTGGCCATTTCTGCACTAAACTGTTATAGTGCTATTATTCCACTTTCAACATCCTATGGAATCCTGGGATTTGCAAGTTAGGGAGGGGACCAGGATTCCATAGGATGTTGAAAGTGGAATAGTACTGAATAGAATAGTTTAGTGTGGATATGGCCTCTGACAGAAGTGGGTTGGGGAGCATGGAAATAGAGCATTGTTTGTGTATGTAAGACTTCTGAATTGCAAAAAAGGACATTTGAGGATATGGGCAGAGCAAGACCATCTTCACACAGAATAGCCTGGTGACTTGTTACAATAATACCATTGCACATGTTTTTCCAATGTACATTGGAAGGGGAGAACAGTGGTGTGTTCTTTTCTAATAAAAATAGAAAGACCACAGATAACAGCGCAAATGAAAGGCTATTGATGTCTGCCTGTGCAGAAGGGCCAGTCCCTGGAATAGAATCCAAAAGTCACATCAAGCCAATTGACTCTCACTCGCTGCCCCATCACACATTTCTCTTGGAAGCTCTGGCTAAGGGTGAGTTGCTGGCAGGCATAAATCACTTCTTAATGAAAGGGCACCAGCTGCTACTTTGTTCAGTCTCTGTACCTTTGCTGTCCATTCTGTTTCATGAAACCCTAAAAAGCAGAGTAGATCAGGGAGCATTCTAACCCCTTGCTAAGTGGTCTCTCAAAGGAAGATCTATACTCACATCCTTTGTGTCTGTAAGAGAGTATTGCTCCCTGTTATGTGGCATGTGCACCTAAATTCTCTGTCCAGAATAAGGCATTCCTGTAAATAACATGTATGTAAGAGTTATTTTGTATAAACATGCTCAGCCTGCATGCCTTCACTACATGCTGTAGAAATGTGAGGGTAGAAGAACAGGTGATTTGTGATGCATTATGTGAAATGCGACTAACTAGCAATGCATTCTGGCCAATTTCCTGCTTGATAAGTTCCCTGTTTTTGTAATTCTATGCAGGCAACAAAAATAGCTTTATTTAGAGCTGATGAGCAGTCGTATGTTGGTTGTATTCAGCTTGCTGTGGCCTGGGGTAGGGATTGTGAGACAGAAAAAGACAGGGAGAAGTGTGACTGCCATGCAATGTAAAAAAAATTATATTTGATTCGTGGCATTTCCATTATGTTTTCTACTGAAATGCTGTTTGATATGCACAAGAGCTTTGTTCTAATGCACCTGAAAAATTGGGTTCTCATTTCCACATTGTGTTTGATACACCCTAGTTGGGATCTTAAGAAGTGACCATGTCTCTGTACATAAGGTTTCTTAAATAGTTTCATAAAGAGAAAAAAATAGGCTGAGTCCAAGATAAAGTATAGACTTGGAAGAAAGAGGTGATGATGTGATCTCGAAACATGCTGATAAAAGAAAATCTAAAATACAGAATCACATGGCCATACTAGACGAGTAGATCAGTTCACTGAAGCTCCTATTATTGTGTTTATAAATGTTTATACACATGAAAGCTGAAATGTTTACATTTCCAAATTCTCTGCCAGATATAGTCAACATAATCAGATTCTCAGAAGCTGAGCAAATCCATATACAATGGAGGTTTTTTCCCCTCCCTACAACACACCAGCCTATGTGAGAAGAGTGGGAAATTTCACCAACTTCTCTCAGTGGTGATCCTGTCTCACCATTGGCCATGATGTTTGAGGGATACTGGAAGCTTCAGTGTAAGGTAGCCGCAGGGTCTAGGTTCATGGAATCATAGAATTCTTAGAGTGGGAACGGGTTCCAAGGGCCATCTGGTCCAACCTGCCATGCAAGAGTCCAGCACTCTTGAAAGATGCCCATCCCAACCTCTGTTTAAAGACCTCCAAAGAAGAATAGTCCATCACTGCCAAGGCTGTCTACTCTGCTCTCAAATATTTCTTACAATGAAGAAATTCTTCTTAACATGTAGGTGGAATCTATTTTCTTGCAGTTTGAATCCAGTGGTTTCTGTGCTAGTCTCCAGAGCAGCAGAAAACAAACTTACTCCATTTTCTATATGACAACCCCTTGAGATGTTTAAAGATGGCTACCATATCATCTTTCAGTCTTTTCTTTTCCAAGCTAACCCTACCCAACTCTCTCAATTGTTCCTCATAAGACTTGATTTCCTGATCTTTGATTATCTTGGTCACCTGCCTCTAGAAACTTTCTGTTTGTCAATATCCTTCTAGATGTGTGGTGCCCAGAACTGGATGCGATATTCCAGTTTGGGTCTGACTGAAGCAGAACAGAGTGACACTACTGCTTCCCTTGCTCTGGACACTATACTCCTGTCAATGCAGTCCAGAATTGCAATTGGCATTTTTGGCCATTGCCTCACACTGTTGACTCATGTTTAATTTGTGGTCTGTTAAAACTCCTAACTCTTTTTCTCATGTATGCTTACATGCCAGGTATCACCCATTCTATATTGGTGCATTTCATTTTTCCTGTCCAGATGTAGTACCTTACATTTATTTCTGCTGAAATTCATTTGGTTAGTTTTTGCCAGCTTTCCAATCTGTCAAGATCATTTGAATTCTGATCCTATCTCCTGAGATATTTGCTATCCCTCTAATTTGGTATCATCTGCAAATATGAAAAGCAAGCCTTCTATTCCATCACTTAAGTCATTTATAAAGACATTGAATATTAGAGAAGGCTAGAGGAGAATTCTCACCGCTACTCAAAATCAACATGGCAGTGGCATCGACCATCCCAGTGAATTTAGACACTCACATGAAACTGAATTAGAACTAGGCTGGTGCTTGAGCATCCAAATAAAAGCTGCCTTACATATTGACAATGGTTGTCTGCCTGATGGTTGCGTTGGAAAGATCCCCACTTCATTCCCTGGCTCTTTCTAGTTAAGAGGACTCCAGACAGGAAAGTTGAAAATGACCTCTGTTTGACACATTGCAGAGCTGCGTCAACCAGAAGAGACCATATTGGGTTAAGGGGAACACTGCTCTGACTCCACAGAAGGAGGGGTTGCAAGTACATTTGCATTCCGTCCTTCATCTAAAGATTTCAGAAGAGCAGCCATGTGGGCCCTGAGGAAAGTAGAGCCTCCCTCTGTGATCTTCCATCCAAACAAATTCAAAAGTAACCAAGTGGAGGGTCAGTCTGATATTTGTCCAGTGGGTGAGACAACACAAATCCAGGAAAATGTTCTTCATTTTCTCAATTCACTGTAATAACCTATGCGCAGATAGGTTATTTTTGAAACAGTTCACAACATATGTAATCCAATTCGAGAGGCTGAAAGTAAAAGCAGATCTAACATGATTATAGTGGGGAAACTAGCACTGCTATTGCCTGAATTAGATGTACCTCAAAATAAATGGGAAGACAGTTTAGCCTCAGTGGCCTGTTCAGTCTTTGACCTGAACGTAGCCAAAGCTGTCACCAAAGACACCACAGTTTTTATAGTGGTTAACCATGTGCATGCAGAATTGTTTTCAGTCCCTGCTGCAGTGCAAATAACAGGTTATAATTATTATAGAAGAGGGACTTGAGGGTGATTTAGTTCAAAGTATCTGAGATCTGAATTTTTTGCTTAACTCTTGTCTTGCAGTTTTACACTTCAACACATAGTTACAAAATATTGCAATGAAAACTGAAGACCTCAGACAACTCCTTTCAGTTTGATCTGGAGCCAATTCAGTATTCACAAGCAGTCACAGAGGGCATTCAGAAAAAAAGTGTAAGCTTGGAAATCCAAACTATTGGTATATGTATGTCTGTTGCCTCCCAGGATTTATAGTTTGGTTTAACTTGATAACTGAAGGGGTGTTTCTCCCTTAGTACACCTGCCCGAGGATCCAAGCCTCTGTGGGAGCAATACGCTCTGGGAGGAAATGGGAGAAGGCCTGCTGGTTTTGGAATGCCTTCCACTTGTTAGGGGTCAGATTGCCACTGACCCCAGCTTCATCCTGGCACAAGTAAAAATGTGGCTCTTTATGAAAGCCTTCAGCTTCTAATCCAATTTGTTCAGGCAAATGGTTTTAAATTGCTTTAGTGTATTTTGCACTGTTTACTACGTTTGTAGATTGTTTACATTATATCCTACTGTTTAAATTGTTTAAATTATTTTTTTTGCACAGCACCCTAAGAACTTTTGGTATAGAATAGGACATACCTATTTTAATTAACATAAACAAACAAACAAGCAATTTGTAAGAAACCAGAGAAAGAACTGATTCAGTTGGGTACTTGCGCAGGTGGTCTCATCACATAGTTGAGCTCTCAAAAAGTTTCACTAAATTGTATGGGGCAGCATTAAAGAGTATCATATAGGCCTACTAAAGAACATATTCGTAGTGTATTATGTATCTATATATAGATATATTAAAAGGACATTTGAAAAGTGTATTAGATAATGCAGCATTAAGTCCTGATAAATCTTTAAGTAATACTTTTGAGGATACATTTTTTTCTCCTTAATAGTTCCATTTTTAAAGTCCATTTTTAAAAGTTAATTCATGGTTCCCTTCCTTGACTGTACTTTGTGAGTCACTTCTGTTAATAATGTGCATTATCTATTTAAGCTTTTTAAAGTCTTATTGATTTCAGTAGGAAAAATTTAAGCAACTTCCATTGTAATCAATGGGACTTTTAAAAAGCAGTTAGAGTTAGCTGGATCGTACTCAGCATATTCTAGTTTCCCCAACTAAATTTGATTGACAAGGCAATCAGTTTCCATTTAGATTCTAAACTCCACCCTGTCAGTAGCAAATAGATTTGCTATCAGTTCCAGACCTTAGCCCTTTTCGCAACGCACCTTTTCGTAGAGCTGGGGTGCGGGGATCGTGCGAGCAGCCTCTAGCGAGAGGCTCTCATGTCCTGGTTCCTTCAGCTCCGCAGCTGCCGCCTGCTCATGCAAGAGCCCTGCCTCTTCCTTCCACAGTGCAGCCTGGGAGTTTCCCAAGCTGCACAGGGGCAGGAAGCATGAGCGCCACGGCTCTGAAGCTCCACATGCATGGCAAGTGCACATGGGGCCCTGGAGTGATGTGCGATCACGCACCATTTTCGGCTCACAGCTGAAAATGAAAAAGTGTGTGGTCAGCACCTGCCAGCACCTGGAGCGTCGCACAATTGTGAGTGCATCATGTGGACCGCTCCTCACATTCACATGATGCTCAAGGGGTCCCTTTGCATGGCAAATGCCGTGAGAAAAAGCCCCTTGAATGGAAACCATGTCCTTTATATAGCCCAAAAGCTGCATTTCTGTGCCCACTTAAACAGTGGGGTTTACTTCTGAGTAACCATCAGAGCTGGGTCTAGGATTATGCGGGTTCCAGAAGAGATGACTTTTCCAAATGCCCTCTCTCCCATATTCTGGCAACTACACAGAATAACAAAGTACGCCACCCACAAAAGCTGCCAAAGACCCATCAGTTAGACTACAATCCTATAAACCAGTGATTCCCTATGAACCGGGACATTTAGGGGTACACAAAAATACTGGAATAATGACAGGAAAAAGCTCATATGTCAACAGGATAAAGTCAAAAGTTGTGAAATTAATTGAATGTTATGACAAGTCATGGTGGGGGATTTCCTTCATTGTTTAACCTTGAGAAAAGCCCTGTTTCCTCACTTTGTTATTTTGGTGAATGGCGGTTCACCAAACCCTCCCTAAACAGTGTGTTGTGAACATGCCACTACAGTGTGCATACTGGGTGGCGCACACCTCACTGACTCAACTTTCACTCTCTTTCAAGTGCTGTCATTCCATTGTTTTATAATCCCATTATTGTACTATTTATTTACAATTGCAACATGTACATTTGAAATAACAGCAACTATATTAATTACAAACATTTTGCTAATATGAAGGATACAGTTTATGGAAATGGGCTGCCAGGGGATATGCAAGTGAAAAAGGTTGGGAATCACTACTATACGCCTTTACTTGGGCATAGACAAACAAGACTCAGTCTGGTAAACATGTACAGGTTTGTACTGCATGTTTGATAAGAGATAGTGGAGGGCTCTTATCTGGCTTTAGAAGCCAGTCATTCTTTGTTAGCCTGGTCTTTTGAGCTATTATGAAGCTTTTCTCTATTGCCTATATCCAATTGCTGATCCCAAATAGAGTAGAGATATTACAGTTATAGGATTTGCATAAGGGTTGATTTACCATTTAGTAAGCATATTCTAATTGGAACTAGCAACGATAGTTTGGTCTACATGACCCAGTGATTTGCCTATGGTTGCCATTATGTTTTAGTCTGTTTTCATTATGAATGTCCGCATTGCATTCAGTTGTATGATTTATCTTTTATGTTTTCAATTTATTTTAAATGTATTTACTGTTTATCATCAGAATCTAACAAATAATGAACAAGCAAACAATTTTGCTACTATCAAGGCACTGTGAAACTGTAAATTTTTCATGGCTACTTTAGATAACTTGTGTGTACAATACATCAAAAGGTATCCCCTCACTTATGTTTCAGGAATATAGAGGGAGAGAAACAGTAAGGAGGTCAGAATCTTTGGATAGTACTAATTTTTAAATATAGGAGCTTATATAATATATTCTGAATGCATTCCTGCACATATCTACTCAGAAGCAAATCTCACTGAGTTCAGTGAAACTTATATCCAGATAAGCATGTACAGCATTGCAGCCTCCATTAGTTCTTAGCAAAGTTATCTTACCCTCTCAACATTTCACAGAAGAAAACTGAGAAATATGGCCAAAATGCTAGGTGGTGGCAATGTAATAAAGCAAAGAAAGAAAAAATGGGAAAAGATACAAATTTTGATAATTAGAATACTGAAAACTGAATATCCAATGCTGCCAGAAATTACTTATTAAATATGTTAGCTAACTTGGATCTAAAGACAGAAAGGAAATATTGGAGGGTATTATTATATATAACTGTAGCCAGAATAATATATGCACAAAAATGGAAGAATAAAGAAATACCCCTTGAAGAACAAAGGTTGCTAAAGTTATACGATATGTATGAAATAGATAACCTTACCATGTTATTGAGTGATAAGTCAGTAAATACATTGAAAGTAAATTGGAAGAAAGTAAGCTTATGGAAAAGATTATGGGAAAAGAAATGGGGGAAATCAGCAATATTAAAAAGATAAAAGTGAATAGATAGGTAATATATCTACTATGTGCATGGGAGGCATTTTAGATTTATAAGTTAGACAAGACATTGCAAAATAGAATAAGCAATTGTACAATGATATTCGTTTATTATAGGATGATGCACAAATAATGATATCTTAAATGTAATGTCATATGTCACTCAACTTTTATGGAATAAAAAATTATTTAAATCATCAAAAACCCCTATAGAATCCTAGGGAAAAAAAATTAATGAAGAGAAGTTGCAACAGTTTGCTTTTGCCTGAATGTAGTGAGAAGGGTAAGATTCTGACCCCTTCTTTTCTTTTCCCACCCCCTTGCTGACTTAACAGAAAGCAAACTACTTTTGTGTTTTGAACTCATTTTGCAGCAATTGATGTAAGCTGAGGATAAAAAGGGAAAGTGAAAGGAGGAGAAGGAAACAAGAACATTTTAAAAGCAGCTGAAAGAGTGGGATGACAGAGGATTAATTGGATCTATTCCTATCTCATTCATGCAATTGGAGGATATGAGTTATACCCCACTTTTCGAAATCTTGCTTAAAGGAACTTACACATTGTAAATAAAAATACATCCAGGACCAATTATTTAACAGTTGTCAGGACATAAACCTATCAGGCCCAGTTTATCTCAGACCCAAATTGGCTTACGTCACACTTCAGGCCTGCTTGCATGTCTTTTAGGGATGATTAATGTTTGCACACAGGTTACAGCATTACAGATAAAAACTGAAGGTTTCTTTGCCTAAGTGGCTTTTAAGAAGCAATGTGTCTGGTAGAAGAACATACTCAAGTGAGCTTTGTGGGCTGACTGACTGGGGAGGAAGAGGTTTTGACAAGGTATAGAGCACTGTTTCTTTTCCTGGTATACTTTTTTAACTAGGGTTGCCAAATGCCATTTTTGCCCCAGACTTCAGCTGATTTTTAGGCAAGCTACCTATGCCCATTTGGATGATTAGCTAGCCTGAATTGCAAGTTTTCTCTTCTCTTCTCTTCTCTTCTCGTCAACATTATAGACCCCATCTAAATTGAATTTTAGGGCAAAATGGGCAGACACTCATCTGTCCAATACATTTTGAGAAACAAGCCTGTCCCACCCTTGTGTATATTTAAGTCAATGTGTAAAGTCTCACACCTCACATAGAGATAGTACTTGTTAAAAACTATTGCCTCTCAATATGAACCTTCAGTTTCCTGGATCAATCTTACAAATCAGCAAGGAGTGCTAGTATTTCAAATAAAATCCAGCTTAAGTCTGTTTTGAAGGATTCCTTAAAAAGACTACATAGAAAGCAATTGAGCCATTGGAGTTAAGGAAGAATGCTAACTTCAGAGTAGGCCATGCCCATCAAATCCACCAGTTACACAACAGCAGAGGGGTGAAATGCATTAAATCATAAAAATCCTACAGGAACCACTTTCTTAAATCCATTCTACCCAAAAGATCTGTGTGGCAGGAAATGACTCAGAAAGCCGGCTTTTGAGATAGCCGCATTACCAGATTTCCCACTTGTACAACACTAGATGGGAGCAATGAGAGAAACCACAAAAACCTGAACGAAACCATTTTCTTGTACCCATTCTGGCAAAAAATTGGATATAATAATAACATAACATGAATATCTATTCTGGAAAGTCTTGTTCCAGAGCCACCTATGTTATCGCTACATTCTCTCCACCTCGCCTTGCCTCCACCCTCACCTCTGCTCCAGCTTCCAATTCCCCACACTTTAGCTATTTCCACACTAGACTGTTATAGCACTATTATTCTACTTTCAACATGGTATGGAATCCTGGGATTTGCAGTTTCGGGAAGGGCCACTTGGTCCCTCCCGAAATTGCAAACCCCAGGATTCCATACGATGTTGAAAGTGGAATAATAACACTATAACAGTCTAGTGCAGAAATGGCCTGAGTTTTATCCCCCTCTGGTCCAGTTCTTTGTCTTGTAGGTTGTTGTTGTTATACCTCAAACTGAAACATGTACAATCACTTTACATGGTTCTTGTTGTGCTATTAACTCCTGCAACAACCATAAAACATGATTTACTGAGAGGCAGTGGTGGCCTGTGCTCACATGGTAAATTCCATGTCCAAATAAGGTTTGAGCTTGTGCCTTTCCATTTCAAATTCAGAACTATAACTGTTACCCTATTAGTTCTGTCAGAAAAGTAGTTGCTATAAAAAAATAGTACAAAGGATGAAACACACTGGTAAAAATAAATACAATGATGAATGTGTTGAATTTGCATAATTAGAATGCAATAAATAATAAAGCATAAACACAATAATTTGCACAATATGCAAATTAGATGCTTCCATTTGGGCAACTGGAATTTACCAGCGCTATTTAAATTCAGCTGTGTTACATTCATCATGCAAATGGAATGGACAGATTCTGTATGAGATCTAATTCCTGAATTTTGAATACTCTGAGAATTTTTCCAGTGCCACTTCTCTCCCCTTCACTCTCTGCACAGGTAAAAGGAAATAGGCCTATAGCAAATCCAGCTACCTTCTAGCCACAGCAGTCTTTTGAAGAACTAGAGCCTAGTTTCCTGAGCATCTGGGCTCTGTCTCTTGCTAAACGGTTATTTCCTTGTATTGGTTTTTGCATAATAAAGACTAATGACAGGAAAACAAAGATTAGCATGTGTTGTTATTTCCTTCTGGATGAAGAGAGATGAGAAACAGCATGTGGAACACATAGTGTAAATACTAACGGTCTCATTTATTTGGCTGCTTTGGGTATGACTTATATTTGGAGTGGGTGTTGAGTGCTGAAAGAGGAAAGGTGGACTCTTCAGTTAAAATTACAAAATGGGGGTGGAGGGAGGAAGCAGAGATTTTATTAGGCTCAGAAGCCCAAGGGATTAGATTGTCAACTAATCAGTAGGCAATCAGCTGTGCTGCTCTTTTCAGACTGTCTGAGTCAAATGGCAGAATACAGGTATGTGCGTACACCTCATTTACTGGGAAAGAGCCCTCAGCTGGGCTGCTCCCAGGCTGTGGAACTCCTTTCTGCAGGAGGTCTAATTGACCCCCCACCTCTTTCTTCTTTCTGCTCACAGGCCTTTGAATTATAACTATGGAGCAGTAATGTCTCTGTGAAGTGGTGTGCTGCATTTTTAATCTTTTACAGGTACAGTCAGCCCTCCACATCTTTCACTTTTGCGGATTTGATTATTCAAAGATTATTTGCTGTCACCTCTGCTGCCTCCCTGTGCCATTTTTAATAGTGATTGCAAGCCTCCTGAGACTGAGAAACTGTGAATGAAGCTTGTAAGTCCGTCTTAAAAATGGTGTAGGGCACCAGTGGAGATGGCAGTAAGCCCCACCAGCCCCCCACTTCTCCCTTATGAAGGAACCTCGATGCCTCTGTTACCCTGTTTACTGGGGATCCCGGGAGGGACACCTATATGCGCTCTCAATTAACTAAGGCCCTTTTCGCACGGGCTTTCCCGAGCGAAATAGCCCCGTGAGCCGTGCGGGAGTGGGAGCGCTGCTCCACACGACGCACTCCCACTTCCGGCGCTCTCACAGGGCTGCAGCGGCGCAAGCGTGGGGTTTTTGATTTTCGCTTCCAAGCGAAAATCACCCCGCGCTCGCGCAACGCTCCCGGCGCCCACCCGCACTTACCTGTTGTGCGGTGCGTCGGAGAGGCGGCCGGGTAGGGCTTCCTTCCCTCCGCTCCTGCGGAAGGAAGGGGTAGGGTGGGGCGCTTGCGTGACGGATGCGATGGAATCCTGCTTCGCGCGGGTGGGGGGCTGCTCGCGACAGCCTCCCACTTCGCGCGCGCGCGGGGGGGTGGGCGCGACTGTCACTCGCTCCTGGCGCGCGCGGGGGGACGGGCGTGACTGTCGCTCGCTTCCCGCGTGCGCGGGGGGCGGCGCGAGAGGCTCCTGCTTCTCGCGCAAGCGGGGGAGGATGGACGCGCGAGCCGCCTCCGCCTCCGGGACGCTGCCGCTTCCCCGCTTGTTCCTTCGCCTGCGGAAGGAACGAGCGGGGAACCGGCAGGCTCTCGGAAGAGGCTTTTCGCGCAAGCCGCCCACCCCGGCTCACGCAAAAAGCCTCAGTGCGAAAAGGGCCTAAGTTTGGAGAAATTAGCTAGAGCACAAGCTAGCAATGCGAGAGGCAGGGCAACGCAGTGGAATCTTTTACCCAATGTCTACGGGGTCAGGTCAAGCCAAGAAGCAAACCAAGTTTAAGAATACTTGAGATTTTTATTAAATACAGACAAACAGTGTATGCAACACATACACTCAGATAACTATAGAAAATGAAAATTGGAGTGGTATATAGGGATTTTGAGAGGGATTGTTGAATTGGGTGATACGACACCTGTCCTGAAGCCTGGAGAGGTCTGAAGATTGAGTTCATTAGTATGGAGTCTCAGTACGTGGGACTGAGGGGACAACTTGCCAAACAAAGTGGCAGCAAGGCTGGATGGAAGTCCGGAGTGATCCAAGGAAGGTCTCAGAATCAGGAGTCTTTATAGGGAGAAATGTAACTGCAGGCTATTCCGTATTTGGGGAAAACAATGAGTTTCAGGCGCAAGACAAAGCTTTGGAAAGGTAAAAATTTAGCATGATTGAGTAAGGTCTGAATTGACAAAGAAGTAGACAGTATGCAAATGCTCAGTGCTTGGCAGTTGAGTACTCAGCTTGCCAAGTTGCCTGCTCGGGGCAGGGAGTCCTTTGTAAACAGTGTGCATCCATAATGAGGGTGTTTGCAGAGAGGTCTCCCAAAGCGGTGATCTGGCTATTTCTGGCCTGCCTGTATCGTGTTGGGATATTGCAGCGTTTGATGGCCGAGCCCAGTTCTGTGCTTGTCCGGGGGCCTCACAAACACGTGGAGAGGGGTGGTGGAAGAGAGCCAAATTATTGATATCAAAATGATATCTTTATGCTATCTTCAAGGAGGCCTAACCTGCAGTAACACCTCAAAGGAATCCATGGTAGGTTGAATAGGGTGGTCATACTTTTTGTGTGTTAAATATGGTTTGGGAGTGCCTAGATTTATTCATGGTTTTTCCACTTTCACAGGGGTCCTGTGCCCCTAACCCCAGCGAATGTGGAGGGATGACTGTAATTATGTTTTTTAAATACATACACACACACACATCACACACACACATGTATACAGAGAGAGAGAGAGAGAGAGAGAGATTTGCCTTGTTGTTCAACTGAAAAGACTTCCAGAGCAGTTTATGAATCAATAACAATACAACAACAACAACAACAACAACACTGCTAAGAACTTCCCTACCTACAGGCTTGTTAAGGAATATCTCTGGCCTGACTGCTGAAATTTTTAAAGGTCTGCAGCATGATTGCTGAATGGTGCTGAACAGAACTTGTACACTGTGGGCAGACAGGCTGGAAACAAGGAGGGGACAGGCTGAAAAAAAAAGCTACATGTACAATCATACTGGCTGGCTGGCTGGCAAGCAGGCAAAATACCAGAAGTCTGTTGAGGAGAACAGGAGATGCCCTCCCCTAGTGAGTGAACTTCCCCCAATAGAAAAAGTCAGGAGATCTGAGAATATTCATATTGGCCAGTACTACTGGATTGGCTGTTCAGAGTCACCTGACTTCCCTGACAGAAGAACTATGGATTCAGTAGTAGTCATTTAACAGTAGTCATTTAACAGGCTTGCTGTAGTTCCCCTGTTGGGTGGTAGCATATTGACCTGCTTGCTCTGGAAGCAGGCCTTTGATCCTTGCCTAGGATTTGGAGCACTGGCAACTGCAGAGCAGATGCATGCAGAGCAGCTGAAGGCAGGGAAAGAACTCACTGGGCAGAATCCCTTACAGGATGTAGGTAGGTAAATCATCTGGAGATGCTAAAATCTAGAGCAGGGAAGTAACCAACAAACAGTCTGAGTTTTGTTGCAGTTCTCAGAATCCCATCATTTTTGCCTTCTTGTCTCAATTCTTTGTCAGGTTGTGAGGTGTTTATTTCCCTTCCAGCACAGAAATTCAAAATAACTTTTCCCCCTAAAATGTACACATTTTTGTATAATTTCTAAACTCATGTATGTACCACTGTGCATTTTCATCTCTGGATAAACAATGTTTGTGCACCTTCTCCATATCTATCTATCTACTTACCTACCTTCCTACTTTCATATCTACTTCCCTTGCATATTTGCAAAGCTTAGAGATCATTTCTGAGACACAACGTACAGTTGACTTTCCAATATCCATGGATTCTGTACCCATGGATTCAATGAACCACAGATTGAAAATATTCCATGTATTCCCCAAAGAAAACTTGGATCTTGCCATTTTATATATGGAATGCCATTTAACTACACCATTGTGCATAATGTACATATTGGAAGGTGAGTATCCATGAATTTTGGTATTCACAGGGGGTCCTGGAACCAAACCCTAACATATACCAGGGGCCCACTGTATGAAATACAAATGGATAACCATAGAATCATAGAAAAATAAGCATTGGAAGAGACTACAGTCCAACCACCTGCCATGCAGGAAAATACAAAGTACTCCCAACAAATGGCCATCCAGCCTGTGTTTAGAAACCTCAAAGGAAGAAGACTCCACCACCCTCCAAGGCAGTGTATTCCACTGTCAAACTTCTCTTACCATCAGGAAGTTTTTCCTAATGTTTAGGCTTAATCTCTTTTCCTAAAGTTTGAATACATTGCTCCATGTCCTAGTTGCTGTAGCAGCAGAAAAAAAGCTTGCTCTGACTTCCATGTGACATCCCTTCAAATATTGAAACAGCTATCATGTCACCTCTTAACCTTCTCTTCTTCTGACTAAAAATACCCAGCATCCTAAACAGCTCCTCATAGGATGCAGTTCATAGGCCTTTTACTACTCTGGTTGCCCTCTGGACATGTTCAAGCTTGTCAATATCCTTCTTGAATTGCGGTGCCCAGAATTGGGCACAGTATTCCAGGTGAGGTCTGACCAAAGAAGAATAAAGTAGCATTATTACTTCCCTTGACCTAGACAATATACTCCTATTGATATAGCCTATAATCACATTGACTTTTTTAGTTGCCAAATCACACTGTTGATTTATGCTCAACTTGTGGTCAACTAAGACTCCTATATCCCTTTCACACACACTATTTTCAAGCCAGGTGTCCACTCTGTATCTGTGCATTTCATTCCCCCAGCCCTAATTGTAGTACCTTACCTTGTATAGTATAGTACTTTGGTGAGCATTCTTTCGGCTAGGTTGGTCAACAAATTTACAAATCCACACAACAGTAGCATTATCTACTTCACATTTTACTAGCTTGTCTGCAAGAGTATCACAAAGGACTTTGTCAGTAGCGTTACTGAAATCAAAATAAGCTACACCCACAGCATTGCCTTTATCTACCAAGCTTGTAGCTCAATCAAAATATATGTATGTGTGTGTGTGTGTGTGTGTGTGTATATATATATATATATATATATATGCATGTGTGTGTATATGTGTGTGTGTGTGTATGAGATCAGTCTGGCATGACTGGTTTTTGAGAAACCCATGTTGACTTTTTGTGATCATGGCATTCATTTCTAAGTGCTTGCAGTCTGTTTAATGATTTCCTCTATCTTTCCTGGTATTAGTGTCAGGCTTACTGGGCAGTAATTGTTTTCCCTTTTTGAACATGGAAACAACATTTTCTCCTCTTCCAGTCTGCTAGAATTTCTCCTTTTCTCGAGAAATTCTCAAAGATTATTGCCAGTGGTTTTGAGATTATTTCTTCCAGTTCTTTTATTATCTTCGAATGTAGTTTATTTGTCCCTGGAGACTTGAATTCATTTAGAGTAGCAAGATATTCCTGTACTACCTCTTTACTTATACAGTGCTGAATTTCCCCTAATCTGCTCCATTTTGGCCAGGTCAAAGCACTGTTTTTCTTTCGGTAGAAGACTGAGGCAAAAAGTGTGTTGAAAAGTTCTGCCTTTTCTCTGCTCTGTAAGCATTTTGCCATCTTTTCCATGTAGTGGCCCTACCATTTCCTTCTTCCTTTTGCTACTGACCTAACCAAAAATGCCCTTTTTATTGTTTTTAACCTCTCTAGCAAGCCTGAGCATATTCTATGCTTTTGTCTTTCTGACTTTATCCCTATTCATGCTGGCTGTTTCTTAGAATTCCTCGTTGGTGATTTCCTCCTTTTCCCATTTCTTGAACATGTCTCTTTTAAATCTTGCTGCTGTTGTATGCCTTCAAGTCATGGCAAAACTATCACAGGTTTTTCTGGAGCCGAGGATGTATGATGCACCCAAGGTCACCCAGTGGGTTTCCATGGCCAAGTGGGGAATTGAACCTTGGTCTCCCACTGTAGTCCCACTGCTCAAATCACTATAACATGCTGGGTTTCTTTTTAAATCTTAGCTCAGTTAAAAGTTCCTTAGATATCCATCCAGATTCTTTATACACCTCCAATTTTCCCTCCTCTTTGGAACTGTTTGAAATTGGGCCTTCAATATCTCACCTTTAAGGAACTTCCATCCATCATGAACTCTCTTCTCTTTCAGTATTCCTGACCACAGTGTTATACCCAGTGTCTCTCTAAGGGCATTTCCGCACTACACTATTATAGTGCTATTATTCCACTTTCAACATCCTATGGAATCCTGGGGTTTGTAGTTTAGGGAGGGGGCTTTTAGAATTCTCAGCCAGAGAGCTCTTTGTCCTCAGTAAACTACAAACCCCAGGATTCCAGAGGAAGTTGAAAGTGGGATAATAGCGCTAGAACAGTGTAGTGTGAAAAGGCCCTTAAGTTTACTGAAATCAACTTTCTTAAAGTCATATCTGACTATGTTTGGCTTCCCCTTTCAGTTGTACAACAAACACCAGGAGAACATGGTCATTCTCACCTACAGATCCCACCCCATTAACCATATGATCCTCACTGATTAGGACCTAAAATATCTAATCCTCTTCTTGCTTCTTCCAGATTCTGAACAATGAAATTGTCCGCAAGACAAGTGAGGAATTTGTTGGGTCTTGTATTCTTGGCAGAGTTTGACTTCCAACAAATAGCAGGATAGTTGAAATCTCCCATTACTACTGCATCTCTCCTTTCTGAATGTTTGGTCATCAGTTCCAGGAAGACATCATCCAACTCTTCAGTCTGGCTACAGTAGACCCCCACAATGATGTTGTTTCTCTTTATTTTTTACTCAGATGCTCTCAACTTGTCTTCCAGGATTTAAGTCATGGACCTCTTCACAGGTGTAAACATCTTGGATATATAATGCTATTCCTCCACCTTTCTGTTTGGTCTATTTCTCTAAAGTAGGTTATACCCATCTATTGTGACCTTCCAGTCATGGGACTCATCCCACAAGGCTTCAATAATGCCTATTACATCATATTTGCTTTGTCATGTTAGATAAAATCTGTTGTGTTCAGATAAAATGTGCATTATTTTTAGGGGTGGGCCAACCAAATCCTCAAATCCTCAGCAAAAATTCAAGATTCGCAAATCCGAATCCCTGTGCAAAAATAGGAAAACCAAATCTTTTAAATCCACCATTCAAAAAATAGATTTTTTTTAAAAAAGTTCTGTTTAAAAAAGTTTTTAAAAGTTTTATTTTTTTATATAAAAAAGTTGCCTTTTAAACACTTTTTTAAAAAAGGATTTGAAAAATTTGAGATTTGTGTGATTCGTGGATTCCCAGAACCTTCCAGAGATTCAGAAAATTATGGATTCATCCCATCCCTAATTATTGTTAAAAATGCAGAAACGGTCCATGATCAATAGAAGAAAGTTGTATAAATTGTACAAATAAATTCACAAATTAGAAAAAATTGTTTTCAAGCTGATACAAAAGAAGAAGAAAAAAAAGGATGGACAGAATATGCAAGTGAGATTCAGAGATACTCAGTAAAACAATACTGAGAAGTCGACATGTTCCTATCCCATTGCCAGTCTCAAAAGTTGCAAAATTGATTTTTTTTTTTAACCAAGGAAGTATATATTCAACAATTTCTTTTTTATCCTTAATCTAAACTAGTTCAACATAACTTTACCTGGAGAGATAGCCCCTGAGAGTTGCTCATATTCACTTGTAGTCCCTTCTCATGAATGCTAAATCACAACCTGTCTTGTCCAGCTTGAGAACACGGCTGCTCTGCAACCGACTTCTCTCCTGATCCGTGATGAATTATTCTTCAGGCTAAAAAGTGAAGTGTAGAATATCCAGGTGGAACTGTTGAGGGGAGTTTTGGTGGACAAATGTAATTGCCTAGGTTGGAGCACAGCCAGTTTGACGGCTCCGAACATTTATGAAAAATGCCAGGGATTTTAATGACACACTCAGGAAAGTTCACAGTGTGTTTTTCAGCTCATCACTAAGATAGTAACTTCCTTGGCCTGGTGCCAAATAGCATCACCTGAGGGTATAATGATCAGGACTTATTCTGAAGAGAAAGATAGATAAGCACTGTTAACAACAGCTGCCTCCATCATTTCCCTCTTCATCTTCTCCTTCTCCTGGCCTATCCTGGCCAGGTAAAATCATCCTTCATAATTGTGGCCTAGGACGACACAAAGGAGGCACCACCCTGCTGTTTCAGTCCCCTGTGCAGAAAAGTGAGCTTATCTTGACTTAATTTGGAACTGACACTGTATTTCTTGGCAAGCATTTGGGGTGAGTGTATTTGTTTTCTGAAAGCCCTTTCCTGGCTTACCCAGTTTATTTATAAATACTCATTTACTTCAAAGCATGCCCGAATAATTTATTCACACAGCATCTTGTGGCTTGGAAATGCCATGCCCATTGAAAAGTGTATGGGTTCAGGGCCATCAAGCAAAGCTTCACTGAGAAGAGATTGGCATTAGAAGTGCTGCAGACAAAGTGGCATGCCCTCCCACTACTTGCCAAGCTTTGCCTGTAACCTTCCTACTTTTCTCCAGGAACACACAACTGAGTTGAGCCTAATCAACCAAGTTCCTTTTTCCTCCCATTTGATGCACTGACTGAAGAACTTCTGGGCCCAATAGCTGATTACAGGCTCTGACTGCTTGTCCCAAAGCTTGTTTAACATTCTGAGCCAGAGAAGCAGTTCTGGGTGAATTGGCACTCAGTTACTTATGGTCATCAAATAGATTGCGATATTTTAAAAAAAGTCATACAAGGTCTTATCAGGAAGTCTTTTGAGTTTTATGAGCTGGACAAAGGAGTGTTCCAAACCAGATTATTATTATGAACAGCAAGCACCACACACTGTGTAGCACACTATGTAGGGCATACTGACTGCTGCCCAGTAGAGACCAAACCATAAGATCTGTGGCTTCACATGATCTATCCCTCACTGTTGGATTTCAAACTGCAGGGAGCGAAGGAGGAATCTGTAAAATGTTTAAATGCATTCACTTTAAAAAAGTGGGGGAGGATCTCTTGTTCACATAGTATTACCATGCTTGGGAGAAGGTGAGGCTAAATTCTTCTCCCTAGTCCATTAGTCTAGATTAGGGAAGAATGTTTATGAGGAATCATGACAAATATTTAGTGCTCTCTGAGAATGTGGAGGGTAAAGACCTCTAAAGATGCTGATCATCTGCTTCAGCAGTAAGGGATATGGGAGGCTTTGGGTTCTTTTGCAAACTGCATGTCAAATTCAGAACCTGGAAGAAGTATTTTTGCACTGTAACTCTCAGTACATTGGTAGGAGTATTCTAAAGCCTTTTGTCCAAAATGTAAGTTTTCTGAGTGCTGGGCAATATAATTGTGAGAAGAAGAGGGTGCATCTCAATTCTTTTGCAAAAATTTGGAATAAATAAAATAAAATAAATAAGATTCCTTATGGGCCATTGAGTTCAGAATAAATGTGCTATCAACATGATAATTTATATAGAAAAAGTAAGGCAGTTTTTTCTGATCTTTCGGTGGCCTAACATAGCTAAACAAGGTCAAACTGATCACATGGTTAAACTGCAATTAAGATTGAACCACTTTAGACTGTATGTAGGAGATCACATTGTGATATGTTTGCCTATATAAATATATTAATTATATCTGAAAAATTAGGTCAAGGGCAGGATGATCAACTCTTGAAAAAAAAATTATGGAGCAGGGCCCATGGTAGAAGTGTCCATATCTTTAGAGTAGCTGGGTTGGCAAGAATCCAGAATAAAAGCTGGTAACTTTTCAGATAGTTGATTTTGAAGAAACAAACAAAAGTCTATGCTAGCCATCTCACCCCTCTTTGCTTCCACAGTGAAGGAGACATGGTCTCAGTCCAGTTTTATTCCTGAGGAACTGGTCAAGCAGAAATAGGGATATACATCTTCACTAATTCTTCTGGTTGGAATGGTGTAGTGTCATTTGTGTTTAGGGAAGCTTTCCTTAGGGATGATGTACTGATCATAACTGGAGCTGGTTTGGGACATTCAAAACTTGCTGAAATTTTTCCTTGGGGACAAGGGACTCAGGGATCCCACAGTGGTTGGAATTCTTGATCCAGGCACAGAGGGTGAAAGGATCTGGTTCCCAGAGGACTGGGTAGATCAGAAGTGACATGGGACAACATCAGGCCCCATCATCTCACAGCCACTGCTGATTGGTAGCTGAACTCCATCTATCCAATTTTCTTAACTTCCTTGCAAGAATCTCCTACAATTAAGAAGGCTTCTCAGAGACAGACTATATAGGACTTCAACAATCAAGTTCTACAAATCGATGTGAGTGATCAATTTATTTTCTAGGCCTAAAGTTAAAAATAACTTTGCTTGGACTATAACGGCAGTGGCTAGAGTAAGAAACAATGTTTAAACATACAGTACACTGAAAACAGCAAAGACTGTAAAGAAATTTAGTTTTAAAATTAAGACAAATACTTGTTGTGGGAACCTAATAAGATTCAATGCCAAGTTGGATGAGACAATAACAGGAAATTAATCTTTGATGAACAGTAGATAAATTGTGTTTAATCTTCTGGTAAAGAGTGGACACCTTGTGAAGAGTGCTGACACCTACTGGTGGAAAGAGAAATTTTATTAGAAATTTCTGATTTGACATCTGTCAAATTACTAAGCCAAGTGTTAAAATGCAGAGAAAAGCAGCAGAAGTAGCCAAGACAGGATTAGCAGAAGCATTAGCAGTGCAAGCTGAAAGAAGAACCTCAATGGATCAATCTAGAGAGATGGAATCAAATTAGATAGTTCTGGAGGAGACGAGGAGAATGAGGGAGGAAATGTCTCAGATGAGGGCTGATGTGAGACAAAGCAAGAGCTGAAACTGGAACTGAAGGAGGTAGCACTATCCTAGGTTCAGATAAATAATGAGATGAAACAGATAATGAAAGTATGGAAGTTATGGGGGAAAGACACAGAAACTGGAGAAAGTTACTGAGAAATTGACTGTTGATCAAGAAAAAAACAATTTGGATGCAGTGGCCCTTTTGGAAAGAGAGAAGGAGGGAAATATGCTTGAGAATAAGGGGCAAGCCAAAGATCCCAAATGAGAATATTCATGCAAGAGTATGCAACGCTTTGGCAGACATTCTGGAGATACAAAGAAATGAATTTGCTAGGGAATTGGATAAAGTGTATTGGATTGATTCTCAGATAACCAGAAAGGAACTTGCCAAGAAATATGACTGTGTACTTTGGAAAAAGTATGAGAGATCACATTCTGCAATTACATTTCTCAACTAAATTATGGATTGAAGGAAAGAATATGATAATTTTTAAAGATTTCCAAGCTCCAATTCTTTCACTGGGGGAATATTTAAGGTGTATTTCCACATTATAGACAGAGAAGATTTGCTTTAAATATAGTTTCAAAGGCAAGACAATTCTTGATGAAATACCCCCCAAAAAAGACTTTGGAAGAGAAGACTTTAGGAACAGGGAAGACCAAGAAAGAAGGGAAGAAAGTAGAAAAGAGAAAGACAAGTTGCTGGATCAGGCTACTAAAGACGAAAGTAATAGAGGAAAAGGAGGGGAAAGCAATTTGGCCCATGCAAATTTGGATATTGACTGTAATGAAGAAATGTAAAACTGACACTGAAGTTTCTTTCTTGGAATATTATAGAGGTGAATTCAGCAGCTAAAAAGAAAGATCTTTCACTAGTTAGAAAAATGAAAATTGGATTTAACATGTTTACAAGAAACTCATATTACAAAAAAAGAATAACTTCTTCTTAATTAGGAAAAGCGGTCACATCATTGTTGGACAAAAAGAAACAAGGAATAGTGATTTATGCAAATACAAAATTGGGTCCGGAATTTTTTTTAACATTTTTTAAAAAACATTCATTCATTCATTCATTCATTCATTTATTTTGCAGATTCAGAGGGCTGTGTGGTAGGAATGGAAAGTCAACACCATGGACAAAAGATTTTAGCAGTAGGGATTTCCGGTCCAACTGAAAATAAAGCATATATATATATATATATATATATATATATATATATATATAACCTTCTTCAAAGGATTTTGGAATCTCCATATAACAGATGGATCCTTTTGGGACATTTGGGAGATTTTAAATTCCAGAACTAACAGATGATCAGATTAAAAAAAAAGAAAAGAAATGAGATCAAGAAAAAGTGCCTAAAACATTTTTGAGCTCTTGGATAACTTGGTGTTACAGGAAATTTGGAGATTAAAGTATGGTTAGTCTTATGAGTGTCATTTCTTTCTCAGCAAGACACAAATCCTTTTCCAGAATTGATATGTTCTTGATATCTAAAACCCTGGCTAATACAGTTAAACACATGGAGGTGTTGCCAAAATTTATATCTGATCACAATCCAATATTGTTGATTGTGAAGAAGACATGAGGTCAATTTAACTGAAGATTAAATGATGAATTATGTAGAAAAAGATTCTGAAAAAGGCAGAACAAATTTCCAAAAATATTCTTTGGGGATAACTTAAAGAAAGGCACAGAGACTGGAACTGTTTGGGATGCAAGTAAAGCTGTGATCAGCAGCCTTTTTATGCAATGAAATTCAGAGTTGAAAAGAGAAGATGAAAACAACAGCAAACCTTAAAAGAAGCAGATGCTAACCAGTCAAATATCGGAGACCACCATTATTTGTTGTTTGAGGCTGTTTTCATTCTGTAACTGTAACACGGAAGGAAGAGAAGGAGGAGGAGGAAGCAGCAGCAGAAGAAGAAGATTCTAAAGATCTTTCCTTCTAGCTGATGTTGCTTACAAAATAATGTAGACTTATAGGTCTGCATTATAGCAGCTTATGGTATAGCAGCTTTTTAGATGCCCACTAAAAAACTCACCATAGAGTATGCAATCTTTTCAGTTAATCAGAGCTCTTCCTCATGGTAGATATAGACGCAGGACATTCTTTTTTTAAAAAATGCAAGAGGGAGGGAAGAAGAAGGAAAAGATGTTACTGGTCATGAAGCCAAAGCCCAGTTTCTCAGCTTGTGATTACTTGACATGGAATATAGAAGATCTTATTCAGCAGGAGAGGGAATAGTAGGAATCACAAGTCCCAGCATTCCTCTCTGTGGGTTATGCTAGCCAGAGCCACTGGGAGTTGCAGTTCTACAAAAATGGAGAAACACACAATCCTCACCCATGTTGTACAAAGTTAATTAGTTTAGATTCTTGAAGCAAAACATATAAAGAAAAATTATCAGGTTGCACCTACCATAATCTGTTGTTTCTAGTGAAAGCCTAATGAGGCTTTCTTGGCAAGATTTGTTCAGAGGGGGTTTGCCTTTGCCTCCATGTGAGGCTGAGAGAATGTGTCTTGCCCAAGGTCAACCAATGGGCTTTCATTGCTGAGCATGGTTCAAGCCCTGCTCTCCACAGTCTTAGTCCATTGCTCAAACCACTATGCCACACTGGCTCTCAAGCTATTGTTGTGAGTCCAAAAATATAAATGCCAGTAACTTTGTTATAGAAGCTAAGATTTTAAGGATTCTAGCTTTGTATGTATGCAAATAATAGAATCATAGAATTGGAAGGGGGCTCATGGGCCATCGAGTCCAACCTCCTGCACAGTGCAAGATCTCTAAAGCATCCCCAGCAAGTAGCTATCCATCTTCTTTCTGAGGACGCCCAAAGATAGAGACCCCACCACCAGTCTAGGCAATTGGCTCCTTTGCTGAACCACTTGCACTGTCTTGGTAAAGCTTTATATTCTAAAAGCTAAGTCAGCAACCCTAACCAAGCTCACCTGGGACTGGAGTGAGTCCCATTTAACTCAAGAGTACTTATTTTTGAGTAAAATGTAACCAGGATCAGACTGTAAGGCCCTTTCCGCACGGGCCCATTAAAACAGTGCAGAGTGACCTCCAATGGAGTCTTCTGCACTGTGGAGTGGACTGGGGTGGACTACTTTTCGTAGTTACGCACCTCAGTCCGCTCCGGAGCGACTGGAACTGGTCGTGCAGCATGCTTTTTAAAAACCTCTTTTAAGAGGTTTTTAAAAAGTATGGAGCATGCGACCCTGTGTTGCTCCGTCCCTGCGCTCCGGTGCAGATTTGCAGGCGTGCACTAGTGTGTACCTACAGATCTGCCAGGGGTGGGCTTTCAGCTGGGGAGCTTCTCCAGTTGGTGGAGAGCCTCCCCCAACCGAAGGCCACCATTTTGGACGCCGGAGCAGTGCGGAGTGACGAGCTCGCATTGCTCCTCGTCCCGACGGGCTCGCCCGGACCCACCAAAAAGCCGGTGAGTAGCGGCAGGGAGCGTTTCCCTTGCCGCGTGTGGAAAAGGCCTAAGTGTCTGATTCCTTAGTTCACATCTTGCCTCTGCTGAAAACATACTGTACAACCTTAACCATGTAGCTGTTATCTTAGGCTCATTTGTCACATTGTTGTTGTATTGCTCCAAGTCATTTCCAAAATGTGGTGATCCTAAGGCTATCCTATCATGAGGTTTTCTTGGCAAGATTTGTTTAGAACAGGTTTGCCTTTGCCTTCTTTTGAGGCTGAGAGAATGTGACTTCCCGAAGAGCACCCAGTGGGTTTCCATGGCCAATTAGCAATTCAAACGCTTGTCTCCAGAGCTGTAGTTCAGTGCTCAAACAACTGTACCACACTGTCACATTAGTAGCGTGAAAGTAACAATACTGACTTATTTTACAGGTTTGTTGTGGAAATTATAAAAAGAATATATATGATGGGTCTAGAACACCCTAAAGTGCAATGTTATTTCCAATTGAGGCACTGAAACAGTGGTTCTCACCAGAGCTTGGAAACATTACACTTTAAAGACTGACTTTGTGAATCCTCAGTGTTGTAGTTTTTTAAAAAAGCAATATTTTCCCGCTCTGGTTTTCACATCTTGCAGATGATCATCCAGCCACTTTTCCTTTAATCAACTCTACTGAAATGTGATAGTCAAAGAGACAAAGGACTTGAATGAATTATTGCCCTTCTACATTCTCTCCCACTTCTGCATGTATAAGATTCTCTCCTGCTTTCATGAACTTCTACTTCTTTTCACCAAGCTTCATTCTGTTACTTTGGAAATGAATCTCACATCTCTCACACTGTCCCCATTCCAGATTCTGTGTCCTCTGGGCTCCCTGGTCCTTCCCTGTCTCCATTTCCTCTTCTGTTCCCTGTTTGGAGGATCTGAAAGCCCCTATTTATTGCATTACACACTGTAATATGAAGACAGACTCTCTTTCTCTGGTGGCTGCAGATGGGTACCTTGTTCAATCCAAGTCCTGTTTGCTGCCGGAGAATAACAATGAACTGGAACATTGCAGGGACACTGCAAAAGAGCATCTCTGTGTTTCAAGAGACATTGCCACATCTGGGGCCAAAATAACTTCACTTGTTTTATTTATAAACCGGGAGGGGGGCTGGCTGTGAACAGAATACAGATGTTGTTGCAGCTGGTGCTGTCGTCCTGGTGCACTGGGCTTGCCAATGATTTCAGACCCACCAGAAGGGGACTGCACATGCCCCTTTGACTGCAAAGTTCATCATTTCCTCACTCACAGACAGTCTGGATAATTGTTCCAAGTCCTGCCTTTACCGCAAGTGTATAAAGGGCTCAGTGGCTGAAATGAAAATCCCTTCCAGTGCCCTGACAGGAAAGCAGAACAAAGTTGTTCCAGTTTTTTTTCCGCCAGGAACAGAGTAAGTGATGGTGTGGGTTAGGATTGCTTCTGGGCAAGATGCCCCAAAGTGGGACCTCTTAAATTGTGAAGACTGTTACTTCCATAGCTTAGCTACATTTCCTCTATGGACTACAAGTCCTAGTGTTCCCCATTCAGCATGGCCACTTGAAGTGGAGCAAGAATACTTTATGAAAGCTGGGAAACCACCAAATGGTAGTATCACAGAGAAGGATATGTGCCCATCTGTGGAACTCCAGAGAGACAGACTGGGACCTAGGAGGGCCAGATTAGACTCTAGGGCCTGAGACTCCCCATTACAGCTTCAAAGCACTCTCAAACATGAGGAGACAACAGGGTTGCTGTGGGTTAGAGGAGTAGCCTTGCACCTCTTTCTAGCACTTCTGATAGATGAGGGGAATCTCATGCCCATTCACATCCACAACTGTCAAGAGGACTATGTGACTAAAAAAGTGACTAGTAATCTTGTGCACAACAAAGCTTGTGTGGAGATTGGTAGTCACACAAACCTCTCCCATATATGCTTAATATGGAGATTGTGTTCTATGAAGATTTTTGGTGAATTAAAAGCAGCAAACCCAATAAGGAGTGTGCAACAGGTATGTGAATAAGGTGGTAATGGGGTAATCCAAATTCTCTACCTATGCTTCCAGCCAGTTCATTTTTCTGGCACCCTAAACTTCCACAAAGGTTATAGGCCACACACACACTATGGCCATTTCCGCACGGGTTAACAAAAATGGTGCAGTGCGTCCTCCACGGAGGACATCTGCACCTTGGAGCGGACTGGGTCCAGACTACTTAGCGTAGATCCGCACCTCAGTCTGCTCTGGAGTGACCCCAAGTGGTCCTACAGTGTGTTTTTGAAAAACCTGATTTTTCAGGTTTTTCAAAACGCTGGCGCGCGCCATTGCATGCCTGCTTTCCAGTGCAGATTCGCAGGCTCACACCAATGTGAGCCTGCGATCTGCGGAGGGCGGGCTTTAGGGTGGTGAGCTTCAAGCGGTTGGTCGTGACCCACGACCAACCAGAAGCTGCCATTTTGGACGCCGGAGCAGTGAGGATCTGCGATCACGCACTGCTCCTCCTCGCCCTGGACCGGACTGGACCCAAAGAAGATCCAGTGAGTAGCGGCAGGGAGCAATTCCCTCATCACGTGCGGGAATGGCCTATTTTTCATTTCCTGAGGTTAATTGTGAGGCCTTTTAATTAAGAGAGTAATTTTGGCTGGGTTTGTGCGAAAGTCAGAAGGTGTACTAGAAAGGTCTGGCTGTGATTAGAACCATCTGGATTACGGTGGGTTTTTCAGGATAAAAAAGGGTCCACCTAGCTCCCAGGCCCCTCACAGTATCCTTACTGATTTGCATTTTTGATCTTGTCCTTATCTGGAGTTTATGGTGTTGTTTATCACAGTTTCCCCCTTAGTGAGGTCTAATAAAGTCTAGTTCTGTGAGATATGGCACATTAATTATTTTTATTTTTATCTGTCTGCGTACAGGTAGAATCTTGTTAATGCCTACACAAACATAAGTGTCACTTATGCACATATATGTCTATTTTGGACAGGATACAGAGGGTTATTCTCTTGCTCCCACTTCATGGCTGTCAGCTCCCAAGAGGGAATCCTGCTGCTGCGCTTTTCCAGTGGGCAGAGCAGGGCAGGGAAAGACAATTCAAAGGAGGAAAAAGCAGCTGGTCTTCATCTGGCAACATACCCTGATTTCTTCCCCTGTGTGAGGCTGGTCGAGCTGCATCTTCCTCCTTTGAATTGCCACCTTCTCCTTCCTCTCCCCAACAGTAAGGAGAGGCTACAGTTGCCTGTTGCAGAACTTAACAACTAACATGAGCAGGGCAGAGACATGGAACTGCAGAGGTAGAAAGCTATGTCCACTCAATGTTGAATTGTGACCTTTATTTCCCAGACATTGCTCCAGCTCTGTACATTCCTGTTTTCTTTCCCCTTGTAATTAATAAAATTTATCTCCCATACCTAGTTTTGTGCATGTGCTTACTTCACGTTACCCTTGATAATTGAAACCAATGTCACTCTCTTGGTTTCTGCTGCTGTTTACTGGTTTGGGACCTAGGATTCTAGAACAGACGGTGCTAGCTCAGTCCTTTGTTTCCTGGACTTTTAAGGGTGTCTTGTAAGGTCTGGGAGGCAGTAGCACCCTACCTTGCAAGACTGGGATAACACTGAGAAGATGTTTTCCCACACACCTTCACACTGAGTAACTAGATTACTGTAGGTGTCTGTATTATAGGAGAATGAAAAAACCACACAGGTTGCAGTCCAGCCAAGGCTAAGCATTTTCAGTCCCATTTGTTTGGGTTCCAAGAAGAGAATAAAGAACATGCTTAATCTCCCCCACTGGACTAAGCGATGTTTAATATTGCTTAACATTGGCTGAACCACAGTCTGATTCTTTTATTGTCAACTCATGCTTTCAAATGAGGCTTTTTTTAATCCTTAAAAAATTGTGAATGCTTTTTTGAATATTTGGGTGCATTTTCAAGGGAAAAAATAAAAGCTGCAGTAAGAAATGAAATAGCCATTTAATAAAACATAATTACCACATGTAACAATAACTTCAGGTAACCTTTTGCCTGCCATTTAGCATACCTCTGAAGCCCCAAAACTAATTATAATTTATTAGATTATCTTTTTCTATGTACTTTCAAAAAAACGTTTCAGCACCACATCACACCTACTCACTATTCAGAGAACTAAATGGCTACCTAAGTCTGCTTTGCTTCTCAGGCCAATCTACAGCTGAAAGAAAATATATACCTGTCAGGAGAAAAGTGGGTGGAATGGGGAACAGAAAGCTGGCCCTACCATTAGGTGGATAAGGAAAGTCACTTCTGCTGGCAGATGCTGGATGAAGCAGAGGGCAGCTCCTGTTGCCTCCCTGGCTGTTCTCCTGTGTTACAGAACAGAGCCCTCTGCTACAGGGAATCTCTTCTTGGTTAGCCTACTGTTCTCACATGTGGTGGACCAAGATGTGCCATCAGCAGTGTTCCCAAGAGATTCAGCTGCCAGTTTGGTTAGTTTTTATGAGTGGAAGGGCAAGGGGCCCTGTATCATTTCAGGCACTTTAAGGTTTTAGCAGAAAGAAAGAAAGAAAGTTTGGGTTGAAAAGAGCAGCCCTCTCAATAACACCCTCCCTTTGTGTTCCAGACTATAGCCTCCATAGCTGACAGACCTCAGCGGCCTTAAGTTGCCAGAAAACTCTTAACAACAGCTGTCCTATGTTTTTTAATGTGTCCATTAAAAATGTCTTACTATCCCCAATCCAGCAATTGTGGTTCTAATGACAGCCTTCCCCAACCCCCCTTTGCTAAATCAGCTCTCAGGATCACAGCTGCTGCTTTCTATATCCTGGAAATAGCAGTGCTATTGTAACAGATAGGACATGGACAGGCAATCACTGAAAGGGAGGCTACGAAGAGGCTTTACACCCACTGAGGTGTAGCCCCAAAGAGTACACGCTGCTCCCTTACTAACCATCTAGGGAAGATCCTAGAGCAGATAATTAAACAGAGAGGCTGTAAGCACTTAGAAAAGAATGCTGTGATCAGTAAATGTCAACATAGGTTTCTCAAAAACAAGTCATGCCAGACTAATTTGCTCTCTCTCTCTCTCTCTGCTCGCTTGCTTGCTTATTTATTTATTTTTGATGAGTTACTTGCTTGGTGGATAAAAGGAACACTGTGGATGTAGTGAATCTTGATTTCTGTAAGGCCTTTGACAGATATTCTTGCAAACAAGCTAGTAAGTGGGTTAGATGATGCTACTGTTAGGTGGATTTGTAATTGCCTGATCAGCCAAAAACAAAGGATGCTCACCAATGGCTCCTCTTCGTCCTGGAAAGAAGTGACTAGTGGAGTGCCAGAGGGTTCTATTCCAGGCCCAGTGCCATTCAACATCTTTATCAATGACTTGTATGATGGAATAGAGGGCATGCTCATTAAATTTGCAGATGGCACCATATTAGGAGAGATATTAATATTAATTAATATTAGGAGGAATATTAATATTAATATCCCAGAGGACAGGATCAGAATTCAAATTGACCTTTGCAAATTAGAGAGCTGAGACAAAACTAACAAAATGAATTTTAGCAGTGAGAAATGTCGGTTATTACACTTAGGAAAAAAGAATGAAATGCACAGATATAGATATACTGCTTGAAAACAATACATATGGAACGGATCTAGGAGTCTTAGTGGACCACAAGCTGAACATGAGTCAACAGTAGTGTGTTGTGGCAGCTAAAAAAAACAGTGCAATTGAAGACTGCATCAATAGGAGTATAGTGTTGCGATAAAGGGAAGTGATCATACCACTCTATTCTGCTTTGGTTAGACCTCAGCTGGAATACTGTGTCCAGTTCTGGGCACCACAATTCAAGAAGGATATTGACAAGCTGGAATGTTTCCAGAGGAGGTCTATGAATGGTCTGGAAATCATGCCCTATGAGGAGCTGCTTAGGGAACTAGGTATGTTTAGCCTAATGAAAAGAATGTTAAGAGGTGACATGATAGCCATGTTTAAATATTTGAAGGGATATGTTGAAGATGGAGCAAGCTTTTTTTTGCTGCTGCACAGACTAGGACACAGAGCAATGGATTCAAACTACAGGAAAAGAGATTTCACCTAAACATCAGGAAGAACTTCCTGATGGTGAGAGCCATTCGACAATGGAGTATGCTGCCTCGGTGTGTGGTGGAGCCACCTTCCTTGGAAGTTTTTAAACAGAGGCAGTATGGCCTTTGGCTGGAGATGCTTTGAGTGTGTGTTCCTGCATGACTGGGGTTAGACTTGACGACCGTTGTGATCTCTTCCAACTCTATGATTCTAGGAAAAGAGATATCTTGGAGGTGTTTTGCCTTGGATTTATTTTACGGTACTTGAAATCAATAGTTAGAATCATAGAATCATAGAAATGTAGAGTTGGAAGAGACCACAGGGGCCATCCAGTCCAACCCCCTGCCATGCAGGAACACCCTCAAAGCACTCCCGACAGATGGGAAATAAATCACTAGGAACAGACAGCATACAAATAGATCTGTTTCAATCTACAGAGACATAATCTACTCTAGTTGCAACTAAAATCAGTCAACAAATATGGAAAACAGAAGAATGGTCCACAGATTGGAAACACTCAGTATACATTCGAATCCTAAAGAAAGGACACCAGGGATTGCAGTAACCACAGGACCATTGCATTAATTTCCAATGAAAAGAGAGTCATGCTCAAAATTCTGTAACAAAGACTTCTACCATACATGGAGCAAGAAATGCCAGATATCTAAGTTGGGTTCAAGAAAGGAAGAAGCTCTAAGGATTATATTGAAAACATATGTTGGATAATTGACCATACCAAAGAATCTCAAAAGAAAATCAGACTGTGTTTCATGTGTAGATCATAAGATCACCTCCAACGTTTCAGACATGAAGATCAGAACACACATGGCCAAAAAAATATCAGAATGTGGTCAAAAGAGTGAAGCCGGGCAACAAGAAAAAAAAGCTGTTAATGAGGAAGTGCACACAAAAACCATTATTATAAGCAGATAAACCCTGGAATGTGTGTACTGAGTTTAGGAAAACTTGAAGGGTGTTGGACCCAAATGAGCCCACTGGACAAAAGGCAAAACTCAATCCCCTTCTCTCCTCTCACTCCTTAAGAGTTAACCCAGTGCAAGCTGCTTCGGCACTTTAAAGTCAGTTGCAGCAACTGAAGTAAAACAAGAACAAAAAGAAGAGGAGAGACAAACAAGAACATTTTTAAAGCACCTGAGAATGTGGGACAGCAGAGGATTAATTAAGACCACCCTTGGGAAATTGGGACAGTTGGAGGATATGCTAAGGTTGCTTCCATTCACTGTTTTCAGGAACTCTCCCTATTTCGGGTGCTCTGTCCATAACAAATTACAGACAATGTTTGTCCATTGTTTGTCTGCTTGGTAGTATTCCTCATAAGGAAAAGGAAAAACAAACACCTCCCAGCAGACACAAGTAAATTTTGCACGAATGATGAATGCCAAATTGTACCTGCCTTTCCCAGGAGTCTCTCTCTGCCACACTGGTTTTTATTGAGAAATTAGACAATCCATCACAGTTTTGGCTCTTGTGCAAAGTAAAATAGGTTGCCAGAGAGCATATGTTACCCATAGCAGTATAATGACCATTTGGGAAGAAAAACAATGTTGATTGGTAACTGGAAAGTTACAGCATGGCAAGCGGTGACACTGACTATAAAATTTGTTCTCAATATCTTCCAGATATTCACACATCCAGAGAATTTTTGGAGAATATTTAACATTTGCAGAGAGCACTTCTGAGAAGAATTTGGAGTGCAGCAGGAATTAGTTTCTGAAATAAGCCGTGTTTGCGGTCAATATGTTGGCAGCAGCCAATGCAGTGTGCTAGTTCAAATACTGTCCAGTGTTACAAACATGTGAAACTCCAGTCTTCTACTCTGGGATGGGGTGAGGAGACTCAAAGATAAGATACTATTCTTCCTTCCATTGTCCCTACCCAACTGATTCCTCTGAAAAATTTAAAAAGGTCAGAATAACTGTAGAAATTTGTCACTATTCCAAATAGCATTAAGTAAAAAAAAACACACTTTTCTAATTACATATCTGAAGAGATCTCAGTTCTCAAGGAAACTCATAGAAACCCATTGTTCAACAGTAAAAGAATAATAGAAGGGTTTGAGTATAGGTAAGTGTAAAGGGTTTAAATTTCCAGGCGGATAATGCAGATAAAGTGTGTGGTGTGCCTGGAAAAGATAATTAATGTCATGTGAGAAGTAATAATGAAAATAAATATTGTAAATCTATGCAAGAAGCAAATTTTGTTCCAAGTTAAAAGGATGAGATTTAGTTTTAAAATTCAGTTGTAAAAGCTGGAAACCAGCCCTAGCCTTTTGCTTCAGTGTACATCAAGTGCAAAGGAGCAGAAGCAGGGTCACAGGAGAATTCCAAAAGAAAATCCTGTCCTTCAGCCTTCATCCTAGCTGATGGGACATTTTAATACCACAGAGTCATGTTTTGTTGCAAAATTCACACAGAACTGCAAGATAGGTATTTTATCATTTCCTCACCTGTACTGTTGCCCATAGTGCCCACAAGTTTCAGCTATCTGTAGGTACAGGTTGTTTTTGTTTTTTAATAGAAAGTTGCTAGGACAAAAATTGTTGTGAATGCTGAGATAAGAAGCACCCTTCTCCCTGCTCAAAGTGGATAGGCAGCAAGAGCATGTTCTCTTGGATCTATTTAGGAAGGACCAAACAGAGATACTGATGACACAACAGGCAAAGATGGAAAGATCAAGACCTGACTTTCACAAATTGCTCATTGTGAAGCTGTCATAAAAGTCATTCAACAATGCCCAGGACCAAAAAAAGATACAAACAAGGTATGCTAGAAACCTTTGAATTGTCCCTCACAGAAACCTGTTGCACAAATTCTACATTACATATTACAATAAATATACAATATTACAATAAATGTAAGAAGTGTGACATATTTTCCAGACATGGAATGAAAAGAACCCAGTCAAAGTGCAGAAGCCTCTTGACACCACAGACCTGAAGATATACATTGGCCTATCGTTCCTGATGGGGCTGTATCATGGCCAACGTGAAGCCTTGGATGAATTGTGGCCTCTAGTCTTGAGGTGATGCCATTTGAAAGCAATGAGGAGCCTGAAGAGATTTTTTAGACCCACAACGTGTTTGAGGTGCGACAACAGGAAAACAAAAATGAAATGCAGAGTGTAAATAAAGTGTAATACCTGTTCTAGCATTATTTGTATGCCAAGTAAATTGGGAAAATACTGCATAAAAGTGATGGTTCTGCAACACAAAATCATGATGTCATCTGAAGGGAGAAATTTACTAGGCAAACAGTCTGGTATATCAGGAGGAGCCTAGCTTAGTGATCATGTGGTGATCACCATATTTCCACACTGGACAAAATGGAGATCCCCCCCCCACTAGGCCCAAAGTGAGAGGTCTACTAATCAAACAGCTAATATAGGTTGGCACCATTTGCCATACCTCCCCTCAACATTAATCCAGCTGTAAGTCAATGGATAAGAAAAACAGGTATCACTGGGCCACACATAGGAAATCTGCTTGTCAGAACTACTGGAATATCCAGGTGACATGCTCTGGTTGCCTGTGGAGTGACTGGCACAAAGAATGGCCCTTCATCAGGGGACATTCTCCTCAAAACCCCTTACATGGTACCTTTACAGTGATGGCTTCCTGCTACTTTCCTTTAGGGTTTATTTCCATTTCCTAATTCTTGATTCCCTTCAAGGTATTTGTTGTTTTTTGTTTTCAATTGGAAATAACAGTAGTACCGTATTTAGGACACAGAAATTATGCTGGTAACACATTTTTCAGAAAAAGTTTGTCAGCCACACGAACCAAATTAATAGTGCATCACAAGAACTTTTTTTTTCTTTTTGGCTCAGGGTGTTTGGATATTATGAAATGTCCTTCATTCAGCAACCACAAACAGTGGTGTAGACATGGAGCATTTTTATCCACTGAAATACTTCAGAATTCCTATGGCATCAGAAAATAACACCAAAGGTCTTTCACTGCAGGCTTTTCTAGCCATACAGGTGAGGAAACAGAGGAAAACTCTTCTGTTTGGAGCATCTGGTGTCCATTCACCCCACCCCATTACGTGAACATGAAATGGTTGCTATTGGACAAGCAAGGAAGAAACTAGGCTTGTGAAAAGTCATATATGGAAATTTATACCAGTGGAGTCAAACTCAACAGTTCTACGATATCTGTATTAAGATGAAGCAAAATGTCACAAAAGTGTACCAAATCAAAAGCTTACATACTCTTATAACATTTTGTCTGATCCTAATACAGAAAGTGTGCAACAGCAGAATTCAGCTTCCAGCATTACCCACTTGAAGATTTGGACTTTTTTTGCCTAAAAATTAATTTGGACCCCTGCCCCACCTTGGACTAATGGCTGTCCTCTCCCCCTTATTCTTTTTGATGGTAATAATAGCAGTTAGGCATGGACTACTCTGGCAAGTCTAGGAAACAGATTTATACCCTTATAACCTTCCAGAGGCCACACATACAGCCAAAAATACCAGAGCGTGTGGTAGAAGTAGCGGGGAGAAAACTGGAAGTGGCCATAAGTCCAATTCTGGTTTTGGAAAACTGCTATCTTTTGCAAAACTGGACAAAATGTACCACACTGGAAACTACAAGTACTGGAAGTGCCAACAAGGAATAGGTACTTTTTACCATGTCTGGTGGACATGTCCAATTACATATAAATTTTGGACCAGACTACACATGGTGATATCAGAAATGCTTCAGATTAAATTTCCTTTAAATCCAGAATTTTACTTACTTAGCATGACAAATATTTTTGAAAAGAACACAGTAAAGAAATATTGGAGAATTCTCCTGTATATGGTCTCTATTGCGAGAATTTTGTTCGTTAAAAATTGGAAAAGCAGAGAAACACCTGATGTAGACCAATAGTTAACAAACTTAATGGAGATGAAAAATTATGATATTTTGACTCCTCAAATTAAGGATATATCTACTGATGTGATAAAAGAAGAATGGGCTCCAATTTTGGTTTATGTAAAGGAGAAGTGGAAAATTGAGATAAGATTTAAGAATGTATTGTTTGACTGATTGGTTGATGTACTTATCACTATAATTACGATGGATATCAATTATAGTACAAAATTTGCAAAACCAATTTATCTGAGTTATGATGGAAAGAGAGCAGATCATATCACAGAAAGAATTGTGTGTGGGGGGGAGATTTTGCAATAGAGGAATTTGGGAAATTTTACGATTATAGTTATCCAAGTAATAGGTAAAAGGAAGTCAAAAGGAGGTATGAAGCAGCAAGAGTATAAACAACATAGACAAACAGTGAGAGACTGCTAAAATATCAAGAATATTAAGAAGTAATATTTTAAGAATATCAGAAATAAGATAATGTTTATATTGCGTATATTGTGGATGCTTGCTTTCTCTGTATTTCCTTTTGTTTTTGTTTTAGGTATTTATTATATATTTTATATAAAAATAAATATAAGAAAAAAAGAAAAACTGCTATTTTTAATGTTAAACAGTGCAGGAAGGGCCTGCAACCTCTTTGAAAGGTAAATTGTTATTCCTGGAAGTTTCAGTACAGGGAACTGACACTTTATTTTGGACAGAAGAAGGGCAGTTTGGGAAGATGCTGAGAGTCACAAAAACAGTCTTGGGGAAAGTCTTCAGTTTTGCCCATCACTAGTCTATATTAATGGGGATTCATTTTGAACAAAGTATTCTCCCATATTAGTGGCTGGATAGAACCAGGAAGAATCTAACATAGTGGTTAGTCCAACTCCCCTCCACTCACAGTAGAGTAGCCTGATTGTACAGCGTTTACAGTGAGTGTGTAAGCTGGAGGATTATTGAAGTTGTCAGCCAAAACAGCAGTTTTTCCATGCTCTGAAAAACATAGATTTTGGCTAGGTCTCAGCAATCATGGTAAACATAAGACCAGTTCAAGATGGTTTCTCCAGCAGAGATCACTGCCTTTCTTTGAACGTCTTCCTTTTTATTCCAGCAGTGGTGGGCAGAGCCTAGAACACCTTCCTGACAGCAGAGCACAGACAGAAGATACACAAATGCTTTAGAATTGTTCTCCTTTGGGTAAATTTTATCCTTTTTGATATAAAGGGGGAAAAAACTCACAAATGTCTACTGTAAACACATGAGCTTTTGTTGTTACAAAAAGGACAATTCATCCTGTCTGATGTACAAATGCCACACACACGTCACTTCTTTTTCCTCTGTCAGTATCTCAGTCTCCTTTGTCTTCATTTTTCTTTCGGCCTGTTCATGAGGCCTGTTACCATAACTACCATCACCATCACCACCACCACCACCACTACTACTACTTGTAAACCTAATTCTTCCTGCTCCTCATGTCATTTGGCTGCAGTGGAAGACAGAAGGGGAAAACATGAGAAATGCTCTTCAAATTCTTTCCTGTATTATTTGCATCTTGAGTTCTCAGATCTTCTGTGGTCATAGTCAAAGGAGGAGAAATCTCTTGGTGACAGTGCTGTCTTGGACAGTGGATTTATATTTGCTTTTCTCATTTGTTTCACTTGGTGTTTTTTTATTCAAATGGCATATTTTGTTACAACTTAAACGTATCATGCTTAGTGACAATACTGGAGGCTGTCCTTTCTAACATGATCAAGGCCCGTCATTTAGGCATCACAAGAAGTTTTGGCCCTGAAATCTCAGGGCTGGGGATACTCCTACTCTAGCAATTCTATTTGCAGCTCTTAGCTCTGCTTTCAGGTTGACCTACCGATGATGAACTCCTGCATTTCAGCTTCTTTGAGCCTTCTTCTTTGACAAGTGGCTGCTGAGGTCCAGTTAGATATTTCAACTAGGCCTCCTAGCTTTGAGGAAATGATGCAGTGGTATGTGCTCTATCTGCACTGGTACTTTCCTTTCCTCTGTGTTCTGTTTTTGCCTTGTTAAAAATATCTGTTGGACTCTATTGGAGTTATGGGTTTAGGATGGTGTAACTGACATTTTCTGGGGATGGTCCAGAAATCCTATAACAGAAAGTCTGGCTTGGCCAAGTAAACTGGAACATACTTTTGACAATTAACTGAATGTAACATGATTCAACTAGGGTCAATTGAATCTAAAGTAGAAAGCAACTGAGGCCTTTTCCACACTGGGCAAAGGAATCACCCTGTGCTGCTACTCACCGGACCTTTCAGCTCCTCGGTCGGTCCATGGCGCTCCGGAGCAGTGCGTACTCGTCAATAAGCACTGCTCCGGCGTCCCAAATGGTGGCTTCCGGTTGGTCGAGGGTCTCGACCAACCACTGAAGCTCGCCAGCCTGAAGCCTGCCCCCGGGCAGATCGCAGGCTCGCATTGGTGCACGCCTGCAAATCTGTGTAAGGGGGCAAGCTCGCAGTGGCGCGCTGCTTGCTTTTGAAAGACCGAAAGAAACAGGTCTTTCAAAAGTATGCTGGAGAACCACTTGGGGTCGTTCCAGACCAGACTGAGGTATGGATCTACCTTAAATAGGTCCGACCCAGTCCGGTCCGAGGTGCAAACGTCCTCCTTGGAGGATGGACTGCACCGATTCAAAAACCCCATGTGGAAAAGGCCTGAGTTAGCCAGAAAGAGCTGAAAGCAGCAGAGCATTTTCTTTGCAGGAAATCCTATGTCACAGTGGGTTCACCTAGAAATCTGATGTGGAACTGGATGGGGTGTTAATACTGTGAACCTCCATTTTATGTGCAAACTGCATACATGTGTAAATAAATTACAACCAAAAGTGCTATGCACTTCGCTTCTCACAGAGGCAGAACCATGGAGAAGTGCTGATACCCCTGAAGCCAATCCCTGCTTGGAAGTGGGTATAAATGCATAATGTTACAGTTGCCTTTCTTCAGGGCTCAGCTCTTGAGATTGAGGAACAGTCTCACCACTTCCAGCATCAGGGCATGGGCACAGATCCCAAGGCACCTGGCAGTAGTCCATAGCCTCAGGCTGCCTCTTATATAGCATCTCCTTATGGTATATTGGGGAAATGTTATCTCACTATAGAGTCAATGTGATGTAGTGGTTAGACAGCAAGACTGGGACTTGGGAGAATTGATTCCTGTCCCCTTGGAGCCATGAAAGTCATTGGATGACCTTGGACCTTTCACTCTCAGCTTAACCTACATCCCAAGTTTGTTGGGGGGATGAAGTATTCAGAAAGCAACCTTGAAGAGAGGCAGAATATAAATGTAAGAAATAAATATAGGGCATGTTTTAAATATATCCTTACCCAAATGCCCTCATGACTTTTAAACTGATAGAGGACTTGAAATGGCAGAGTTTAGCATACAGAAAATTCTGTAGTACTGTAATTATCTGGTGGATGAGTGGGGGTGGGTCAAAGGAATCAATCTTTTATTTTTGATATGAAAACTGGGGTGTTACAAGTGTGTTCTATACTCATCTGTGAAATGTTGGAAGATAGGCAGTGGGAGAAGAAAGAAAGGAGACAAAATGTGAAAAACGAAAACAGGCTTGCGTGGGCTCACAGCAGAGCAGAGTGATTACCACCCTTTGTATTTTTAATAACTTTTATTCAATATTTCACAAGAAGTATTGGTATTTTGTATAGAGGAATCAGAAGGTAAAGCATTCTTCATTTCACAAAGGTACATTTTCTAGGGCCCCCTTGCACAGTGAAGAGTTAGATGTTTCTGCACATGCTTTTTTCATTTTAAACTTCATTGTATAATACCGAAGAAGGGAACTCTCACATCAGGGCAAACACACAAATCCTCTTTTTGTAAGAATTTTAGGGAAGAAAAAAAAGGGGGGACAGAAAGAAAACTGGAGGCAGTGGGGAATAAATTCCAGACAGATTGGCAAAGCTAGTTGCTGTGCAGTCACAAACACCAAAGTAGTTCTGTAATGGTGAGTGGGAAATCATCTTGCTCCTTAAACTCCAACACACATTTGATCTACCGGAAAAGATAAGTGCGCTTGGAAAGTTACTTTTAAAATGTAAGTTACCATTATAGTTCAAAGGCTCAAAGTAGTCAGACATATCCATTACTATCAATACTATATATATATATGTAATATATATACTTTATATGCAATTTTTAAAAGTGACTATTTATTTTTAAAAGTGACTATTTACTTTTGGTTTTCTCCAAGGTAATTAAAATTATTGCTTTTTTGTTACTTTAAACCGTAACAACATTGGAATACATGGTCTGGTGAGGTTGTATCCCATATCTATAAAAATAACATTTAAAAGTTCTAGTTCTTTGTAACTCGTTATTTCCAAAGTCTTACAAAGTTAAGTCTTACAAGGACAGGATCTCAAAGGTAAAAGAAAACTGAACACAAAGTGACTTCTGCTCACTTTCTGTTGTTAAAAAAGGGCCTCTACTGAGCCTAAAATGGACCAGGGTGGCCTAAAAATTGGCAAAAATATCCCCCATGCCTGCTAGAGGGCATTTGAAGGTAAAAAAATGGGGCTTTTGTGAGGGAATACAGAGGGGAATGTGACCTTCCAAGTTCCCCTCTAGTCTTCCACAGTTGTTCAAACTGTTATAAGGCCTGATCATATAATTTACTCTAGCCCATGTCTGTGCAAAAGCTTCCTAGTATATTTATCTGGCTGATTAACTTGCAATTTGTTTGCTTGGCAGAATTTTGTATTCCCCAGATCCTTGTCTGACAGATTTCAAGCACCCTGTTCAAGGCCTGGTCTGGTGTAAAGTCCCAAAGGAGAAGTGATAGAGAACTAGCAAAGCTCCTTCTCCCCATACTTTAAATTCAAAACTGTACTGTATTGTGCCCTGTGATGGCCAATGCATCACTGAGGGGGAGAATCATCTCTGGCTTTAAAAGAGATAACCAAGCTGCTGAACCCTATCACCAGCAAAGGTTCAGCACTTTCTTGCCTTCTTTAAAATTTATTCTGAAACCTCAGAATAGACTCATTGTCCCACTGACATATAAGCCACCCTCTGCCATTGAGTATACCCAGAACGCTTTGACATCTAATATTCTTCAGGGGCAAAAAGTAATGGGGGCAGAAATCACCAATATGCAAGAATTAGTAGAATCAGCAGTTTTCCTGATATCTGCTGGGAGACTAACTCTGCTAAGCACAGGGTCTCCAACAAATTCCTGATGCGCCTTGCATATGATTTCAGAGGAAGGAACAAGGGAATCAGCAATGGACTATAACCCTGGAGAACAGGATTTGATTCCCTCCTTGGTCATGGAAACCGACTGGATGCTCTTGGGTGCATCACACACTCTCAGCTCTGGGCCCCAGAAAACACCATGATAGGGTTGCTGTAAGTCAGAAGTGACTTGAAGGCACATAACAACAACAACAAATTGAAGGCACATAACAACAATAACAAATTCAGGAGAAAAAAGTAATTATTAGGCTGCAGACTGCTGATGTCTTCCCTTTAATTCAAATACTACTTTTGTAGTTATTCACATTGTGGAATGAATAACTGGATTCAAATCCCTACTCTGTGATGAAGCTCACTAGGTGACCTTGGGCCAGTTGCTCTCTCTCAGCTTAACCTACCTCAGAAGTCTATTGGGAGGAAGTGGGAAGGAGGTGCATGTGTGCTGCCTCCCACTGTGAAGGAAAGACAGGATATAAGTGTGACAAATAAACAAATAGTGCATAATTAATTGATATTTTGCAGCAGTTCAGTATGTGTCTCTTGTGGCAAATTGCACCCTTGGGAGAGGTGGGATTTAATTTTTTTTTTAAAAATGATGCAAAGTGGAAGGGTTAAGGTTTTCTCTCTTAGTGCTGTAGCAATAATTTGACTCCTTTTATCTGGTTGCTTTGATGTATAAGCAAGAAACAAACAATAATATTGGGAAAAATCAAGGATTCTCTATGTCACATCCACCTTGACTTGAAATAAAGTGACCTACTTGAAATGAAATCGACAACTGCCCCAGAACCTCCTTTTTGCTTAACCAATAGCATGGGGGCTGGAATCTGAGGAACTGCTTTTTTATGTGCTAGACTGGTGAGGCATGTCATACTGAGACTCTGCAGCCACTCCCTACTTTCATGTCTTTTGCTTTGTACTGGGAAATGGTGAAATATAGGCCCTTTTCGCATTGAGGCTTCTCGTGCGAGCGGGGAGAGCGGCTCGCGCAAGAAGGCTCGTCCGGGAGGCTGCTGTTTTCCCCCTCGTTCCTTCCGCAGGCGAAGGAATGAGGGGGAAGCAGCAGCCTCCCGGACGAGCCTTCTCGCGTGAGCCGCCCTCCCCCGGCGAAGCAGGAGGCTGGCGCGAGCCGCCCCCCCTGCGCGAAGCAGGAGGCTGTCACATCCGTCCCCCCCGCTCGCGCAAAGCAGGAGGCTGGCGCATCCGTCCCCCCGCTCACGCGAAGGAGGCTGTTGCGTCCGTCGCGCTAGCGCCCCGCCCGGGCAGAAGGAAGGAAGCGCGACCCGGCCGCCTCCCCGACGCTCCGCACAGGAGGTAAGTGTGCGTGGGCGCTGGGAGCGTTGCGCGAGCGCGGGTGATTTTCGCTTTGAGGCAAAAATCAAAAAACCCGTGATCGCGCCGCTGCAGCCCCGCGAGGCTCACGGGGCTGTCGCGCGACAGAAAGCCCGTGCGAAAAGGGCCATAGGTAAAGCTGATATGAGCTTGCTTTCTACATTCTCTTCTGGAAATTAGGGATGGGCCAACTGAATCCTTGAATCCTCGAATTCTCAGCAAGGATTCAAGATTCATGAATTTGAATCCCTGTGCAAAAATAGGTGAGCTGAACCTTTCAAATCCACCAACACCAGGTGTTTTTTTTTTAAAGTACTGTTTAAAAAAAGGTTTTAAAAGTTTAATTTTTTTAAAAAAGTTTCTTTTTAAAAAAGGATTTGAAAGATTCGAGATTCGTGAGATTTGTGGATTCCCAGCACCTTCCAGGGGGAAATTCTGGATTTGTCCCATCCCTACTGGAAATATTAAGTTCAGACTTTTATCATATTTTCTGAATGACCAAAGATTTGTTGAACATTCATTAAAATATCATATTGGTTTTGGATATCAAATGGCATTTGATTTCAGTACTTAATAGTTTGGTAGCTGACATTCCCTGGTATTTAACAGTATTTTCAGTACAGTGATACTGTCATTTCATGTCTAACAGTATTTCATTCATAGGCACATAGCATAAGAGTACTGACATGCAATGGTACTTCGTATCTGACAGTTTTCCACATCTGATATAAAAACATTTGACTATATCTAGTATTTGATTCTTGGTTGTTTTCATTCCAAAATGGAATTATTTGAAGTATGTGCTGCTGAAATTGTGACTATTAGAAAACAACAGTTGGCATTCATATATAGCACTTCAGTGCATTCGAAGCACTTCATGTGTTCTACAGTGTTCAAGTGCTTATTTTGTAATAACCACATGAACTGGTTCAGTATTTCCCCCCAACTTTACAGATAGGACACCGAGGCCATTTCCACACTAGACTGTTATAGTGCTATGATTCCACTTTAAACATCCTATGGAATCCTGGGGTTTGCAGTTTTGGGAGGGGCCAGCCGGCCCCCTCCCAAAATCTGCAAACCCCAGGATTCCATAGGATGTTGAAAGTGGAATCATAGCACTATAACAGTCTAGTGCGGAAATGGCCTGAGAGTGTAACCCCAGTCATGGTTATTGAGGAGTAAGCCCATTGTGCTTAGGACTGCAAGTGGAGAAAGGCAACTTATCTAATGTCATTCAAGGTGTGCATGATAGAGATAAGAGTGACACAAGTACAGTATAGATATGTATGAGTGTTCACATTCATTGTCTTTCAATACCCGACTAATTGAGAAACTTCACAGGGACTGGCCTACTGTCACAATGAGACAAGTGTTTCAAACGGCTGATGGTGGGAGGGGAGAATAGCAGTGGTGTCCATTCTATTTGAGACTCCTGAACTTTCATCTTTCTTTGAAGACAGCAGGAATGCTGATGCCCACGTGGAAGGTCAGCTGCGGAAGCCCTGGAACATATCATGCTTCAGTGCTGTTTATATAATAACCCAGGGCAGAAACTTATAGCACATTAGGAGTGGGGGAGATTCTGGTGTGGAATAGTATTCTGGTTTCGTTGTTGACACGCATATATATATGCCTCAGACTCCTCCCTAAACTGCAAACCTCAGGATTCCATAGGATGTTGAAAGGGAAGTAATAGCACTGTAACAGTCTAGTGAGGAAATGGCCACAGAGTGATATTTGATCTGGCTACTTCTCCAGTGGCAGTTTACTCAATGAAAAAGGAATGGGCTGAGCTCCATACTGCCAAAAGAACTCAGCACAGTGAAAGTGGGGAGGAAAGGGAGGGGGTAATAATCCATGGGTCCCTGCTTCTATCACTGGTATGTCCATTCCCCTGATGTTGATTAAATATTTTGTTTAGACATATCCTTTGTTTAAATATTTTTTTATGATTGGTATCTGTATCTGTGTTTGGTATTTTGGGGGGTTGTAAGGTGACTATGTCACTGTATTTTGTAAACAATTTTATTTTTGTTCAATTGATGGTCTTTGGCTAACTAATAAAGTGGATATGTGTGTGAGAGAGACAAAGAGAAGACAATGCTGTGTACCCCACACAGCTTCTCCTTTACCTCTTAAATGAGCCTGCTGCCCCTCAGGAGTCGTGGATCGTGTTTTTCCATTTCCAGGGCTGAAGAAAAACCAGGTAGCTTCAATACAGGGAAAAGAATTGAAAGGGCTGCCATCGTGTCCTTTGCCTCAGGCAGCCCAATGCCTTGGACTATCTTAAGTAGCCAAAAAAATCAGAAGTACTCAACTTTTGATATATGTGTTCAGATTATAAAAACTGAATTTCATTTCTTAACATTCAGCTTTAAAATAGAATTAGTAATGCTGAATATTTTGTAGCTTTTTTCTTTGTAGGGGGCAAACTTTTGCAACAGTTCAAGCAGCAGATGCAATGACTTCTGGATAAGCTGATGCTCACACTGCCCTGTGGGAGCATGTCCTTTCAATAATGATAAATCCCAGTCACGGTGTGGCCTTAAAAGGAGGCCTGCTGGCTCCACCCCTCTCTACCTACGGCGCGACCCTTGTCGCGCAAGTAACTGTGTGGTTTCCTCTCATGGGAGGCCGGCAAAGGCGTCTCCCCCCACCAGATACGGCATGGCGCAGTCGAAGGGGGGAAACGAATTCTCACATGGAGTCATCCTGCAAAAAGCACTTCCAAGTGCTGTCTGCAGGTAACTAGAGAAATTGTAAGTTGAGGCAAAATACATTCTAAGGGGACAGATTTTTGTTCTGCCTTCGCGTGGAACTGATGTATTTAAAAAAGAGCTAGCTCACTGTGGATCTTCCTGATTTCTGCATGCACATGCCCCATGGACATTATTAGCAGCAGTGGCAATACAGTGGGTTACCCGCATGCCCTGCTCCCCACTTGACTACACACTCTCCCCATCGTATTATATCTGAACTCCCTTCCCTCATATCTCAAGTTCCCTCTGGTGAATTGGCTTAGTCATATTCTTAATTAACTGTGCCAGTGCGAGCTCTATTAGGTATTAAATGTTTGTCACAATCCAATTAAAAAATCCATCTCACTGGGGCAGGTTTTTCCAAGCCATTGCAGATTGATGTGACGTGTTTACAATCTTTCCTTCTTCCTTCTTCTTCAGAGGAAAGATAGGTGCAGCTGGCAGGCAAGGAGACCAAGTGGAGACAGATGCGAGAGGCAAGTGATAGGTTTCATTTTCCTTCACAGGTCAACAAAGAAAAATACTCTTCTTCATACTTATCTGAGATTTCCATCTCCATTTTAGCCACTGAGTATCTATGAAATGGCAGTTGTATACTATCAGAGTTTGCTTGAACTGTGGAAGAGTTGAAATAAGGCTGACAGATAAGTTAAATAGACAGGTGAGCTGGCAAGCAAGGAAGGCCCTGGCCCTGAGCCTTTGTATATGGCATCTTTTAAGTAACAGCAGTAGCAGCAGCTTCAAGGAAAAGTCAGTCCAGTCCCCAGTGCCAATAGAGCCACAAGCCTCTTCTCCAAATGTGGTACCCTATCCACTGAACTCTCCAGACCTACTGCTTCTTCAGACTTTCCAGACTCTGGAATGTGGATCTTAGAGTTGCCCAATGAGCAGAAAAGCCTTGAGGAACATTCCCCACTTCAGTTGCTGCAACTATAAACCTCACTCACTGACAGAAGCCAATAATACATACAAAGGCACTTAAAAGATGGGCAGACCCTGCACCTGAAGCCGAGAGACTTTCGAATGGTTCCTGGCCAGACTGTAAACCCTTAATGCTTGCTCTGGGCCAGTGCTGAGTTACTTGCCTGAGCCACCTTGTTTTACTTTTAGGGAGGGACATGTGGTTTTTACACCTACCCACTAGATCAGCACTTAGGCCATTTCTGCACTGGACTGTTATAGTGCTATTATTCCACTTTCAGCATCCTATGGGATCCTGGGATTTGCAGTTTGCTCAAAGGCTCCTCCTTCAACTGCAAACCCCAGAATTCCATAGGATGTTGAAAGTGGAATAATAGCACTATAACAGTCCAGTGCAAAATGGCCTTACAGTCTTGCAGAAGTAGTCCTGTCACCTGCTTCTAATCAATTGTGTCTTACAGATAGCCTCTTGCTGCTTGCACCCTTGTGGTGCCAGGAACTGTTGCAGTTTAATTTGTTCTTTCCCATTTGTCAGTATTTCCAAAATGAACCTCATATTGGTTATTTCACTGTTTTAGAGGGCAATAATATTTGTCTTCTTAGCAAAGATAAACATTTTTCATTACTTTATTACTGGCAATTTTAGCATTTTCAAATTGTTTTAATTAAATTTTGTAATAAATGAATGAATGAATGAACAAGAAATGTTATAAATGCTATGACAGATACTTACATTCTATTTGTATAGGTTTTTTTTTTTTACATTCTTCAACAGTGTTTTAGAAACCATCATCATGTCGCTTCTAGACCATGTCTTATGTACCTCTGAATAATAAGTAAATTCTTTTGTATTTCCATATGGATGATGCCATACATCCATTAATGATAAATCCTCTAACAGCTCAAAAAAGGCTTTTGGAAGTTTCCTCTGTGCTGATTTTTTTTTAATCTCTTAATTCTATTTGTATAGTTAAGGTTGTCGCTTCGGTGATGTTCAGTTTTCTTTTGATCTCCTGGCTACTGATTTTTCATTGTGGCCATCTTCTTACTCTCACTAGTTTGGCCACACATGTGATCTTGGTGATGGAATCACAACACTGTATTTGACAGGATGACCTCACAAATCCCTGGGAACAGTTCATATGAATTACCACAGTCAGTAAAATGAAACCACAAATAAGGGTAGGTGAGGGCTATGAAACTGAGGAAAAATGGTGCTCAGAAGGAACAAAAGTAAAAAAAAAATGATTTTTTTTAAATGTAGGTATCTTTTTTCAGTATTTCTGCATTAAACTGGATATTCAAATTTTGAATACGATAATTTACAGTTTCAACAAAGGTTTCGTATACATATAACAACATTTTCAAAAACCCCAGCAGTTTCTAATATTATATAGTTAGAGGAAGTTTATTGTCTCTTTTCCTCCATGATATAACATTTCCACATAGCAAAGGCTGGGGAAAGGTAGCAAGTTATCAATACTAAAGAAGGGTGTTTTAGAACAACTCACAAAATTACAGCAGGAAAAAACAGCCCTCTTCATGCACAGAATGGGACTGTGAGTCTGGAATGCTAGTCCCACCTTGAAATATGTAGTACTGCCTCCCCTGACCCAACACCTATGATCTCGGTATGGATGTCTGCAAAGGAAAGTCTACATGTCTAGGTCTCTGTGTCCATAGGCTTTCCCAAGTCTTCTGGAATCCCAACTGTGCAAGGCTGCAGAATGCACAGGAGGCAGACATCTATATGCACAGGTTGTCCTTCGAAAATGTTCCTGATTAATGTGTGTACTTCAGGAGAAGGAGTGGGGATGCACAATCCAGGAGGGGGGCTAGCTATGTCACTCCAAAGTTCTGCTCCATAAATATTGCCCTTTCCCCTACGAGGCCAAGATCAAGTCAGCATGAGTGTGGTGGACTCCTAACTAGCGCTTACCGGTGATGAATAGACATAGCAAATTCAACATTGTAAAGAAGTACCTAGTACAGTTTTAGTACACATACCAGGAAAGCTTGGTTCGGCCATTACTATGGTTCACACACCATGAGACGGAGTGAAAGAACACTTTGTTTCAGGTTGGTGATGAGTGATGAGTTTCTTTTTAAATGGACCAGGGCCATACTAATGACCAAACTGGAATCTTCTAGAGGCTAGACCGGGTTGCTGAACTCCTAGTTGTCTATCTCAGTCAGATGTTAGCTTTTGTATTGATCAAGGAAACAAGGAGTTGAGAAGCATTTTTTTTTCTGCTATGGAGCTGTTATTTCTGTCCATCATTGTCTTTTACCTATTATTCTTCCACAGGAGTGGATATCCTTTCTATTCTGTGTGTAGAGAAGGCAGAAGAACAGGCACTCCAAACCTCTCCTGATTGCACTATTTATTTATTATTCCACCATTATCACCCTGTTGCCCATCTGTCTCCTCTCTATGGCATGACTGCCTTGGTGTGCCCATGTGAGACTCATAATGTTCATTGCCTTTCTGTCATCCCTTTCAGCCTCTGCCATCTTCTATATAGCAGCAAGGGGTGCGGGGAGAGGAGATGGACCACTTTCACACACTATATTCCAGAAGATGGTGTTCTATTGATCTATATAATGTCATTCTGCCCCTTTTCCATTCCCTCAGTACATCCCAAATTGTGCTTTGGGTTGCCAATCATTTTTCTCTTTCCTCAAGTACAGTTAATTTAAGACCTCATCTATGTGGATTACTCCTTGCCTGGCATCTGTAGCACTAAATTACATCTGCATTATATTACTCTGTTTCCAGCTTGCATTAGATGTCCTGTGATATTCCTCATAATTCTCCACAAACATGGATGTCCTGTATAATTCTACGCTTTTGCCTGCACTCCTGAGACATCTTGCTGTTAGCCCTGTAATGAGAACCATCTCTGATTCCTCTCTTTGATTTTGGATTGTCTTCCTCCCTTCCTCTTTCTGCTAGTTTCATTGCAAACCACTGAAAAACTTGTTGAGTGCCCCGAGGTGACAGAGACTGTTATCCTCTAGCTTTTGTATGTATAGTAAAAGAAGTCCTTCAAGTAAAGTTGCCCCTGAAATTTTGCTTAAAGCTAAACTCAACAGAGTAGGCAGGGTTTCTCCTCAGGCAAAATATCTGAAGAACTTTGAGGGATGTCAAAAGCATTTTGATAAGACAGGCAGGTGTGCGTAGAGAGAGAGAGAGAGAGAGAGAGCTATGAAGGATGAATGAGAATTTTGTTTCAGTTTGGTGATGGTAAGAATTTACTAAAATTTGCAAATTTCTTCATATTCAGCATGACAAAGAGGTTTTGAAAATTCAAGCATGGGAGAAACCAAAGTTGAGCGATTTCTCCATTCAGGCATAGGGCTTTGCATACTTAACTCTTCAAAGTCTGTGCTGACTTAGGCCATTTCCTCACTAGACTGTTATAGTGCTATTAATATATTAATATAGTGCTATTAATACCACACAGGGGTATTAAAACGGTGTAGCGCGACCTCTGACGGAGGTCGTCTACACTGTAAAATGGATTGGGGCAGATTACTTTTGCGTAGTTCCACACCCCAATCCGCGCTAGGGCACCCGGAAGTGGCGGCGCCGCGTGCTTTTTGAAAACCACTTTTCAAGTGGTTTTTAAAAAGCACGATTGTGCAGCCACGTCGCAGCGCCCGGTGTGAATTTGCAGGCACACGCAAGGGCATGCCTGCAGATCTGCCGGGGGTGGGCTTTCCAGCTGGTGAGCTTCTCTGGTTGGTGGAGAGCCTCCGCCAGTCGTAAGCCGCCATTTTGGGCCCCGCAGGACACCGTGGGACGCCAACGAGTGTGGAGCAGCAAAAACGCGCTGCTCCACGTGGCGACGGACTAAGGTAAGCTCTGTTTCAGGACGTCTCAGGACATTTTTCCCTTCCCATGTGAAAAGGGCCATTATTTCACTTACAACATCCTATGGAATCCTGAGGTTTCCTGAAACTGCAAACCCCAGGATTCGATACGATGTTGCAAGTGAAATAATAGTGCTATAACAGACTAGTGCGGAAATGGCCTTAGGGTTGCACCCTAAGGTACACAGGAACACAGCATAACTTTCCCCATGCTCATGATATCTGTACCTATTAAACAATGAAGGTGCAAATGGGAGAAATGCTCATTTCCATTTATGTTTTGAAGAATTTACCAAAAATCATCTATTTCTTCACATTTGAGGTAGTTAAAATAAATTCAAACATGAGAGAACCCCAAACTGACAAATTTTAGTAGGTTGTGCATTGGATTTGGATGAATCCTGAATGCTGAACTGGTTTAAGTCAGAGAGATTTCAAGATTCATCTGCAGGAATGCGCAGGCTTTTCAAATCAACCTCTCCTCTCTACATACTGGCATCCCGAAGCTTTGTGAGTAGTTTGGACAGAAAGGCAGAGAGAGGCAGGAAGTGAGTCTACAAAAATTGCAACATCTCTTGCCATGTTTCCTGTGTGAAGAAAACATGAGGGTGATGTGAAGGGGGTGCGAATGGGACTGACAGGTCTAATCCCAGGGAATGATTTTACCACTTCTCTCCAATCACAGTTCTTTGCAGGTGGGACATTGAAGTAATATATCAAGCTGAGTGATATATCAATACAACAATATGAGTGGAAATGGCTAGGCTATGGTACTATTTATGAAGTTTTTGGCTTGTATTTCATATTAGCGCACATCCTACCTATTCACAAACCATTTTTTCTCCATAGTCCAACCAATCTTTTCCAGTCCAGAAATATCCTAAAATCCTCCATGTTTCTTAAAATCCAATCCTCATTACTTTTGCTTTATTCTGTTGTTTTGTTTCAGTCTGTCTTTTGTACTAATTGTTTTTGGTAGGTGTATATTGGCAGTGTCACTTCCATATCTTCAGTTAACTGTCACCTTTAGTTTTGGTGCCACACGCTGTAGGCCTGATTTTCTGGTTTTGCCTCTGTACATCTTTAATCTCTTGCTACTGTAATTCTTCACTTCTTTCTAACTCTATATTTTTGCGGTGTGTGTCTCTATGAATGTGTTTTAAAACCATGCACACGAAGGCCATTTCTGCACTATTTCTGTTACAGAGCTATTATTCTACTTTCAACATCCTGTGGAATTCTGGGGTTTGTAGTTTCCTGAGGCCAAAGAGCTCTCTGGCAGAGAATTCTACGTGCCCCTTCCTAAACTGCAAACCCCAGGATTCCATAGGATGCTGAAAATGGAATAATAGCACTATAACAGGCTAGTGTGGAAATGGCCATACACAGAGTATATAATGTACGTTTTGTTGTTAACTATTGTGAAGTCAGCTTTGAATTATGGTGCCCCTAAAAATAAGAGATTTCCATGTCACCCTGTCATCAACAGCCCTGCTCAGGTCTCGCAAACACAGTGCTGTGACTTCCTTGATTGAGACTATCCATTCATAAAGCATTCTTCCTCTTTTCATATTGTAGTAAAACCATTCCTGAATGCTTTTTGCCACAAAACGTTTACCACAAATAGTTCTGGCTCTGGGAAAAAGGAGATGACACTTCAACAGGACTGCAACCATCAATTAATTAATCAAATTGTCATTGATTATAACTGACTTAATATCTGCACCTATATTTCTGTAGTGTTACATCTTATCTACTGTATCATTAAATATGCCCACAAAATCACAAGCAGAAGGAGGCAAAACTTTTTATTCCCATCTCCCAATCAATCTTAAAGGCTCTGAAGGCTGGTCAGTGATGTCAGCTTATTCACTGCATGCTCCTTGCTCGGCTGGAAGGAACGTGAAGCCATAACCAGTGAGGAGATGGTAGCAGAATAGCAACTGATAAAAGGAGCAACAGTAATGAACAATCAAAGGTGAATATTTGAATATTTAAGGAGTTTGGGTGAAAATGTCCCTCTTATCATGAAGCACTACTTTACAACCTCCAAAAAAAAAAAAAAAAGGCAAACATTTAGTGAATCTCCAGCTATAATATTATCTAAAGCATGTAACACCAAGGACATCATTGACACATTTTGTAAAGCAAAATAAAACATACCATCATTCCCTAGGACATTGTGTGTGTTGGGGTGGAGGGGAAATGACCGTGGCAAAGAGTCATCCCCCAAAAGGGATCTCTGCTATGGCCACTACAGCAGCAAAAATAGAACTGCGGGAAAGACCCATTGCATCCATCAACACTCAGCAAGCAGTCCCTCAATATTGAAATGTACCAATTCCCTCCTGAATATAAATCTCTGAAAAACTTCTGACATTTTCCACCTCTGCTTGGGTGGTGAATTTTGGGGAGGTTGGTTTGCTGAGCCATAGAAGGAATGAAAAAAAAAAATACCATTCATCTCAGTAGGGTTCATGCTGTAGAAATTGACAGTAAATTGTTCTTCCTGTCTTCTTTCCACAAAAAGAAACTCAATAGCATCTCCAGGCAATTTCTCCCTATGCCTAGGCAACAGCTAGGAAGTGTTTTGTGAATGCCTGATCTAATCTGCTCGCATTTGAGTCCACACTTATTTTCCTACTTGTAATGGCTCTACTGAAACACTTCAGAAAATAAGAAAGATATTGTAATCTTGAAAGTAGTGCTGTAACATAAACATGTGTAGTCTCTGCAGTGTTTTTCATAAGGCACATGTTCTGAACATTAGCATTATCATTTGATTTTTGAGCTGTGCTGAAAATACAGCTTTCAGTAGTATGTCAACATGGGCACTCACTCTAAAAATATTGATATCTTCCATTGCGTAGCCCTCACTCTTGAGTGCCCTTGATGTCATCATTAAATAAGTATATTAACTAGGCTATTTTGCATTATTTTGCATCATGTTCCCTGAATTATTGCAGATGGAATCAGATAATCCATGTGACTAACTCAGGAGAGAGGAAGAAAAGGAATGTATGAGAAATGATACTTTTTTTTAAAAAAGTTGTCAGTAGAGAGGCCTATATACACACTTAGACAAAGTTGCTTCTATAGACCTATACTCCACCAAAAGAGAAATTTTGGGATTCTTTGCAAAGGCACAGTGGGATTATGGATGATGCACTCTGCATATATATCTTGGTAGCACAAGAACAGAAGACATATAGCAGGGATGGGCAAAGTGTGGCCTGCAGCCCACATGCAGCCCTAGACCCCACTTTGGTGGTTCCTGAAGCCCCCAACTCCCCATGTTTTGGGGGGGGGGAATCAGTGCAATTTGCATACAGCTTCTGCACACAAATCAGGCAATCCCCATGCCAACACATGGAAACATGTGAGGGAGGACTGGAATTGGCACCAATGCATTTGCCCACCCTGGAATATGGATTGAAACAGTCAAGTTTATGGTACTACAGATCTTTACAGAAAGGGAAACATTAATGTAACCCCTTTAACACTGGACTAGCAGCCTATTTCTAATAACAGTGACATAGTGAAAGACAATGGAGGCAGAGCGTTATATTTTGCCAAATAAGGAGTAGGAAGGTGGTGGTTGGAAGTCAAAGAGCAAATGGCTCAGAATGCCTGAAATTTAAGTGGCACGTGATAGGCCAAATGAGAGGCAGAAGAGAAAGATACAGAATGAGAACAGGAGGAAGGAAGAAAAACAAAATCCAAGTGATGTCTTAGCCCATTTCCAAGGAACACTAAAGGGCTTTCCTTCCTAGTCAGGTCATAGTCACTTGGAAACCCACAGTGAGCAATTCTGGTCATGAGTATGAGATATAATTGCCTTGTTTCATAAACAAACATTCAGAGGGTGAGTCTTGCTCTGAAATTGATACAGGTCACCACAGGTGGTGATGTGGGGAATCACACAGTGTGGAACAAATTTGGCATAATGAGCAATAAAGTTCTCCTTGTCCCTGAGTAGCTCAAGGTGAGTAACAAACATGGAGAGCAACCAAGGGAGAGAGATGGGGGAAGTCAAAGAAGGAAAGCTAGCCAAGCATTGAATGCTCTTTGTTTGAGATCACAGAAAAACCTAGCACAATGCCATACCTTCCAACCCTCACAATTTGGCAGGAGCAAGCCTGATTAATCCTCTGCTGTCCCACTTTTTTGGCTGCTTTTAAAATGCCCTGGTATCTCTCCCTTCTTCACACATTACACCTTTGTCTTTGACTTGCTTAAATTGCTGCAAACTGAATGCAAAGTGCTAAAAGTTGTTGGCAATCCATTAACTCAGCAAGAGGAAGGGGAGGAACTTCCCAGGAAGTTCAGGCACAAGGAAACAGCTGCAACATCTCCTAGCATGTATGTACTTCCTCATTAACACCTTTGCCATCTTGACCACACTCTGCTGTTGCTTGGCCACACATGTCCTGGTTTTCATTTGTGAAATGTTGGAGGGAGGGAATGCAGTGCCCTTGAGAGCCAGTGTGGTATAAGGGTTTGCACATTAGACTGTGGTCTTGTCATAGACCAGGGTTCAATTCTCCATTCTGCCCTAATTAGAAACCCACTTTGGGCGTATCACATACTCTCAGCCCCAGAAACCCCCATGACAAGTTTGCCTTAGAGCTGCCACAAGTTGGAAAGAACTTGAAGGCACACAACAACAACAACAACAACAACAACAACAATGCAATGCCCTTGATTCTTAGTTTAGGAGGTACTGAGCTCAAAGCCAATAATCCTCAGTATCACACTGCTTACTCTCACTTTGACACTCAGCATTACTCCTGTGCCCCACAAGTGTCACTGTATATGCAGTTACCCTCCCACAGCCTTACATAAGCAACTGAGGTCCTAGTGTACTAAGATATTACCACCATTGAAATGGACACTAAGGCCCTTTCCACACGGGGGTATTAAAACGGTGTAGCGTGACCTCTGACGGAGGTCGTCTACACCATAAAATGGATTGGGGCAGATTACTTTAGTGTAATTCCACACCCCAATCCATGCTAGGGTGACCAGAAGTGGCGCCACCTCGTGCTTTTTAAAAACCACTTTTCATGTGGTTTTTAAAAGGCATGGGGTGTGCAGCCGCATGCAGCCGTGTCGCAGCGCCCGGTGTAGATTTGCAGATGTGCGCAAGGACGTGCCTGAAGATCTGCCGGGGGTGGGCTTTCCGGCTGGCGAGCTTCTCTGGTTGGTGGAGAGCCGCCGGCAGCCGCCATTTTGGACGCCGCAGGACGCCGCCGAGTGTGGAGCAGCGAAAACGCGCTGCTCCATGTGGCGACAGATTTACCCGGATGCAGGTAAGGTCCATCCTACCGTGTTTTCGCCCGTTTTTTCCTCCGCATGGGAAAAGGGCCTAAGTAAATATGGTGGTGAGTACTTCCAGAGGGTGAACTTTTCATTGATTTTACAAGCAAGCAAGAAGGAAGTCTCTTGTCTTGAAATGTGGATTCCACCAGGGAAGGGGTACAGCAGGAGCAAATCACAGGAAATTGTCAGCATGCCAGCTGAGCCTCTGGAGACTGTTAAGAGTTAACACAAGACAGAATTTGACTCTCTTTGAATTTTTTTTTTTTTTTTGGTTCAAGCTAAGAGACAATAATTTAGAGTGCACCCAGGATTGGGGGAAAATAATAATTTCTGTAGCTTGGCTCTTAGAATAAGCAGGAGCCTTCCAGAGTTTCATTGCATTTTGATTGGATTTGGTCTGGCTGATTAAGCCTGACAAATAGACTTCTGTAGGGCAAACATATTCCTAGAGCAAAAGGAACCATGAGCAATACCTCAGTGGTGTCTTAACCTAGGGAACTTTCAGATTGCAGAGATATAGCACTATGATTTGACTTTAACTGTCATGGCTGCATCTTGTGGAAACCTGGAATCTGTAGTTTGGCAAGACACTAGAAGAGCCTTCCTTCTGGCAGAAAATTCTAAATACCTCATAAAGGATTCAGTAGGATGGAACCATGGCAGCTAAAGTGAAATTAAAGTGCTATAATTGTTGGTATGAAAGGGACCCTACTGGTTTGGCTTAAATGTGGCTTAAACATTTCAAAAATGGAGACATTTTTTTTGTAGCAGATCCCAGACTAGCCATTTTGCAGGTTGCCTCCTGTTTTCCTTTATACAATTGTGACTTAGGCCATTTCCACACTAGACTGTTATAGAGCTATTATTCGACTTTCAACATCCTACGGAATCCTGGGGTTTGCCTCAAAGGCCCCTCCTTAAACTGCAAACCACAGGAGTCCATAGGATATTGAAAGTGAAATAATAGCACTATTGTGCTAGTGTGGAAACAGCTTTGACAGTTGTAAGTAATCTCGTGGTTTATGAGTCTGGGATGGTGATTTTGAAGTCTGGTAGGCATTTGCACTTATACAGCATTTCCATTGCCTACCTATTCACATGAGGATGACTCCTAATTATTTAGTTACAATAGAAGTATATCCCACTAACATTAATTACAGTAAAGTGGGTAGCTAGCATGCTGCTCTTAGGATACTAGTTGCCTCATATCTCCCAGAAATAAAGACATGCTCGATATATTAGGAGAATGCAAACAAAATGTCTGTCTCAAAACATTATGGCTTAAATTCTCAGTAACAAAGTGAATATTTGGATTGCCTCTACTGGCATTGATAGAGATGACACTGCGGAGTGGGGAGAGGGGACAGATTTCCTTTGCTTGTGCCTTTTCTTGACTTGATACAGTTGCATAAGTACTGTACTTTGGGTATAATTTTCCAGATTTCACCTTAGTGTGAGTTGCTGGGAAATGCTCTTGAAGGTGGGCTGCATACTTTGGCATTCTATAGTATATAGTTTTTAGTATAGGTGATTTGAAGTCTTTTCTGTGTTTTTGTCTTTTGTCATTGCTGAGGCTGCAATCTAGGGGGGCGGGGGGAGGGAAGCCACCTAAAGCCACCTCCAGCAGAGATCAGCTTAGCATGGTTTCAGCAGCAGAGCTTAGCTTTTCCCGGTGCCTTTTGCCAGATTTTCCCATTGTAAAGCTGCTGCCAATAGATTACAGTAGTCCTGGTGTGATCTGTTCACACCTCTTTCCTTTCAACTGAGTCAGCTGTGACTTCTCCTTTCCACTGAAGCAGATATCCTGCCTCCCCTTTCTGGCCTCCGAGTTACATTAAGACTGCTGTCCTCTGATACCCGAAATCTCTCTTTTTGGCTAATGTTGACTGTGCCACCTGCTGCAGCTGAAAATGCTAAACCCAGATTCTCTTCAAAATCTAAATACTCTTCAAAAGAGATTTTTTTAAAATCCACACTGTGTAATTGAAAAATATGGTGAAGGATGCCCATTTGCTATAGAATTCTAAAATCCTACAGTCAAGGAAGGTAAGTAGGAAGACAACAATGCAAATTAACTGATTAGGCAAACATTTGATTTTGTGATTCAGTATAACATTACATTTGGTTGACTAAGCTTTGGGCAAGAGACACCATTCTATCAGCATGTCACACTTCCAAGCTTCCTGTCATGAGCTAAAAAGAAGTATTTATTCAGCCAGTTTTGGCAGCCTCCAGACTTGTGCTCAGCCTGTGGCAAACAGGCTTCACTAATGGATTAATTGACGACCAAGTCTTTGATTTCCCGACAACATTAAATTTTCCACACCCAAGTAGCAGGCTCACTGAGCCGGAAAGCCTGTGCTGAACAACAGAACAATGCAGGTAGGCTGACAGCACCCAAAACACATCTAATCACAGTTCCCTGGGGCCTGGACAACTCTTCAGAGAATCGAGCAGTGGTGGAATGAGAGATGGCAGGATGAGCGGCACTACCTTACTCTAGAGACTGGGAAATGGACAACCACATTTCATAATACAAAATCCAGTGATACGTTTGTTGGGCCAACTACAAAGCATAAGATACATTATGCAAGCTTTCTAAGCTTCACAGGCTTCTTCCTTTGGCAAACATGTAAGAAATCATACAGGAGATAAAAGGCGACAATGCTAGAGTAACAGACCTACAGTCTGTTTCAGATGTTACTCTGTCACAGTCAAGATGGTATTGAAGGATTTCAATGGAGGCAGAGGCCACTCCCCTTCTTGGTTTGTTTGGGTTTTTTTCCCCCTCCTGGATGATTTTTAACATCTTCGTCTGATGAAGAAGCCATGGCCAAAATGGGCATCCCTGAATAAGTTTCCCACATTTCTTGATGCTGTTTGCAACTAGAAAACCAGCATACAACAGGCAACCATCTAGGTTAAAACCATTCTTCCCTTGAAGTGCCTATTTTCTCCTATTATACAATTGTAGTTGTTGTTATTCAAAAAGCTTTTTTATTTTATGTATTTTTAAAGAAAAGACCTACCCCCAATGTAGTTTGAAGTTTAAAAACTAAAAAGAAGGAAAAAATAAATTTAAAAATAATAACATAAAAATGGAACAAGCAAAATACATCATTCTAGCTCATTAAAGCAGCAGCATGGGAGCAACATAAAAAACTGGGTCTGTTTTAAAAATGCCTTGTCAGAGCAGGAATGTGAAGGAAGATTCAAAAATGCTACCCTATCTGTCACCTGGGAGGGCTGATGCATCATTACCATCCATTCCAGCGCCCACAAATTCTAACACATCGTTGTGCTGCCATGTGAAGATTCAGCCTAATACTGACAGAGTGGATTGCTGTAAGTAGAGACTGCCCCCATCTTCATGCATGAGTCACATGATGAGGACATTTTTAAAGGGATTTGGCGCATTCACATTCTAAAAGGAACGTACCTCATCTGCCACCTGTTAGATTAATGTGCAGGTGAGGCCATGTTTATCTTTGGAATCCCCATGTCAAATCTCTATCAAGTGATCTGAAAGCTCCTTTGTAAATTTTATCTATCTATCTATCTATCTATCTATCTATCTATCTATCTATCTATCTATCCATCTATCCGTGTGTGTGTGTGTGTGTGTTTCTGGTTGAAGTGGCTAGAAAGCATGGCTGCTGCCATGCTAATTAAAAAAGGACACACACACCCCACCAAAACTCTGGCATTGACAGTGATGAAGCATCATTCCTCCCAGGGACATTGGGTTAAAAAGCAATGGCTGCCCTAAGAGTTCAACTGTATACACATATCTATATCTATATCAAATGTCCTTGGGAGTCTCAATAATGGCAGCCATGGGTATTCCCCCCACCCGTACCTAGGATCCTGGAAAGAGATGACACATAACAGTGTCCCACCACTTCCAAGGACCTATGAAGCACTGTGGCAGCAGGTATGCTTCCTAGCAAGCAGCAATTCTTTCTTTAAAAGGTGGGGGGTGTTGTGGGGATGCAGGGGTACCTACAAGTCTCCTGTCAATGTATGACAACCCCATAACTTTCACAAGATTTTCTTAGGCAAGGAATACTGAGAAATGGTTTTGCCAATTCCTTCCTCTGAAACACAGCCTTCAGCACCTGGTATTCTTTGGTGGTCTCCCATGCAAATACACTTAAGTCCCCCATAACCATGGGGGATACATTTTGGGACTTACTGTGAATGGCGAGAAATGCAGATAATACCAAATGCTGTTTTTCAAAAATGAGATGAATAATGTGTTCTCTTAGGCCATTTCCACCCTACACTGTGATAGTGCTATTATTCCACTTTCACCATCCTGTGGAATCCTGGGGCTTGCAGTTTAGGGAGGGGCCTTTAGAATTCCCAGCCAGAGAGCTCCTTGGCTTCAGTAAACTGCAAACCTCAGAATTCCACAGGATGTTGAAAGTGGGGACCTCCATGTAATGTCATTCAGGCACTCAACCTGCCTCCTCCCCAACCAGCCTGCCTGTCTGCCTGCCTTTGCCTAGATTACCATCAGGTGGCCACTCTGTCGCTAAGAGCAGATGGATTGAGTACCCCTCAAGCCTTCGCAGACCCCCTGTGAGGACATTGCATCCCCCTCAGGGGTCTGTGGACCAAAGGTTAAGAACCATTGATCTGTATCATATATCATATATATCAATATTTGTTCTTGTTATACAACAGGGTGGTGGGGTGATAACTGACTTTCTGCCTGCCCAGGGCTTTGGCAAGGAATGGAAAAGTGTTATAAAGAAAATAAACAAATGTAAACTATTTGATTTTTTCACATTTGAATTTTTTTTTTTAAAAAAAAAACTGTTTTAAAGTACAGGAGAATTCATGTACAACACTACAAGAAAATAAATGCAGTGTATTGTGAGAGCCAGCAGGCTGTAGTAGTCTGAGTGTAGGACAACAACACTGGAGACCAGGGTTCAAAACCCAATTTGATTGTAAAAAACAACAACTGAGTGACCTTGGGCAAGTCACATTCTGTCAGCCTCAGGGGAAGGCCGTGGCAAAGCTCGTCTGAACAAAAGTTGCCATGCGACCCCACGATAGGTTTGCTGTAGGATCACCATAAATCAAAAATGACTTGAAGGCACACAACAACAACAACAACACAGAACAAAGCTTAGTTGATTAGGCTACAGTTACCTTGAAAACTACTGAGCAATTTGAGCCTCTTGTACACGGAGCTCTAGTGTCAGTATTGCTCATTTCCTTTCTAGCACTCAGGAGTCATCAGAAGCTCTTTTATATGACTTGTGAATGAATTGTTTTATGGAAATGCCTGGGACTGAGGGAATCAGTCTGAATCAATTGTCCAAAAATATGATATGGAGACTAGCAGGACCAGGCTGCTAGCTGAAACCCTACACTTGTCCATTACTCACACAGCCATCCCATGTTTGTTTTACTTCTTATATATGTAGAATTGTCATCAATGTCTAGTCCACATGATGAACAAAAAATTCTGGGTGATTTCCTTGACTGACAAAAAAAGTCACCTGATTTTGACCAGGGCTGCAGCACAGAATCATAGGATCATAGAGTTGGAAGAGACCACAATGTCCATCGAGTCCAACCCCCTGCCATGCAGGAACACACACTCAAAACACCCCCAGCAAATGGCCATCCAGCCTCTGCTTAAAACCCTCCAAAGAAGGTGACCAGAACTGGAGACAGTATTCTAGGTGAGGTCTAACCAAAGCAGAATAGAGTGGTATTATTACTTCCCTTTCATGCTATATAAAGGATACTAAGTGTCCCATTGAAGCCTAAATATCCCAAAGGCACCAGATCCTGTCTGATCTTGGAAGCTAAGTAGGGTCAGCCCTGGTTAGTACCTCAATGGGAGACTGCCAATGAATATCAGGTACTGTAGACTATATTTCAGAAGAAGGAACTGGCCAAACCACCTCTTGAGTATTCCTTGCCAAAGAAAACCCTATGAAATATACGGAGTCACTATAAGTTGAAAGGCAACTTGAAGGCATGTACCCATGCTCAAACACACACACAAGCATCTCACAGTTAGTGCCCTCAATTGGCCCAGTCACTGAAGATATCCCCTGGAGGACTCCTCATGGAAGATGCAAAGGTGGATGGGACTCTGACCTTTTTAATAATGGCATGAAAAGAAATTTCACCACCCTTGTGTCACAGAGCAAATGATGCCCTCCTCACATTGCTACAGTGGTACCCTGTCTGCTTTAAAGTTTGGACAAAAATCTGGAATGGATCCAGCAACCCACTGAGATCAGAGCCACCAACTCTAGTGTTTCAAAATATGCTGTGAGTGCACAACTGTGTTCAGTTTTTGCTGTCCAGTGATTTTGTTGTAGTGATCCATGTTTGATTGCTTCTGACAACTGACAGACAGAAATCAATAGAGACAATGGGGACATACAGGACATAGCTGTGACTGAGCCAAGTAGGAAATATTCATTGCCTTGCCCTGCAACAGGCCAGTGTGGGCATGCAAGAGATAGTGATTTCAATGGTAGGTCTGATGTTTAGGCCCAACCTGGACAGAGGTCCTGGGTTTTACTGTCCTATCTAATTGTGCTTAAGAATAAAACTACCAACCAGGTGGCTTTGAAGACACTTTTAGAGTAAGTCACAGTGAAGGATCAGTAGCCTGATATATAAAAGGATTCAGGAAACCAGAACTCAGAGAGAGAGAGAGAGAGAGAGAGAGAGAGAAGAATTTCATTTGCAGCAGAGGTTGAAAAAGCATAATCCCTTTAAATTTCTCTTTATTGATTGAGGATTTGCAGCTAAATCACTTGCTATAGAAATGCATTTGCTCTCTCATTTTGAGTGCATTAACAGACTGAAGGAGGAAGGGGCAGGGTTCCTCCACTTAGTTGATGGGATGACATTGGTGGATGCTGCACCTTCAGAAGGCTGGCTCGAGTCTTTGGGAATGCACAGCATGTGGTCTTGGAGGAAATTCTAGAACATATCAGCCAAGCCTGAGAAGAATTAGAGGGGTGTGAGAATGGAACCCGAATTTGTCATTTACTCACAACAGGATTTTATTTTTGGGGTAGTGCCAGGTTGACTTTGTCCTCCATGTCATGCAAGATGATGAAATGTAATGCCACGTAGTAGTTCTGATGTTTGCTACCATATAATGCCCTGCAATTCATATATGCCATACCATGTTACTTGCTGCTCGGTGTAATACTTGCATGGTTGCACTTTTTACTGTGAGGGGATGATGGGAATGGCTGGGGAAACTGATGTGCTGGGAAGGAAAGATATGGCACATATATGCTGGGCTGTGAATCCAGGTGCAGACTGGCAGTTGAGTCTCCAAGGTTGAATTCTTGCCGAGAGTCATGAGAACAAGAGAAGGGGAAACAAGCTTGGGAAATGGTGTGGTTATGTTTAGCTGACAAATAGAATCATTGTGAGGGCTAAATCTGAAATTTGAAATGTGTTGCTATATAATATTGCAAATCTTTCATTCCTTCAGTTCTGGCAACTTTTGCAATGTATACTGTTGTTTTTTCTCTTTGGTTCCTGAGTAAAATTTTCTGAAGAAAAACTCTGAGCTCTCTTCCTGAAATGAAAGATAGCCAGTACATGAGAGATAGCTAAAAATGAAAAAGTTCAGTCTGCTGATGGCCTTAGCTTCTGTTTAAGAGTGGCCTCTCCCTAATGTGTAAAAGTTGAAGCCATCCAATTTCTCATGCCAGATAGAAACAACATGTCTCAGGAGGGATATGTGAAAGGGATCTAGGAGTCTTGGTAGATCACAAGCTGAATATAAGTCAGCAGTGTGATGCGGCAGCCAAGAAAGCCAACACAATTCTTGGTTGCATCAATAGGAGTATGGTGTCAAGATCAAGGGAGGTAATGGTACCACTCTATTCTGCATCGGTTAGGCCTCATTTGGAATACTGTGTCCAGTTCTGGGCACCTCAATTCAAGAAGGATATTGACAAGCTAGAACATGTCCAGAGGAGGGTGACCAAAATGGTGAAGGGTCTGGAAGCCATGCCCTATGAGGAGTGGCTTAGTGAGTTGAAGATGTTTAGTCTGTAGCAGAGAATGGTAAAAGTGGCATGATAGCCATGTTTAAATATCTGAAGGAATGTCATGTCGAGGAGGGACCAGGCTTGTTTTCCGCTGCTCCAGAAACTAGGACAAGGAGCAATGGATTCAAGCTGCAAGAAAGGAGATTCCACCTGAACCGCAGGAAGAACTTCCTGATGGTCAGAGCTGTTCAGCAATGGAATATGCTGCCTCAGATTGTTGTGAAGTCTCCTTCTTTGGAGGTTTTTAAGCAGAGGCTGGGAATGCTTTGATGGGTGTTCCCGCATTGCAGGGGTTTGGACTGGATGGCCCCTGGGGTCTCTTCCAACTCTATGATTCTATGATTCTATGACTCATGTTAAGGGGATGCTGCTATGAATATGAGCAACATTCCCATTGATATAAGAGAAAACTGAATTTACTTATATTCATATGAGTTGCCCCCATCATGTTCTTTTTACTGCAGAATAATTTAAACATACTTTTCAAAATTCCAGAAGAAAAGCCAGATGCAGAACTTTAGGCAAAACAAGACAGCCAATATTATTGGGCAGTGAAGAACAGCAAGTTGTTTGAGCTATTTCCACCATACAATCTTCCTTTCACCTCCCAAGCTCACTCGCTGCCCTCAGGTGCAGAGGAGCATGCTGTTTTATTGCCAGAGGTGGAATAAGATTCAACTGCCAATCTTGTCAGCCTCTATACTTGGAAGGAAAGTGCCATCTTTTCCTTTACTTCAGGTAAAAATAGATTATTATAAAACATAAAACATAACAACTTCTGGGCAACCTGATTTCTGGCCTGGGATGGCCTAAGACATTTAGGTCAGGATAAGGAAAATGTTGGTTTTGGTGTGTCCAAAGAGAAATGCATCTTCAGGTCACTGAATTCAACCCTTCTGTAGGTAAAAATCCAATGATAGATTTATCCTCCAAAATTTGGATAATCCCCTTTCTAAACCTTCTAAGCAGTTGACCGCTACCAAATCTCAGTGCAGTGAATTCCATAAAGTGCATGTTTTGTGAAAAAGTACTTTATTTCATCTGTCCTCGATCTTCTAGCAGTCAATTTTACTAGATGACCCTGTATGGTGTGTGTGTGAGAGTGTGTGTGTGTGTGTGTGTGTGAAAGAGGGAGAGGGAGGGAGAGAGAGAGTTTGACTTTGCATGCGTCCCAGCAGGTAGCAAAGGCATGCTTGGCAGTGAATGAAAGTGAGCTTTTTGACTTCTGGTCATTTTTAGAGGGCTTTTGGGTGGGATGGGGTCAGACAGCACTTATTAGCCAAAGCTGTACTCCTCAGAAACTATTTTTCAATCTAAGAAAGGACTTAAGTTTAAAAAAAAATCTTTCAGGGCTATAGAGAGCCCAGGGCTGTAGAGGATTCCCAAGGGTTACAGGTAGTCTGCAGGTCATACACATCCCATCTCTGTACTTGCCCCTTTCTGCATGTCCAGCATAGTACTGTGGTGCCCTTCACTGGCCATCTTTTTCTTGTAAACTCAGCCCAAACACTTTGGCCTTTCTTTGTACAGAAAGTGCTCCAGATCCCTTTACCTGTGTTTTATGTAGTCTGTTTGCCAGGCTTCTGAAGTCCTATTCTCATATGGGAGAAGCAAAATTGTGCCCAGTCTGCCAACTGTTGTGCACCACAGAAGTTTATAAAGACCTTACAAGGACACCTCTTTTAACAAAGCCTCTGATAAAGAAGCTTCTTTTTACAAAGGCTATTTCCGCACTAGTCAGTTATAGTGCCATTATCCCACTTTCAACATCCTATGGAATCCTGGGGTTTGCAGTTTAGGGAGGGGTCTCAAAGGCCCCTGCAAACCCCAGGATTCCATAGGATGTTGAAAATGGAATAACAGCACTATAACTGGCTAGTGTGGAAATGGCCTAAGTCTCCTTTCCAGGAACTTAGCCCAGCCCCTCCCTCTTTTCTTGTGTTCCATATAGCTGGAAGTATTTTTGCCACATTAGCACTGGGAGGACGTAAAGGACAGCAGGAAGAAAAAACAGACTTTCAGTGTTGGGTTGCAGCAGCATATCTGTGGTAAACAAGAAGGATATTGACAAGCTGGAACGTGTCCAGAGGAGGGCGACCAAAATGGTGAGGGGTCTGGAAGCCATGCCCTATGAAGAACGGCTTAGAGAGCTGGGTATGTTTAGTCTGCAGAAGAGAAGGTTAAGAGGGGACATGATAGCCATGTTTAAATATTTGAAGGGATGTCATGTTGAGGAGGGAGCGGACTTGTTCTCTGCCGCTCCAGAGACTAGGACAAGGAGCAATGGATTCAAGCTGCAGGAAAGGAGATTCCACTTGAACCTCAGGAAGAACTTCCTGACGGTCAGAGCTGTCTGGCAGTGGAATATGCTGCCTCAGAGTGTGGTGGAGTCTCCTTCTTTGGAGGTTTGTAAGCAGAGGCTGGATGGCCATCTGTTGGGGATGCTTTGATGGGTGTTCCTGCATAGCAGGGGGTTGGACTCAATGGCCTCTGGGGTCTCTTCCAACTCTATGATTCTATGATTTTATGATAAGACAATAAAGCTTGTCTTGGAAAAGAACAGGATTCTGCTCTGGGTGATCCCACTGTAACTGTGTGTGCGTGCTTATGTACAACGGGCAAGGTTAACAGCCTCCAGAACCATTTACTGAGCATGTGCAAAAAGGAAAACTGAAAGAAAAGGGGAAAGCAGACTAGCCTGCCTCACCAGCTACCCTGGTGAGCTGAAAAAGCATAGATCTATAAGTCTCACCACCAAAATGGAAATCAGAAGAAAAGTAGAGGCTGTTGAAAGAAAGGAAGAAAAAAGAGCATCCTGAGATGCATTTTTGAAGAAGCTTTCAAGTGGTCTCTACAAAATTCAAAATGCTCCTATTTACTCATGCAAGGCTTATCTGACCTGGTTGTTTCATTTCACATGAACACAGTGTTAGTTTTGAATAAAACCTTTGCTGAAACATGTTGAATTGCTCTTTTTTTTTTTTTTTTTGGTGCAAGAATCTCTCCCTTTTCCTTCATTTCAGTGACCTAAAGATGCATTTCTCTTTGAACCTGTAGCCATCACACTTGTGTAACTGAGAGTGGTACCAAAGATTCTCTTAAAGAAGTAAAGCTCAGGGATACATCTGCTTCATTAACTGAGGCATTGTTGTTGTTGTTTCCCTTCAAGTTGTTTCTGACTTATGGCAACCCTAAGGCAAACCTATCATGCAATTTTCTGAGGCTGAGAGTATGTGAGGCACCCAAGGTCATTCAATGCATTTCTGTGGCCAAGCAGGGAATCAAACCCTGGTCTCCAGGGTTGTAGTCCAATGCTCAAACTGCTACATAGTGCTGTCTCACTAAGGTATACTTGTACCATATTTGCAATTTTTTTTTCAGTCCCTTCATTAATGATAGCTATCATAGAACTGGCTTTCTTTCACTGCTGTCCACACTGTGGCCATTTCCGCACTTGAGTGTTATAGCGCTACATTTAGGTCAGGATAAGGAAAATGTTGGTTTTGGTGTGTCCAAAGAGAAATGCCCCTCCAGACGGCCCCTCCCAAAACTGCAAACCCCAGGTTTCCATAGGATGTTGAAAGTGGGATAACAGCACTATAACACTCGAGTGCGGAAATGGCCTGAGTTGAGCTTTTCATTTAGCTATCCACACGACTGGCTGTGGCTTCCATGTCAGTGGGGTGGTGTATTTGTTTCAGGTTTTAACATGACCTTTAAATGGGATGGGTCTTTAAAGACACTGAACCCTGTCTACAAAATATGTTAAGCACCTTAATTAGATCCTTTAAAGTCTGGACTAAAACCTAAAGTGGACCTCATCGCTATGGGAGCCACCAGCTGCTATTGGCTTTCCACCATGACCTCAGAATCATGGAATCATGGAAGGAGCATTGTAGGCCAGCTGTCTGCTGACCAGACAAATTGGGGAAAACCCATCTATTTCTTTGCATTGAGTCACTAAATGAGTAAGACGTGAGGGGCTAAGGATAATGAAATATGATCAGGAATACAGAGAATTTTTATTTTAATTAAGAAGCTACAGTATTGGCAAACAGGCCAGTAATGTTTAATTATCATAATTAAAGCCCATCATTGTCTAATACAGCAATTTTCTTTTTCATTTTCAGGCTAACACTCTGGAAGTAGCTCCATTTGATTCCAAACAATTATTCTAAACAAAATAATAAGCCGTATTCTCCCCACACCCTTCTTTCTAATGTACAGGCATTGTGAGAATCGCAAGGTTTGATTTCTGATGCAGATATTGCAGCGGTCTTACTGCAGACATCTATCCTGAACTCATATTTTGTCTGATTCTATCCAGTTTATTGTCATGAGAGGGAAGCAGAACATTAGGGGCTAGATACAAATCCAAAGACACATCTCATTGAAAGCAATAGATCAAACCTCTGTAGGTTGCCCATTCTTAAAGATGAGCAAATCTGTCAAATTCTCTTTCTTTTCACATCTATTTTTTTTTAAATACTAAGGCAACTTCTGCTATCAATAATTAATCAAATGAAATTCTTATCCACAGCATTTTACAGATTTTGATAGGTTATCCCCAGCATGGGAAGAACCTGTTGTATTGGTCTGCCGTGTAGCTCTTAAGAGGGGCAGGGGAGAGATGGCAACCCTAATTCAGCATCACAGATACGGCTGAATGTCCAGGAATTGAAGCCTAGTCTTTAAAGTGCTAAGTATTTAAAAGTCCTCTGCCTGGATGGGTGAATCTATCAGTTTTCCTTTCTTTCACTTATATGTTTTCTTTAAAAAATCAAGGTGTTTTGTGGTTTTTTTCACTATGTTTTGCAGTATTTTTTGAATTTTGGAATATCCTTGCCAAAAAATAAACGAAGCCAAATTCTCACTTGCCCCAAATTTCAATATGCATTTGTTTCATGCTCACAGTTCTTGAAAGTAAGGATATCTGCAGTTACCAGAGTAGCCTAGGCTATAGAACAGAGCATGGAAATAAAGGATCTGGCTTAGCACATCTTGAAATTTCTTACTATTTTTTTTTTAAAAAAACTGGCATAGTTCTTTGTAAACTGCAGAATCATACTCTTCCCAATGTGAATGCCTACAGGCAAGAGTGAACTGAACTGAACTGAACCATTATTTTCTGTCTGCCTCAGAACATAAATAAAAATATAGACATGCTCCACTCACAATAAGTTTTCCTATTATTTTGGACAGAGTTCCTGAACCACAAACATATAAATTATAAGCAGTTATCCATCTTAGACTAGAAAGGTTTATCTTGCATCTTTCAGAACTGCTGCAGACTTTATCATGTGCCCAGGACTCCAACATCCCAAAGATAGGTCGGATGATGCCACAAGGCAAGATTTGATGATGTCATCAGGCAGGGCTCTGGTGATGCCATAATAGTCCTAACTCTCCAGAGTTAAAACTCTGGTGGGACTGCTTGGATTGGATCATTGTCCATTAGTAAAACTATAGTCCAGGGGTTTAAAAAAAAAAAAAAAAGGAACACACATAAGCTCCTCGGCATCATGTGAAAGAAAAGAGGGAAAATGGTTTTAGAAATTTTGGAGAGCATTTTTTTCAACATTTTGCCTCCAGGGTACTTTAAGGAGTAATTCAAAGAAACTGAGAGGTCTTGATGAAGCTTTGGAAAGATTGCATGATGTACAATATGCTTTGGAGGGGGTCCAATATCACTGCTGTGTTCATTTTACATTTTGTTATATTTTGCTGCACGGCCAACACAGCTACCCCTGAATAGCTCTTGGTCTTATTAACTTGGAACATGGACCATGTTTTCTTGCATTCCAGTGATGGGAGAAATGCACTCCACATGCAAGCCCTGAATCCCACTTTTGTAGCCAATGGACTCACCCCAGCCCCCACATGAAATTTTTCATCCTCATATTCAGATGATTTTTTTCCCCCAGACCAGTCCAAAGACCCTCAAAATGACTGTGAATGTGGCAGTTTCAGTCTGAAGAAATGGCGTCTGGAGATGTTATGCCCAGTCATGTTCCACAGATCACTCCTACTGCAATCAAACTCTTCATTCCATAAAGAAATTAGAGGCTAATGCAGTCAGAATAGCTACTTTAGGGGGTATGGAGTATTTATCTTTCTCTATCAAATACCTCTCTTAGTGCAAACATGGGGCAGAGATAGCCATTCTCCTTTGGTGAAGACAAAGGGAAGATACATAGTCAGAAGAACTGTTGGTGAGCATTCCTGTTTGAAACGAGGGCCAGCTTTTGCTTCCTTCACCCTATGCCTCCTTATTTGCAGCCTGCTGACTTTACCGCTGAGGTGAAATCCTGCTCCAGTTTCCTCAGAGCTACTCCTTCCCCTGGACTTCATTTGCCGTTAGCCTGCAAAAAGCATTTTGCTCACTAAGGGAAGAAGATTGGGAGAATACCCCCGGGGGGAGGAGAGTGAGAAGGACTAAACAAGTGGTTTCAGCACCTTAATCAAAGCAGACAGTTCTTCTATACAGTATCTCAGGAGTAAAGAGAGAGGCAGATACACACAGCCTACATATTTCGCTAACCTGGCATTATTGATGTTTTTACTATTTAAATAGAGACACAATTCATCTCCCCTGGCTCCCCTGCACCTTTTTGAGTGAGAAATTACTGCTCACTAACCAAGAAGACATCTGAAGATTAGATCTCTAAAGCCTCCCCTCTTTCTCTCCCCACTACAAGCAAGTAGAAACAGAGTCAGACTTGCTAGCAGTGAGATAACAAATTGTGCACTTCCTTTGTTACATCCTTCCAGTACAAGCAGAGAGAAAGACACACAGAAACATATTCATATATTAATTTTGTAATGACAGCCAATTAAACTATTGCAACTATAACCAGAGAGCTGCAGTAGAAATACTAACTGGGATACCCTGCAGCTTCCTGTTGCAATGAATCTCACCGTCAGGAGAGGGCGAGACTCTTCTTCACTGACTGCCCTGTTCCCTATTTTGGTGGAGCTGCCTGGTTTCTTAAGTAGATTTTTTTGCAGAAGTGGGTAGGTGGTGCAATGGGAGACATAGGCCGTTTCCGCACAAGGAGAGTGAATCGTTACTTACCGGTTCTTCTTGGTGCGAAGTAACGCGGACTTTCCCTTAAGCCTTCCACAGGGCTCCTCTGTTTGTTTGCGGAGCAGTGCGAGATCTTTAGATCCGCACAGGTGAGGCTTACAAAATGGCGGTTTCCGGTTGTTTGTGGGTCTAGACCAACCGCTGAAGCTGGCCACGCCCACAGCCCTGATCGCAGGCTCGCATTGGTGCGAATCTGTGCATCTGCACAAGTGAGCAGGAACAAAATGGTGTGCTCCGGAAAATTGAAAGAGCAGTTTTTTTCCGGTTTTCACATAGCTCGCTGGAGGACCACTTGGGGGCGTTTTGGATTGGACTTAGGTGCAGAACTAAGATAAATAGTCCGAACCTAGTCTGATCCAAGGTGCAGATAACCTCCGTGACAGGACACCTTGGCCCGACTTAACCTCCTCGTGCGGAAAGGGCCATAGTTACAGTGACACCTGTAGCTGTGTCTCCTGGAGCAGAATCTTGGCCTGTCTATTCTGTGTTTTACTGTTTTGTAAAAGCATCTATCCAAGTATGCAAAAATCATAATGACCTTTAACCCTGCCCCCCACCTTAAAAATAGTTCCAGGGCTTCTGGGAGTCTGATACGATAAACAGTGGGTCCTCCTTTCATGTGACTTCTGCAGACACGAATGCAAAGTCGTGCGAAGCATTGTGTCCCACTGTGGTCAATGGATGCAGCAGGGGCATACCTGCACTGCTGTGGGCGTGCACACATCACATCCATTGACTGTAATGGGATGGGAGGCTTTGTCCTTTTTGTTTTCCTGGAACAGAATCTCTGCATATATGGAGAGCGCACTGTAATCTAATGCAAAGAGCCCTTTTAAACATCCTTTTTTGCCATGGATCCTAGAGTTGATTCAAGATTTAGAGGCCTAAAGTGCACCAAATATGTATTTAAAATTGGTCATCAAAGGTCTTCACATTGGGAGTGAAGGGAGAAATAAGTAAATGTGCACTTCCCTCAGAGATGCTGGAGGGGGAAGAAGAATTTGCTCTTGCTTCTTTGAACCAGTTTATGGCTAGAGTGGATTGAATGGCAATGCACACACTCAGTCAGCCATCCTTACCTTGGCTCCTGTCACTTGGTCGCTTTCCTGCCGCTCAGCTGTTCAGCTCACCTCCTTTCCACAGTGGAGTGGCACAGAAGTGGAGCTAAGACCAAGGCTAGCTGGCAGGGCCTGCCCATGGCTGTTCAATCTGCTCCAGATGCCAACTGTCAGGAGGAAGGAGAAGAAAAGTCTTCCCTCCATCTATGGGACTGGCGTGGGTTGAGACAACTTTCAAGACTAGCCAGCCAGCCTTTGCCCCTTCTTTTTCATTTTCTCCCCTCATTTCCAGCCATGAGCAGTGCAGTCTCCTATCCGAAGTGCTTCAAACCCCCCACCCACTCTTTTTTGCCTTCTTCATCAGAAGGGGAAGAGACTGAGATGGGAGAAGGAAGAAGGGAGGGAGTTTAGTTGATATCAGTGCTTAGGAGGGCTGCCAACCTCTTTGCTTGCTACTATGTCCACTTTTTCCTTCCCTCCGTCCCCTCCTGATATAGAAGGCAAAAGTGGGAGGGGGTTAAGTGTTTCTGATAGTGCAGCCAGAGATGTGAGGGAAGGGGAAAGGAGTGTGCACAACTTTGAGGGTCACTGAAAATCTCCATGCAGGAGAGGAACAAGAAGGAAGACTCTCCTGGCTAGACAAGGCATGAGAGATATTGTTATACAAAAACAATAAATTTCTGGGGGTCTCTGGCTCCAACACCCCCTCCTTCCTTCCCCTTCCCTGGCATTTGTCCAGCCTCACCATGGTATGGGGGTGGCAGCAACTGCTGCAAAGGCGAGCAGGCACCGTTGCATTCTCTCTGGCCTACTTTTTCCCCCAAGCCAAGGCTGTGTCACCAACCCACTCGGTGGAACAGAATGGTGGCAGGGGCTGGGATGGAGGAAAGGCAGAGTCAGGCAAAAGAAGGGTGAATCATTGCCAGACCTTTTCTGCACCCCCTCCTGCTGCAAGCTTGGTTGCAGGTCTCTCCCTCTGCTTGTGTCTCCATCCACCGGTCCTTCCTGGGCAGCAATTCAAATCTACATTTCACGTGGCTTGGACTAGTGGACCACCTCTATGTGTTGCTGCTGCTGGAGAGCAGATTCCAGTGTGCCAGAGCAGTGTTATTAGAAAACCATCCAATCCATAGCCATTTCCGCACTAGACTATTATAGTGTTATTATTCCACTTTCAACATCCTATGGAATTCTGGGGTTTGCAGTTTTGGGAGGGGCCGGCTGGCCCCTCCCTAAACTGCAAGCCCCAGGATTCCGTAGGATGTTGAAAGGAGAATAATAGCACTATAACGGTCTTGTGTGGAAATGGCCCATGTCTCCATCCATTCTCTGTGAAACAGATTGTCCTGACACATTGAAACAGCCTGTCACAAATTAGTCAGACCTAATACAATTTATTACTTCCAGCATAGAAATGAGACAATAGGGGATTTGGAGTGGGGCTCTGTAAAAAGCATCTTTGAGAAAAACAGGTGTCTTCCCCCTGTAGGAAGGAAGATGCTGACAACCCACCCTCTACTTATAATGCATAAGGTAATGCATAGAGCTGCGGTCACTTAGCAATGCAATTTCTTCAGCTGGCTCAATATACACAGTGTATGCAATTTGCAAAAGTTAGCCAATTTGCACAAAAATCATTATTAAAAATGTGCAGATTCTCATCAAGATGAATAGAAAATCTCACTCCCTTAGAGGTGAGTGAAAAAAATTGTGTGTGTGTGTGTGTGTGTGTGTCTATGTCTGTGTTTTTGAATATAAGAACAAGACAAGGATTGACATCCGTACTTTAAACACCCGTCTTTCAGAACTTCTCTGCTGCATATGCAGCCTTGGCCCAAGTTCCTAAACTAGAAATGTCTACTACTGCTGTCAGCTTAAGATTTTCTCCAGTAGGCAGATATTTTCAAGGTGTGTTATTCAATACAGTGATTCCTCGTTACTAATACAATGCAGATTTATACACAGTGGGCCTTAATGCCTCCACCCTCATGGTCACCCTATGAGGTGAGTCATTATCATGCCCATTTGACAATCTGGGAACCGCTGATGCTAAGCAATTGATTTGCCCACAGCTACCCATTAAACCCATGTCTGAGCTGCAACTTTCAAATTGAGAATTGATTTATTTTAGCTGAGTTTAGGGGCCTGGTGGCTGAGAGGAAGCTCAGAATTTTGCATCAGGAACCATATCTCTCACACACAAAAGACTTTTAAATTTATGTTTTAACAGAAAGGTGCAAGTTACAATTGATATTCATAAACTTCGTTTCACTTTGTTGGAGAACTTTATTTTTGTCATTTCCTAGTAAATGCTATGAGATACTGTGGTTAAATACTTCATGATTTTGTATTTATGATATATAATCATATGTGAAGCAGTTAGACAATGACTTTTTTTTAGCAATTGGAAGCATTTGAAATTTTTCATTTTTGTAATCTCAGAATTGAGAATCTTGTTAGAATTGCCTTCTATTAGCAGTCATTCCACACAGCTTCAGCATAGGGAAGGGACAGCACCTTGGAAAGTAATTTCTTTGCATCAGAGCTCCCAGAATCCTCCAACCAGCATAGCCACTGGCCTTGTTGCCTGATGGAACTTGAGAGCTCTAATCCAAACAGTAACTTAGCCAAGCTGTGGGAAAAGAGAGACATTAGGCAAACAATAATAACCTATTCCATCAGTTCAGTTCCCTGAAACTGTGCGATGTTTGACTCTTCCTTCCCCAGCATGGGCTACTATTCCACCTATTCCATATTAAATCTTTCTGTAATACCAACAAAGCTTTTTTTTGGCACATTATGCTGAATGGAGGGAATGCAAGCCCAGCAAGCGCGACATCCCCTCCATACATGAGCAGAAGAAAAATGTGAAATGGGCATTAGCTTCCACACCATTCAGAACACAGATATGTTTGTTCATCTTAACCGTCCTTGCTTTGGCTGATGTAAAGATTACCAGATATTTTTTAAAAAAGATATTGGGTACAATCCACTGGAAAGCCTTTTTCTGCACACACCCCATTCAAATGAGCACAAACGGGCAAAAGAGTGCATGCAGCCGTCATATATGTGGCATTCATCTCAAAATATCCCCAAGCAGTTTACCCTGAATTATTCTTCATCAACTGGCAACTGTATGTAACCACTTCAGTGATGAGATGGCATGCCTGATTAAGAGAGCAGAGCCACACAAGCGCAGCAGATTAAGGCAGAGGAGTGAATAATACTGTATCTATTTAAAATGCAAAGGGAATATAAGCAGAGTATGTAGTTAATCCAACTGGCTTCAAGCCAACTCTCCAAGGTGAACATCCTGGCTGTTTGCAAATGCATAGCAAGACACAGAGACACCAGTGGGTAATGAGATTCCTAGTTCCTGGAGTCTGTGTCCAGATATTAAATCAGCATAGATCCAGAGGAAAAAAAATGGATCACTCATGCTCTGATTCCTTACAGTACTTAAACATCTCCCTGTCTAAAGCCAGTTGGTTAGTTAATCAATCAAGAGGGTCACCAATTATCTTCTTAAAGGCAGTGGATCCCATTCCATTAGTCTATTCATTTGTTTGTTTATTTCCTGGCTTTTCCCCTGTCTGGGACTCAAGACTGAGATTTTTACAATAGTCAACACAAGCACAGCTAAAAATTTCCATCATATAAAAGTTAAAATATAATTGAAGTATCAATAAGATTAAAAGCAGTTAAAAGCAAAACTTTCAAAAGAAGAACAACAAATATAAGCAACACAGCAACATGAAAGACCCTTTGATTCTAAGCAGGCTGCCCTCAAAGGCCTGCTCTGAAAAAGAAAAAGGTCTTCAGCTGCCTACAAAAAGCTATCAAGGAGAGTACCAGTGAAACCTCCCTAGGAAGGGAGTTCTAGAGCCCGGGTGCAGCCACTGAGAAGGCTCTCGCCCACGCTCTCACTAGCAACAGCAGTTTCCGCACTAGACTGTTATAGCACTATTATTATACTTGCAACGTCGTATGGAATCCTGGGGTTTGCAGTTTCGGGAGGGGCCAACCAGCCCCTCCCTAAACTGCAAACCCCAGGATTCCATAGGATGTTGCAAGTGGAATAATAGCGCTATAACAGTCTAGTGCGGTAATGGCTCTAGAGGCTATATCACTCTCCAGGAGAACAAAGGAAACTTGCCAGGTTTGTTTTTTTAGATATCTAAGAGCAGGAATACCTCTGAGAATACTTAGTGCACATTCCCTTTCTGACAGGAAGCAAATTTTTTAAAAATTGAGATGATACATGTACCCAGTGTCTGCTGCGATGAGATTCTGTATCTCATTATTGCAAATCTGTATTTTAAGAGATGGCAATAGTTAGAGGTCTCCCATATGGAACAGCTGTATCATCATTCAAACAAGAACATTCCAATGGAGAAAAAGCAAAAAGAAAGAAATGCATCCTCAAAAGAACCAGTCAGCTCCCTTTGTTTCTCAGAATCTTGCTGTAAATGTGGTTTTGCTCCACGTATTACCCAATGGAATTCAGAGATTTGACTGCCATTAATGTTATTTTAATAAATGTGATTTTCATCTTGCATGGGTAATCTCTCTGGGAAAAGAGGAGTCTCCAACTATCAGTCCCCAGGCACAGGGTGGCAGCTTTGCAGCCTGCACTCAGAAAGAAATGAGAGAGTTGAGAGTTTAAAGCTGGAGTGTGCTAAACATAAGACTACAGCTTTGGAAGTGTCTGCAACAGCTGCTCTTTGGATATCTGGAGCAGGATTAGCAAGTGTGTTATCTTCTTATACTTGTCTCCACTATGCTCTGCTTGTGTACCTTTTAAAGAAAGTAAATAGTACAGATACCGTAAGCCCCCAGTGTAGTCTTATCTAGTCTTGTAGTAGTGCTGCAGCAATTCTCACCACCCAGGAAATTTATTTTATTTGCTATCTTTATATGCCACCCAATAATGACAGCTTTCTGGGCAGCCAACAATAAAAGTAAGAGTTAGATATAAAAAGCTAAAACCATAAACTCTAAATGCAGTATAAACGAGAGAGAGAGTAAAACTAAATTGAATACAGTCAATTAAAATTTTCACAGATTTTTAAACCACAGGTACATTGAAAGATCTATAGACCACTGAAAGTGATTTTTAACTTTTAAGCAGGAAACTAGAATGTGGCAAATGTAAAAATATCTTTTGTTTACTAACTGAAAAGAGGTGAAGGAATATGAAAGACGTCAGATTCTGAAATCTGCCTGGATTTAGATTTGGGGGTGAATGGGTACAGAGGCAACCCCTGAGCCCTACTTTTGCATCCCCAAAGCTCCCAGGCTTCCCATTTCCTTAAAAAAGATGTTTATAGCAGTTGCTTTTATATCAGATATAATGCCCAAAGCAAATGTGGCAGGCAGTTTGCTTCCTTTTGCTCCCTGAAACCCCCTAAATCCTACAAAAAACATACATTGCCAACCAAATATCTTCACACCAGCCAAAAACAGGAAACAGAAGTGACGCATTGTCACCCCGTGTGCTAGCAAAGGGCTGATGCTGGGGGGGGGGTGAAAACTCCCATGCATCTTCCCACCTGAATTTAGGCCACTGTGGTCTTCCAAAGAGCCAGGAAAAGGTAACTTGTGACCATTGGCAAGCATATCTTGACAACTGGTTTATCTACAGCACATGGTTTCATGAATTTAATGCTACTTTAACTGTCGTGGCTTCATCCTACAGTAATCTGGGGATCTGTGATTCATCACAAGTGTGGGGAATGCTCTGCTAGAAAGATTTAGCATCTACCTCCAAAGAGTTTTAAGGGCCTCACCAAACTACAAACCGCAAGGTCCATAAGGAAGAGCCATAACAACAGAAGTATTATTAAACTGATTTAACTATGCAATGTAGTTATACTAGGGATGGGCAACTGTGGAGGAGTCAGGGGCTTGTTTCTCCCTTCTGCACCACCACCCACCACCATTGGGTGCATAGCCACTCTCAGTGCAGTTAGCAGTGACAAAATGTAATTTCTAGCTCTGAACTGGCTAAAATACAGGGATTTCTGCTATTTGGAGTTTGGGAAGGAGAGCAGGAGTTACCTCTCATGTTTTTGCCACAACTTCAATGTCCCCCTGTGTGCTTTTCAACCATTTTTTTTTTCAGGGCTTCACAGATCCAGGGAACATTGGGGCCCCAAAATGGTCCCCAAAGGCCGCATGCAGCCCAAGGTGTTTCTGATGGTACATTGAACACATCACACTGCTTTTTCTTCCTGAAGCCTTAGCAGATCACTCTTTTGAATTATTTTATTAAAATTATTGTAAGCCACTTAATTGTACCACTTATGATGAGATACAAGTTTGAAACATAAATAAACAAGGCTGCCTAAGCACAGCCTGCTGCCATGGCTATTTCCTTAAAGGTGAATCCAAATGTGATAGCAGCTATGAAGTAAATGTTTGGAGGCAATCTGCAATTGTGGTTGTTTTCAGTCAGTCAAGAATTGCTGGGTGTGAATGAATTGGAAAGTGTTGTTACATCACTTGGATCAAATGGACAGGCAACCACGGCAGCTGAAACACTCTATCAAGAATCAAGGGAACATACCTCAAAGTACTGGAGCATGTTTGATCCCCTATGTGCTTAACATTGCACGGTAAGATAAATCACAAAAGGTACTCCCTGAATTTGACTCAAGTAGGATCTTAATGATACCATCTGTTTTGAGTATTACTCATACTTTGTAGGTTGAAAATAGTAGCTAAATATATCTTTCTTAGAACATCCCACTCTCCTTCTCTCACCTGCAGACAAGCATGCTTTCATATACTCTACACCTCAGCCTACTACTCATGGAGAAGAGGGTGTTTTTTAAAAAACCCTTTTTTCCATATCTTTCAGTCTTGAACAATGCCAGTTTTGGAAACTTTGCCTTTACTTTCTTTCTACTCTACCATTATAGAGTCAAGTAAAATACCCCTCCTGCCCTGAGGATCCTATCTGCTTTTTAGCATTTCCCCAACTTCATCTTTCACTTTTTCTACAAGCAGTCTTCCTCTTCCCAGTGTTCTGCTATCACCATAATATCTATGTATCTTCCTTTCAGTCTTGCCAAAGTCCTTAATAGGATGGGCAATGATCAGATGTGGTTTGAACAAACAAACATTTCTGAACAATATGCAATGTTAAGGAAGATATTGCAGAGTGTTTTCATAAAGCTTGTGGAGTCCATTACTCTTTGTATTGTTTTTCACAAAACTTACATACAACTGTAAATCATATTCCTGCCTATTCTTTTCTTTGTTCCCAAACACACATACAGCAAATCACCTTCTTCCTTCTTGGCTCTTACACTCCAAATGACTAACTGCCAGGATTCCAGCCACTGAAATGTCAAACATCACAGCTGCTGTGCAAATTTCTGTTCAAACATTCTATAGGTAGCGATCTTGTTCTACTGTCTTAGAAACAATAGAATGTAGCAATGAGATTAAACTAGAGCCATTGGCAATACAGAATTCCTCCCCATTTTGAACCAATGATGAAGTTTGGTTCTGTTCATTCAGAATCCTACTTGGATGTTTCCTAGAATGGGCTCCAGAGCCTACTGCATTACAGCATTACACCTCTCATATTCCTAGAGGCCTTCAGTGCAGCAGTGAGTCACTTTCAGCACCACCCTCCTGCCATGTCAGAGACTATGGAAAACAAATGTTTGTCTTGGAGGTGGCTGTCCTCTTCAGCTTTACTTGATTTGACCTGAAGGCTTCAGCAAGACTGAATTTCCAATTGCTCTGGCTGTATTCAGTTCAAAGCCAGGGACACCAATGCCTTGCCATTTTAGAGGTGTTTAGGGAGATCTTCTCAATCCAGAACCTAGATCGCTAAACCCTGCAGATCCCAGGCTGGGATCTTCTGACCCTTCAGTGACACTAAGGCAGGCATGGTAAAGAAAAAAAAATCTCAGCCTCCCATGATTGTTGTCCACCCTATTAACCAAGTAACTGAAAACACAGAGTGGCTGTTCTACAGACAGCTGTGAAATGCCATGTAAAAGCTTGATAAGGATGAAGTATAGACTGTTTCACTCAGAGACATTATCTTTAATATCTTATCCCAAGCCTTCCCAGATAGAAGGTGTGGTTCTGCCACCACCCTTGGACTCAGAGGACAAATCCTCAGCATCAGCTTCATCTCCCCAACCTCAAAGGAACTAGCAGGCAAGGGTCCTTTAAAACACAGAGCCAGCTCCTACATGAAGGTTGGGGCTAATAAGGAATGGCTCTGGCCTAATAACTCTAGTGTCTCAGATGGCCTTCATCTTCTGTGGAGGCAATTTACCCCCAGAGCCTATATTGGGGGGGAAATTGGTTGACAAAAATGCAATGGGAGATTTCCAGAGTCCTGAAATGGTCTTACTGAATTTGAAGTATCACTCCACAGTTTACTGAACCAGACAATTGTCCCTTCACGTTTTCAGGTTTGACCTTTGTGGATTTGATTATTCACAGATTACTTGCTCCAGCCTCTGCTCCTGCCCTATGCCATTTTTAATAAGGAATTCAATGACACCAGCATCCCTCTTGAGCTGTATTCAGTTAACTCAGGCTTAGTCAGTGGTCAAATCTTTGGTTGCTGGGAGGAAATCAAACTGGTTGGGCCTAGTTGCATGCATGTTCCCTCACATGCTCACTCCTGCAGGTGGGCAAGCAGGGAAGGAGATGGGGCACATTATCTCATTCACCCACTCAGTCAAGTGGGTAAAGAAGCATGAGGAGGGAGTGTGGATGGTGCACAAATCTCTGGGGCAGATGGTGGGACAAGGACAGGAGGAGGGGGAACAGGAGGAGAACAGACCCAAGGCAGGATGGCAGTGGCAGTGGGAGAAAGGCAAGGGCAGTGGGAAGGGGCCACAACAGCTGTTCTTATGGCAGCAGCACTCACTCCATCCACCCCAGAGATTTGCACATTCCCCTCCCTCCCTCCTCCCATTCCCCACCCCACTCACTCCCCCTTCCCATGTTAATAAGTGAGTATGCAAAGGAATGCCGGTATGGCCAGGCTCAGCCAACCTGCCGCTACAGGTACTTTGTGTGTGTGTGTTAAATACAACTTGGAGGGCCCAAAGATATTCATAGTTTTTTCACTTCTGTGGAGGTCCCTAACCCATACGAAAGTGAAGGATTGATTTTTTTCACTGATACCACAACCAAGTAATTTTCCCTGACCCCTTCCCTAGATAACCTATCCTGCAGAGGAAAGGATGTATTGACAGAACTCAGAGCTGGTGGCTAATACAACATGTTAATGAGTAATGCTGAGAAGATCACTAGAATGTCCACTCAGTTTTGCCTAATGTAGGACTTGGGGAAAATTTGGATGTTTCTGCTCAGGACATATTTTTGAGGAACTGAAGGATACAATGGAACGAGGGGATGAGAAGAAGGGAAGCAAATTCAGATATCATTTCTGGTAGTTCCACACACGATTTCATCTGATCTGGACAGATGGGCTTCGCTGTCTTAATCAGCACACACCCAGGACTCCCTTGGGCAGAGGGCAGAGCATATTTTACTTTAGCTCTGCAGTCCCATGGCAATGCTCCTTTGCTGCAATAGCATTTCAGGACCATTAAGGGGAGGACACAAGTGAAATCTGAAATGGTTCCCCTGCTGGAGAAACAACTGGAGAACAGAATTCAGCATTCACAATGAAGTTCCACTTCAGTACCCATCACATCCATCTCTGTCTGATCTTAAATTTCCATGGCAGTGTTTTCCTTTGAGCTAACCTGTGTCTATACACTGCTGACAGTTGGAAGGCAGGAGATACAGACACAGTGCCAACATGCACAACATTGTCTCACAAAGGGAGCTTTTCTAATGGCGGGATAAATAAGTTCTTAATACAGTGGGGGAACATCAGTGTCATTCCTCATTGCTTAAAACCTTCAGCCAGGCCTGCCTTCCCTGCTTGCTCATCCTTGCTTAATTATACTTTCCCGATATCTTTCTCTGCAGAATCACAGAGCTGATGTACTTCATGAAGGAACCTGCCCCTTCCTATACATCGATCATGGATTTAATTTGTGTAGGAAAACATGAAAGCTATTTAAGAAAGCATCACTTGATCTCATTTCAGAAGGCATAATGTGCTTAGAGTTTGTTGCAAATGGATTTAAATAAACCCCTCAGAGAGAGTGTGAAGTTTTGGTTTGTTTGTTTCATTGAAGATCACATACTCAATTTCAGGAAAATCTTACTTGTAGGAATGATTGGGTCTAGAATAAGGGAGACAAAGAAAAATATAAAGTTGCTGGAAGGAATAAGGTTTGGTGCATAGCCCATGCACACTACAAAATACATTCACTGACCTACACCAATTTAGTACGACATTTGCATGTACTGGTGCTGCTTTTGCTAGAAATGGAAGGCAGACAAGGAGTTGTAATTAATATAGCGTATTTCAAGTGTTCAAAGCACTTCACATTCATTACTTCTGCCGTCACTGGAAGAGCTATGAAAGACAAGACAATGTTGTTATTCAGTGACTCACTTAAGGGCCAACTGGGATACAATGCAGATGATCTATGAACAGGCAATCCAGTGATGTTTGGAGGGCTTGTTTGTTTGTTTGTTTGTCTAAAATCAGCTTGGGAGATATGGTTCTGATCAGAGGAAATTTAGTTTCTTTCCCCATGCTATTATCCTGGTTTTGGTCTTCTCACCCCATCCACTGCAAGCTGCTATTTGCCTCATAGGAAAAATTGTATAGATATGATTCAACTTTCAGTACATCTAGCTCTTAATCTTAACCACTACACTTAGGGCAAAACTCTGACCTGACCTCCTTCACATTTTCTAATGTTTACACCTAGGAAATATTAACTTTAGAAGAAATGAGTGTGGTCACGTATCTTATTTTCCCTACATGCAGAGTTTAGGGAAGATGAAGGCAAAAAAAGACATGTCCCCTCACTCCAAATTTCTCATCCCTGTCAAAGTAATGTCTAGTTATTTATTTATCTGTTGTCTGAAGCCATCCATTGAGTGCCATCAGTTAAACTTACAAGAAAGGGAAGCAACTTTGCTAGGACCAAGCCTCTGACCAAGTATGTATTGGGCAACCTATACAGATATAGAAGCCGCTCATAGAAATCATATAGTTTAAAGATACACCAAAAGGTAATCCAGATGACCACACTCATTCCCACAGAAAAAAACTTTAATCCAAACACTACTTAGTGTGCGTCTCCTTCCCATTACACTTCTTGGCAAGTGCTTTGCCAGCAGAAGAGGAGGCACTGGAATCATTGTAGCAATTTAACTGCATTTTAAGAATAACTTTGTCTATGACCTCTTAAGTGCTTTTAACAATATTTCGTTTTTAGTGAGCTGCTTTGGGGCTTAGTAAAGCAAGATATAAATGAGTAGCAGTGGCCTCCAATAAAATAACACACAGACCAGTGAACTCTAGTGAGTTCTGGTAGCTGCATCTTTGAAGGAGGTAACCTTTGTTGCCCTTGTTTGTACATTACACAAAATGTCACAAAACCATGGAGGATTATGGAGGGGAAAAGGTTTTACTAAGTAGACCACTCTGTTTGACTCACCAGCAGATTGTATTTTGTAATGCAACTGTTCATAATCCTTTTTTATCTCAGCCAGCCAATGGCTTTGATAAACTCTGAGCATCTGTGAGTTTTCATCCATGAGTTTCCTTCAAATTCTATTGTTCAAAGAATGTTGTTTCTCATATAGGAAAAGCCTAGTCTTTGCTCATTTGCATATGCAGATATAAAACTACCTGCTCATCAGTTTTGAGACTGAGCTCTTTAAAAGGGGGAGGGGCCTTCAAGAGAAACCAATCTAGATATAAGAACCAATTCTGAGATGATATGAGAACCCAAGATGCTGCATTGTCAAACATCTTATTGTCTAACAGCCATCACCTGCTGAAAATCTTTGTTTTCTAGCTACTATATAATGCATATTTTGTTTCTTTCTTTACAAGTCTGCATAATTCATCTTTGTGCTTGTGCAACAATTACAGCATTTATCAGAAGGACTAGAGCAGGAAGGGCTCTTCAGGGGGTTCAATAAGTGCTTGTTTCTACTGTTTTCTTCCTGATATTTAAAGCCTTATTGTTATCAGAAGAGATCCATAGTCCCTCTGATATGCTTGCATGATTCACTGCAAGGACCAAGTCCAACAATAGAAGGGATGGGGTTAAAATTACACTGTTTCAGAGGAGGGCATTGTAACTCCCTGTATATGGTCTAGCTTTTATTTTTAATTGTTAAAATATCATTTTTAAAGAGTGCAAACTCCAAAATACAAATCTGATGCTTCAGATGCGATGTAAGTCCCTCCAATAAAGCGTACATATCATGATGAAGATAAAGGGCCAGTGACCCAAAAACGAAGAAATGGGGCCCCAATCTCCTGCAATCTCCATACTCTTTTTAAAAGAGCAGGGGTTGTGAGCGGTCTTCAGTGCTAGCTACCATCAACATGTGCACCTATACATATGCACACGCACACCTATAGCCTCCCTGACATAAAAGAAAGGGGAAGGGAAGACAGCAGTGGTAAAATCTTTTCCAGCATGCAAGATGTGCTAAGACTACCATTGATGTGTTCCTTGTTCTCCCCTCTTTCTCTTCCCATGGTGGTGATGGTGGGTGACTTCTGCCATTGGTGCTTCACTGACTGGTCTACCTATGCACTGAACTGTACACCAAACCCCAGTTCATCAGATCACTCGAGCTCGAATTGTGTCCCATCTTGCTAGGATTGAAGCCCAATTTATTTACTTACATTAGAGTCCTAGCCATCGATGACCCCAAATCCTAGTTCTCTAAATTGGATCAGAAGAAAACACAGAGATGGTCCATGCTACCTCTCTGAAGGAGTTAGGCAATAACTGGCCTCCAATGCTTAGAGCAACACCCAAAAGGCCACTGGATACTCTTCATATTCTTTATAGATGACCACACACTGTCCTCTATAAAGTAAGATGCATGGCCACCAGCAGGAAGACTTTGGAAGATTACGGCCAGAGTCTGTTCAGTGCTCAGATTTCTCAAAAGCTATTGCCTCTATCTCCAAAATGGGTTTCCTAGTATGAGACCAATGTCAGACTGCCAGAGCCACAATCCAGCATGCACAAACTCTTATAAGTCAAACAAAATAATTTTGGTGGGATCTGGACATGGCTTATGTCCCTCCACATGATCATCCCTGGCTTTGAATGTGCCCTGTCAAATTCCATAAGGCAATTACACATAAAGCTTAAGCTTTGTCAATTTATGCAAGAGATGAATAGACCAGATAAAGGATAGCAGACATATAAATGGCTTAGACAGGACAAACAAACAGCATTGCTAGAGAAACAAGACAGAGAAGAAATGAGCTGAGAGATGCACTCAAGGATAGCTGGATAATCAGGTTAGAGAGACAGTGGATGAAGGATAGATGGGTACCAACTCAAAAGTCATACCGTTTACCACATAAACTGACATATTTTGATCTCACACAAGTGAGGACATGTTTGATAATTCAGCAGCATTAGCTCACAAGCACTTGATGTGAGTTTGTCATCTTCTGCTTTGAAGGTATCTTTTTTCTTTTCTGCCAGGAAAGTAATCTCAGTTCAATTCCTTTGGCTTGTCACATTGGATATAAGGATCGTGAGGGTTTGACTAGAGACGAATGGAAGGCTTGCTGTACTTGAGGCATTTGGCTCCCAAAAATGAGAATAATTGTCCTCAGACATACTCAAGCATAGTTATGTATATCAAATACCTTTATAGGCCCAGCCCTGCTAGTAGGCTAAGGGAAGCACTTCCCTCGGGTGACTGAAACTGAAGAGGAGGGAGTGGCCACCACTGTTGGAGGACAGAGTTGCCTGCACCATCTCACTTCCCTGTGACTGGCCTGCCACTCTCAGGTGCAGTACAGAACACTGCCCTGTCACAATGTGATGTATAGGAAAGCTCCAAGTTCAAGGGGTTAAGCTTAGCGGTTTGAAAAGCTTTATTCAGGAACAATGAAAAAGCAGCAGCACACCTTGGTGATGCTAAGACTAAAGGAATATTGGTTTTGCAGTGCTATTTAAACCGTCGCACATCAAAATTAGTGTGCACTAACATCCCATTTAATGGTTTACGCAAACAAACACGTTTTCCAAGTATTCTGTCCCCTTCTCATTTTCCCGCTCAACTTGCCAACAGTCTGACCTTGCAGCCATGCCTGCTGGCTCAAAGTCATCTACCTAAGACATGGCAGGGAATGCTTAGCAAACCTGAAACACAAGCATTGGAAGAAGACAGAACTACTAATCTGCTCAGCTTCTTTAACATAGAGAGGAACGAGGGCTCCATCTTCAGCAAAATGTCGTGGACTACCTCTTCACACACATGTACTGTATTCATATATACCTTCCACAGACAGCTCTGGGGCAAATGATCTCATTCCAGTAACAGAGGGTGTGGCTGCACCTTTCTTATCCTTTTACATTGGACAGCAGATAAAAACTATGTAGGAAAAGTAAGTTGGTGAACATGGTAGATAAAAGTAATATTAGCACTAGTGGAGAGGTGGTGGAGGTGGTGAAATCCCCATCATAACTGATCTATCAAGCTACTTCAATATTTTCCATGCTGGGCTTCAGGTTTGGATATACAGGACCTCTCAATCTCAAATTGGGAAATGTTGTTAACCTTATCAAAATTCCTCTAGCTTTGCTTAAAATCCTACAGAAGTTTCACTCAGTAATAACCTCCAAACTCCACTTTAAATGGAGTAAAACTCCACTTTAAATGTCACTGTAATACTGTGACATTTGTTTCCCTCCTGGTTACTTTCTCCTCCTCTAGCAATTTAGGAAACTAGTAGCAGCTCATGTATCTGGAGATGGATGCTGTGTGCATTGTGCTTAACACAGGTCAGCAAAATGTGTGATCCAACAATCCCTTGTTGTGTGGCCTCCCAAGTGTTTAACAACTTTTGCCCTCACAGACAGGCATCAGAAAGAGAAGATTATGGTGCCATCTGGCATGTGGGTTATATTTGGTGTGGCCCATTACAAATTTATTTTCTTTATTTCACTCTTAAACATTGGGAATGCCTGGCTGTAATATGTGCTGGCCAGCTGGCTGGCTGACTGGCTTCTTTCTTCCCTGCCTCCCTCCCTCACTTTTTTTCCTTCTTTCCATTATAACCCCAGTTGTTCCTATTTCTGCTGACAGAGAATTTTGCCAGAATAACTGCATCCTGAATGAATTACCCAGATTTCTGGTTGTGAAGGTCTTAGGGCACTGCTATTAGGTGAATCATCACAATGTGATTCTTTTCCTGGTTGGAGGGCAACTGTAGACATTAGCCATTGCATTATCTCATCCTGCCTACTTGAAATTCTTCTGGCCTTTTCAATTAGCTTTGTTATCTGCTTTCTCCACTTTCTGTGCTAAATTCTTCTTAAGTCTCTTCCAAATGGTTGGCACAAAGAGTCAGTTGCACTTTATTTCATATTGAACTTGCCACTAAATTCACCTAAAGCAAAATGCAAAGTGGATTTATTTGAAGGAGGACTGTTGCTTAGGTAAAATATACAAGGAATTTTGCAGAAAATGAAAAGAGTTTTGATAAGATTAGCAGTGTTTTTCAGAGAACTTCGATGGTTCCCTGTTTTATGTGGATTGAAATGGTTTCTTACTACTCTTTCAGTTATGCAGATGGAATCCATCACATTTGATTATCTCTCCAAATAAGAGCTCCTCAAATATCTGAAACTGTGGCATTTTTTGGTCAAGCTCTAACCTGCTGTGGCATTAAATAAATACTTACAGTGAGGATGCCAAAGTAAGAAAACATGATCTTCTCTGAGCAATCCATCAATTAATAACACCATTCAGGTTCTTCAACCTCATTGTTCTTGTTGCATGCCTTCAAGTTGTTTCTGACTTATGGCAATCCTCAGGTGACCCTATCATGAGGTTTTCTGGAGCTGAGAGTGTGTGGCATGCCAAAGGTCACCCAATGGGTTTCCATGGCCGAGCAGGGACTTGAACCTTTATCTCCAGGGTCATAGTCCGTTGCTCAACCCACTGCACAATGCTGGCTCTCGGTTCAGCCTGAAATGGTACCAAAAGAATCCCCAGTGCCCCAAATCCTATGAAGCGCCTCCATGATATTAGAGAGAAGATGACCAAAATTCAGGAGGAAACAGACAGGGCTACAGTGCTCTCTCACTTTATGTGTTTTTGCTGCCTATTTGTATAAATACCTGAATAGGGCTGTATTTCTCCTCCAAACAAGAAGCCACACTGGGTCTCTGATTCTGGTTTTGATGCAAAATAAGCTCAATTATAGAAATGTTTCGAAATACATGCTATTTGTAAGTTATTCGCTGCCTCGATCCATATGGAGAGGCGGGATACAAATAAATAATAATAATAAAATTATGCATAGCATTCCCAAGTTCAAACACCAAGATGCAATGTGATCATGGGCTGCCAATCATAAATCAGGAAGAGGAAAAAGACGCTGATGTGAATGAGAAGTGAAGGTAGGGAGAACTGCAGGAAGGAGTCTAAAAGTATCCTGCATCACAAAACTATAATTGGGCTTTGGCATCTGAGGCATGCAAGGATACCTGCAGTTAAAGCAGGAAAGCTGGGCCTGGGTATGGAAAGCCAGGTCCAGTCTGAGCTACCCTAACAATGTCTTCCAAATTGGAGTATGGCATCTTGAAGTGGAAAAATTAGGCCAGGAGCCTAACATGATCTGGCACTTGGCCTCTCTATCTTCTTTTTTTTAGTACTTCAGTTGCTGGGCTTATTTCTCTGTATATTTGAAAAATGGAAAGCTGAAATATTTCCTGAAATGGAGCACAGATTCAAGAGGAAAAAAATAACAAAGACAATGCTACCGCATGACCCCCAGTGCTGTCAAGAACCTCTGTGTGAATGTTGAGTGCAACATAAAACAGCAGTTTATAAATACTGCTTTGAAACTATGAACAGAGATTTGGTTTAAACATTGGATAGTAATCACCCATTATACAATCTTAAATTCCATTTATAAAGCACTTTGGAAAAAGTAGATAAATGATTAATAGATGTTTAATAATGGATTGATCAATAGCTATAGATTGTTGTGGAACTTTGTATGTGACTTACAACCATCTTCAGCATGTCAAAATGATGTGCTAATTATGTGTTCAGCTCACACAGCTTTAATATGCATGAATAGATTTAAATTAAACTGATTCAAAGTCAGGTAAAGATTTACTGTTAGCAGCATTAGGCAGTCACCTTCCAAGGCAGGAATGTTTTCCCCTAAACTCTCTACCAGTTATATCCATTATGACAAGAGTTCTCAAAATCCTTTAGACATACTTCAGCCATGGCAGATATTCTTATTATCCACATCAATGTCAAACAGCTTACAAAATCCCTGAAAACTCTCAGCAATGAAATGCATGAATATTGTTGCTTGTGTGGAGATAATTTGTTAGACAGAAAAGCATTCATTAATCCTTATATTTGGATTGACTCTAATGTGAGAATACTGAACAACTGTGATACAGTCAGAAAAACATGTTGTCTGCTTTCTGACATTGCAGCAACTGGAACCAGCACCTCAGAATCTCAACTTTGGCCCTTTCTGCACGGGTTTATTAACGTGGGTCAATGTGTTTTGGCACGGAGCTGTTCTGCACGTGAGAGTGAACTAGCTTCGCTTTATTTACCATTGTTCCACACATAATCCCGAGTTAATGCACCCCCATGTGGTAGCAAAGCACGCTATTTGAAAACTGGGAAAAAATCCAAAACAATTTTTAAGATTGAGCAGATTCGGACTTTCGCAGTGGTGCAGATATGCACATTTGCACCAATGCGAATTGGTGGGCAGCGGAGGGTGGGCTGTTGGCGTACTCACCTTCTCCAGCTGTCCCCACCCACCAAAGGACAGGCAGGCACCATTTTTTGTTTTGTTCAGCAAACTTTAGAAAATGGAGTAACCAGACAAAACATGGCACAGGCATGTTAAAAGGAGACAGCTGTTTTTTATTTTGCAAATGTTTTACCATACTTGCCAGCATTAGACACACTGCCCTATAAGAGCACTCTATTTTCAGACTATATTATTCAGGAAAAAATATTTTAGTACTCTGTTCCTGGTGCCTGTCCTATCTGCTTGGGCGGGGGGAACCTCCTTGTCCAGGCAGAAAGAAGAGGCTGTGTGTGTGTTTGTAAGAAGCTCAACCTTCCCATTCCTCTCCTCCTTGTGAGGAAACTTTCCTGCTGAGGTTGGAAGGGGAGGGAGCATGCGTGCGTGCGTGTGTGTGTGTGTGTGTGTGTGTGTGTGTGTAAGAAGCTCCTTCCCCCAATTCCTCTCCTCCTTGTGAGGAAACTTTCCTGCCAAAGTTGGAAGGGGAGAGAGGGTGGTGTGTGTGCATGTGTGTGTGTGTAAGAAGCTCTTTCTCTCATTCCTCTCTGGGCAGGATCGTGTAGGCAGCAGGGCAAAGATGAGCGGGGGACCGAGATCGCTCTCCCAACTTTGCTCTGCCAGGTGATCTGCCTGGGTAGGGGGAATTACCATATTCACACCCCATTTTCAGAAGGCATTTGGAGGGGGGAGGGCTTCTTATACAGTGGCAAATATGTACCTACATAGGTACATAGGTACATACAAATGTACCAACCCAAAAGAGAAAAAAAGCCAATCACAGCTGCCGAGGTGGGGTAAGGGGAGTAGTGGGAGTGGTCACTGCTGAAGTAGTGGGGATACATGAATTCGCACTCCTCCGGATCAAAAGGAAACATACAGAGGAGCTGTGTGGAAGTAAATGAGGGAAAGTCCGTGTTATTTGGATCCGATAAGGCATGGTAAGAAACAGCATGCACCGCTTCACACGCCTCGTGCGGAAAGGGACTTTCTTTAACAAAGAACAGGTACCTGTTCCCCAGGGGCCCGTGTCCCATGGGGATGGTGAAGGAGGCTACCTTTGAGGTTAGCCTGAAAATAAGGCTCTCACTTTTAGAGCCCTGCAGCTTGGGTGGGAGTCCCTCGGTTACCTTCCAAGATGCTGGACTGGGGAGCAACCAAAGCAATTTGCATTGCCTCTGGGGCTCAGATGTTATTGCCCATGGGTAGGCTGAGCAGGTTGTCATGTAGTTACCCTGGCACCAGCTGGACCCACATCAGGTTGCTCCTCCCATATCTTTCAGGCCAGTGCAATTTTAAATAGGCCAGGTCAAAATAAAGTGGCCCTTACTTAACCCAGCTTTGTGTCTGGTCTGTTTATTCCAAGGTTGAACATCAAAAGAATACTTTATGTAGAATGACTTAGTGTAGAATGAGCAGATTTTTGGTAAGCTATTGCCATTGATGCTGAAGAGAGCTTTTGTTCAGAAATTCAAAAATAAACTATTAAAACTGTAGATGATCATGCAAATAGCCTTAATGCTACTGCTCACAATGAACTCCCAGCAACTTTCATGGTTGCCCAGTACGCATCACACCCCAAGGCGTATTTATTCAAAAGGTGAAGTCCCGCTGTGTTCAGTGGGTCTTTCTCCCTCAAAAGGGCACACAGGAATACAGACTTAGATTCTTTTTCATGTTGTGTATCAGCCCCTCTGAACTTTCATACATAAATACTTTCTGTCTCATGAGTTGGAGAGTAAAAAGAAAAGTCCTCAGAATTCTGTGCTTATTTACTGAATGTATTTCTACACTAGTTGTTTTGAACATGGCTTTCTGAATGTTAAGTGAATGCTGCACACATTCCTTGGCATGCTACGTCTTGCCCTGAACAAAAGTCAAGAATTTCCACCCCCAGCCCCAACCCCATATATTGGAATCTAAACACCCCCTAACAGTTTTAATGATACATTCAAACAAGATTTTAAAAGGACTTTTGTAGCAATCCAAGTATCACGTTCCATGTTTCTTTGAGATCAATGGGGTTTAAATGTATTTTGCAGTTGTATAATATTGTATAATCACAATTACTGTAACGGATCATCGAATCATAGGGTTGTAAGGGGCCTTGTGAATGACTCAATTCGACTGCCCCTCAGTGTGGAAGCTCCAAACCATCCTCAACAGGTAGCTGTGCTGCCTCTTTTTGAAGACATCCAGAGAAGGAGACTCTACCACATTTCTAGGCAATTGGTTCCGATGCTGAGCTGCTCTTTGTGTCAAGAAGGTCCTGTCAGTCCTGTAACTTAAAACTATTAGATCTGGTCCTACACTCTGGGGCAGCAGAGAAAAGACCTGTTCCCTCCTCAGTGATAGCCCTTGAAGTATTTAAAGAGTACAGTCAAGTCATTCCTCAGTCTTCTTTTCACCAAGCTGAACATGCCCAACTCCTTCAACCTTTGCTCATATGTTTTGTTCTCCATTCCTCTTATCATCCTTGTTCCCCTTCTCTGAACCTGCGCCAGCTTGTCTATATCCTTCTTAAAATGAGGCACTCAGAACTGAATGCAGTACTCAAGAGGAGGCCTGACCAGAGCAGAATATAATGGGATTATGACTTCCCTCAGTTCAGAGACTATGGTTCTATTAATGCAGGCTAAAATTGCATTCATCTTTTTTGCTGCAGCATCACACTGCTGATTCATGTTCACCTTATGATCAACAATGACCCACGGTCCTTTTTGCGTGTCATACTGCTGAGCCATTTATCACCCATCCTATACGTGTGCATTTGGGTTTTGTAGCCTAAATTAAAGATGCTGGATTTGTCACTATTCACCTTCAAGATATCAATTTCTGCTTAATTTTCTAGTTTATCTAGGTTCCTTTGAATTCTGTTCCTATTTTCCGATGTGTTAGCCACCTCTCCCAGTTTTGTGTCATCTGCAAACTTGGTAAGGATTCTCTGCACCCGGTCATCTAAGTCACTGATAAAAATGTTGAGGAGTAATGGCTGTAGGAAAGAACCCTGAGACACTTCATTCAAGACCTCCTTCCAGTTGAAGAGCAGCCACGATGCATGCTTTGACCATTTTTTCCAACCAATTATAGATTCATCTAACAGTGTTCCCATCAATTCCACATTTAATCAGTTTGCTAATCAAAATATGGGGGATCTTATTGCTCAAATCCAGATAAATGACATCCACAGCATTCCCAGCATCTGCTAAATTGGTGAGCTAATTACAAAAAGATATAAGATTAGTTTGGCAGGATTTGTTCTTGACAACCCAGATTTGGTTTCTACTGATCATTGCATTTTCATCAAGATACTTGCAGACAGATTCCTGAATAATGCATTCTAATATTTTTAATACATTTAATGCATTCTAATAATTCCTTCCTGGGTGGCAATTCAAATCTACAGATCAGATGATTTTCACGTAACACTGAGGCTGGTCTGGAATCTGCCCTTCATTGGTGAGCAGAGACCACAGGCAGGGAGGGGACAGATCTGCACCCAAGCTTGCAGCAGGAGCGGGAGGGCACAGAAAAGGTCCAGCAATGACGTCTTTCCTTTGCTCAAGTCTTTCTATCCATCACACACACACCTGCCCCACCACCTCAATCTCCTCTGCAAAGCAGGTTGGCAACACAGTCCTGCCTCCGGAGGGGGGGAGTAGGGTGGGGAGAACTTGACTGCAGCTGCCCACCTTTGCAGCAGTCACTGTGACTGCCCCCTACCACATCAGATGGATGGATGGAAGGAAGGAAGGAAGGAAGGAAGGAAGGAAGGAAGGAAGGAAGGAAGGAAGGAAGGAAGGAAGGAAGGAAGGGGGTGGGTGATGGGGCATACACCAGAGACACCCAGAAATTTATTATTTTTTGTACAATATCCTTGGTCCTTGGTACTGTATCCAGTCACTTGAGCCTTCCTTCTTGTTCCTCTCCCACATTCAGGTTTTCAGTGACCTTCCCCCTTCCTCCATGCTTCCAGCTACACTGTGTTATCAGCTCCCCCTGCACTCTTTTTTGCCATTTTCATCAGGAGGGAAGGAGACTGAGATGTGTAAAGGAGAGAAGAAGGAAGGGAAGGAGGAAAAAACAGAGCAAGTGTACTAGCAAGCAAAGGGTCTGATGGTCCTTCTCAGCACTGATGTCAACTAAACTCCTTCCCTCCTCCCATCTCACTTTCCTCCAAGCTGGCTGGCTGGCTGGCTTGCTTGCTGGCTGACTGGCTGACAGACCACCAGCCAGCTCCTCTGTTGCTCATCTGCTCAGCCCACCTCCTCTGCACAGCAAAGTGGCCATATGACAGGCAACATGCAGGCCCAGCCAACCTGCCTGCTTGTTTGCCTTTTCCTTCGTTCCTGTCAGGTGGCCGCTCTGTTGCAAAGAAGAAATGGGTTGAACAGCCTTCAAGCCTTCGTGGACCCCCCTGTGAGGACATTGCAGTCCCCTCAAAGATCACAGGTTAAGAACTTGGTGTAGACATATTCATTAAGGAAACTGTAAAAATTATTTATCCTTTCATGCAAGGACAAAGTGGCCAAAGATTTACTTCCCTTCCTTCTTCTCTCCTTTACACATCTGTATCTCTGAAATCTCAGCCCAGTACAATAGACCCTAAGCTTTCAAAAACCTGCTCACAGACAGACTATCCAGATGAAGGACACACACACACACACACACACAAAACATATGAATAAATAAATAAATTTCCTGGCTCAGAGCAGGATGTATTCTGTAATAGAACCATGGAATAATCTGAACTTGTTTGAGTTGTTCCAAGACAGCCTTCAGGTGTTAAAACTAAGGATTCCCTTTTGTTTTTCTTCTTTAGATTTTCTAGTCAAAAACCAAAGACAGTAGTGAAAAAATGCTGCCATAAAATATTTAGATTTATTCCCTCACTTTTTAAAAAAATCTCATTGACATGACATGGTCTGTCCTGATGGTATTTCTTAGGCACCATAATTTCTTCCCCAGTTGCTTCAGGGGAACATGCAGTACAGAATGACACTACAACATCATAGCACTATCATTGCATTTTAACTGCCATGCCAAATCCCAGGATATCCTGGAACTGGTAGTTTGGAGAGGGGCATTTCGAATCCTCAACCAGAAAGCTCCAGAGCCTCACCTAACTACAAACGACAGGATTTCACACGATGCAGCCGCAGCAGTTAAAGTGGAATAATACTGCTATAATTCTCTAGTATTAATTGACCCCAGTGGACATGCAGTGAACAGAAGGGAGTCACAAGAGTGCATAGCCAATCAGATCTGGCTGGCAATTAGATCACTGGCAGTATCTGAGGATTCTCAAGGATGGGCAAATAAGGGCAATTTAAACAAGATACTTTTTTTCAAATGAATTGCTGAAAAGTCTTCAAAAGGGAGATGCATTTGTGGAAAACTGTGAATAGTTTCAGCTCAGCTCCAAAGCACCAGAGTGGAGGGAGCCGAGGATCCATTAGTTTTACAAAAACTGCTCATGGCAGCAGTGAAAGCTGTTAGAACTGATTGTTTATATGGATCTATGCAGCTGCCTCCATTTCTGCATTCCTAGGCACAACTACTGATACTGTCAGGATGATACAGGTACTTGAAAATTTAGCACCTCACCACTGAATCTGGTGTTGTTGTTGCTGTGGTTGTGTACCTTCAAGTCATTGTCAGCTAATGGTGATCATAAAGCAAACCTATCATGGGCCATTTCTGCACTAGCCTGTTATAATGCTATTATTCCACTTTCAACCATCCTATGGAATCCTGGGTTTTGCAGTTTGGAGGAGCTTTTGAGGATTCTGTAGGATGTTGAAAATGGAATAATCGCACTATAATAGGCTAGTGTGGAAATGGCCATGGAATTTGCTAGTCAAGATTTCTTCAAAGAGGTTTTGACATGGCCTTCCTCTATATGTGTGACTTGCCTGAGGTTACCCAGTGGGTTTCCCTGCCCAGGACCCAAACCATTACACCACATTGGCTCTCTAGTTAATACAGCTCAGTCTGCAGTCCTTGCACAAACACCTAAGAGGAAGTTCCACTGAACATAGTGCAGTTGCTCAGTGAACATGCGCAAAAGGTGCCCTATTTGTTGCAAACATATTATTCTGATAGCTGCTGATTTCCTGAGTATGGCCAATAAATCACTTTATATTTTGGTGGCTTGAATCACTTACACACACACACACAAATACTTGTTTAGAGGACTAAAATTATAGTCAGCCCTCCACTTTTATGAGTTTAGCATTCACAGATCTGATCACTCTTAGGTTATTTTATTTTATTTTAAAAATTCTTAGTGTATTTGCCTGACCATGGGGAAAAAATGTTCTCTAGGAATCACTAGATCTTCCAGCATGATCCTATGGTTGATTTCCACAGGAAAATGGAGGCTGACTGGCCACAGATTTCCCCAGTCTTTGTCCCTTTGTATCAAGGTTCTAAGACCCTCCTCTGCCCACCTTCTAGTCCTTTCTTTCTTTCTTTCTTTCTTTCTTTCTTTCTTTCTTTCTTTCTTTCTTTCTTTCTTTCTTTCACAATCTGTGAAGCAATCTCTCCCTTTCTAGTTTTTATAACCTTCCTCATTAAGTCAGCGCAGCCACTGTGGGAAGCCCCAGTAATTAAATAATTTGGGTTACAGAATATTTAATTACCTGCAATTACACAGGCCATCATCTTGCCAGCCTCCCACCTCAACCCTAGCTGCATCAGTGCTAAAAAGGCACACAACAGAACCTTCTGCCTCTTTGTCAGTGCTGTGCCCATGACAAATGTAATGGGAAATTAATCCAACAGACCTCACTAGCAGCATTTTGGCACAAGGACCCCATGGAATCTGCCTTTCTGCTTTTTGAAATTAATTCTAGAATGGGACTGGGACACAAATGAGTTTTAGTGATCCATCTCACCAACTTCTGTTGGTCCAGAAAAACGCAGGCTTTAGAGTTATATGAAATCCAATGGTGTAGAGTGATGAGCCAGATGAACAGATGGAGTGGAGGAAGTAATTAAAAGCTCCTGCTAGGGCAGAGACACCAAATGAATGGGCTTCCACATATAGTTGGACTACAGTTCCCATGAACCTTACTCATTAGTTATGTTGGCTAGGGCTGGAGAGTGTTGCAGTCCAAGAGCACCTGGAGAGCCTCATATTTCACCCCCCTGTGCTAGTTCACAGTACCACATATACTAGTGGATGCTTGCTGCATCTCTGTATAATTTCTTGTTGTTTATTCTGGCCTTTCACTTCACCTCATTGGGATTAGCAGGCAGAGAGGGAACACATAATTCTGCTGTACATTATATAAGGTATAATTCAATTATTCATTCACTTGTGATGCAAAATATGCATCAGGGATCTTGTAGCATCTTTGAGACTAGGGCCCTTTTCGCATTTTTTTTTTAGCGCGAGCGCCCCTTGAGCACTGTGCAAATGGGAGCGCCGCTCTGTATGACGCACTCCCACTTGCGCAGCGCTCATGAGGCTGCAGCGGGGCGGGCACGCATTTTTTGATTTTCAGCTTGAAGCTGAAAATGCCCCGCGCTCGCACAATGCTCGCGCCGCCCCTGCGCACTTACCTGCCATGCGGTGCGTCGGGGAGCCAGTGTGGACGTGCTTCCTTTCCCAGCGCAGCCTACATCTCCCACAATGTCCTGCGGAAGGAAGGAAGGGGTGCTCGCGTGATGGTCGCGCAAACAGGAAGCGACCTGTGGAAGGAAGGAGGGGGGAAGCGGCAGCGTCTTGGACGAGGCTTCTCGCGTGAGACGCCCTCCCCTGTCGCGCAAAAAGGTACCATGCGAAAAGGGCCTAGGTGAGAGAAAGAAAATGGTAGCACAAGCTTTCATAGACTTAAATCTACTTCATCAGATGCATGGAGTGAAGTGGGAACAGACCTCTATGAATGAGTAGGTGGTAAACGTGATACCAATAGAAATGTAAGACTTGTGGGTAGGGTGCTAAAGTGACAACTTCAATTTTAATGATGATCTTTGGGGGACAAAGGAAGGAGGAAAGATGTTGCCTAAGGCCAAGGTGAGTAGAATTGTGGAGGGAGTCATTAGTATGTAGTGTGATGCTGGCTGGGAAACAGAAGAAGATGTGATAAACCAGCCAAAAACTTTGCATCGTGGATAAAAAAACACAGGAGAATTATTCATCCACAGAACTGGGTGCCTGTTTTCTCTGCACGAGTCACTGTTCTACACTTTTCATGAAGATATATGCCCAGAACCGTGAGTTATACTCAAGTGAGGGTTGGCCATCCTGAACACCTCAAAAGCAAGCTGTCTGTGTGTGCATGTGCATGTGCACATGGGAATGAATGCAAGAATAATAAAGGTTTTCTCAATTCATAAGGTTGGAAAACATATGTCAAAGTATTATTGTTTACAAGGAAGAAACCCAAAGAGCTATACAGAAGTTGATTCCATCCATTCCATGCAAGCACACACATGAACAAATTCAGTAAGGAGGCTTGTATACACTACTCATGGTACAGTGATAATCAGAAGATGAAGACAAACACACACCTAGGAATAGTTTCTGGGGTCATTTCTGCACTGCACTGTTATAGTGCTATTATTCTACTTTCAACCTCCTGTGAAATGTAATTTACTGAGGCCCAAGAGCTCTCTGGCTGAGAATTCTAAATGCCCCTCCTAAACTGCAAACCCCAAGATTCCACAGGATGTTGAAAGTGGAATAATGGCACTATAACAGTGAAGTGCGGAAATGGTCCTGGACTAATTAAAACAGATAACAAATATTGGTCTCGGAGTGTATAAACCAGGAAGCTGCCGTTTTCCCAGCAAGAATCACATCTTTTCCAGTAAATGAGAGTTTACAAGTCAAAAGTTCTGGCTTTACAAAATAGGTAGGAATAAGGAAAAGACTGACACACCACTCTTCTGCTAACTAAAAGGCAATTGGAGTCACCCAGTTAAACTTTGGCATGCTGTACGAAGCAAGGAAGGAAGCACAAAGGTTGGTTTACAACAGCTCCTCTGCTGTTCAGCTTCGTAAGGCCAGTGTTCTTACTGCTTGAGCCATGTGGTCCAAACAAGACAAATGGATCAGAGGCACAGCAATTAAAGCTAGTGCTGGCCAGGCAGTGCAATGCTTTCTCTCTCTTCCCATTAAGCCAATGCCTGACACTGGGTTAAACCTGTTGAAAGAAAGCCACAGCACATAGGCCAAGGTTATGGGTGTTTTATTTTCTGTTTATTGCTTCCCTGTGCTCCATGGGGACAGCTGAAAACACAAACTCAAAATGATTGCTTAATGGACATGAGAACACAGGACTCTGGAAAGCACAAAGAAGGTTACAAGGGATCAGCTAAGGGCAGCCTGAGCTGGGATGTGAAGCACATCTTGTGAGAAAGAAATTACCTTCTATCTGTCATGCTTGGTTATCCACAGGCTAAGAGTTGTTTACTAGTGTAAACATGGATTTAAAATCTGGAAGATTTGGGTTCTTTCCCCTCTTCAAATTAAAGAAGGGCAGCTGTCTGTTAATCTTTTTAGCAAAAGCAAAAGGTCTTGTGGTGCCTGAAAAACAAATTACCTTGTCAGGCACTACTGTGATCTTTAGCACATAACTTAAGAACAGTCTTACTGGGGTGGATCAAACATCCACCTAACCTAGCATTCTTTCCTCAATAGTTACCAATCAAATGGCTGTGGGAAACATGCAAACGGCCTCACTGTCTCTCTAGACCAACTCAGATGTTTTGTTATGCAGTTTAAGTAAACATGTAAAAAGGGAGTGTTGTGGTCTCATCCCCTCCAGTGTTGCTCTCCATGGGTGGAGTCTGATGGTCTGAAGAGAAGAGATGCAGCTATACATCAAGGCCTTCCGCATTCTTAAGAGCCCTGAATTTTCCTGATGTATGTAAATGTTCAGGTTTCTCAACTTCGGCCATTTCCACAGTAGACTGTTATAGTCCTATTATTCCAGTTTCAATATACTGTGGAATTCTTGGGTTTGTAGTTTACTGAGGCAAAAGAGGTCTCTGGCTGAGGCCCCACCCTAAACTACAAATTCCAGCATTCCATAGATGTTGAAAGTGGAATAACAGCACTATAATAGTCTAGTGCGGAAAGGGCCCTCATGGAGAACTACCGTCGAATCATTCCTCCTCAGACTATCCTTCTCCACATGGATCTCTAACTGGTGGAACCCATTCTGAATTAAAGGGAAGGTGAGGGAATTGCCTACGAACATCTAGAATTCTCATTACCATTTACCTGTGAGGAAGTATTGAATGGACAGGGAGGAACCAAGGGAGTTACATCTATGCCCTTGCCATGAAATGCAGCTGTTCTGACCTGATAGATCTGATGGACATTAAATCAGCACCTGCTTTTTTATAAGAAATCCTAAATAAAATCTTGGGATTATATAAGTGACAAATTCTTCTGATTACAATGGTGGAATGGATCTTTGCCATGCTACTTTCTTTTTACAACCAAGAACTGAGATAGAGTACACCAGAGTTATTGACCGGTTGATCAAGCAGAGGTGTATCTAGGGTGGGGCAAATAGGGTACATGCCCTGGCACCAATGCCAGGAGGACACAAAAAGGCTGTGCTGGAAGAAAGTGTTTTAGTCACATTTTATTCTAAGCATTGTAAAGGCCATTGGCTATATACAATAAAACTACAAACACAAACTCAGGCTGGTGGGTTCCTGGTGCCTTGCCCTTGCCCTGTCTTGTTCCCAGCAGGAGAGCAGGAAGCCCATTTGTGTGTGGAGGGGGGTGAATCACCAGCACAGGCCAATGTTGCCCCTTTCTGGCTCAGGTGGCTGGACAGGAGCTGGTCTTTCTCTGCCAGGCCTGGCTCTTTCTTGCTGGATGGGCCAAGGAGGCGGCGGCAGGGGCTCCGGCTGCTGGCAGGTATTTGGGAAGAAGGAAGACACACGGAAAGGAGATGTGTGAGTCTCTGCCACCCACCCCATGAGTACAAGGAGTCCTCCAGGTCCCAAGCCACTCTACCTGCAATTTCTGCTCCAGCAAAGAAACAGCAGCAGCACCAGGAGGGGAAGAATGGGTCGCCCACAGCAGCATCCACTCAGAGGCCAAATGCCTGCCAGCAGCCAGAGCCCCTGCCACCTCCTCCTTGGCCCATCCAGCAAGGAAGAGCCGCTCCTTTCCCACTCCTTTGGAGGAAAAGGGGAGGGGACATCTCTCCATCAAGATTGGCTGTATTTCCTGGGCCCTGGGGCTGATGCAACTAAAGGGGGAGGCTGGGCAGCAAGGTGGCAACCCTGAACCCCCTTACTGGAGTAGCCACTTTGAGTGCAGTGAGACTTAGACCTGGGTAAAAGCAAACAAAATAGAGTAGATACTCCTAATCTCCGGGAACTTCTTCTCTGGGCTGTAGCAAGACCCCTTGAGGAGGCTGGGTAGGTGGGGGAGGAGAGGAGGTGGGGCCACAGCATCCCTGCCAGGCAGTCTGGTCCCTGTGGAGCAACCACCCTCTCGGCTTGGGGCCTAGGGAGGGAGAGAGGGAATTCCCGGGCAGTGCATGCTGGGCAGATGAGGACACCAGCCAAGGGCTTCCCTCCCCTGGGTCAGCTCTCTGCAGAACTGACTTCCTTCCAACGGGGCACCCCGCAGACGTCTCCAGAGAGGTGACTTCAGGAACATGGCCAGTACTCCAGCCATGTGGGACTCCCTCCCCCAATCCAGACATGCAGTGGTTTACCCTTGGCCACCCCCCACCCACCCACCCTGTTCTTGGTCTTGGGAGGAGGACTGCGGCAACTCAGGTGCCCTGCTGAACTTTCCTCTCAGAATCCTGGGCAGGAAGGAGTAGGGGGCCTGCTTGAATTTTGCAAGCTCCACTGAAGCAAAGCAGTCAATGAAAAGGGCAACAGGCCTCCTCTGTGGGGTGGCAGGTGAGAGCACGCAGGGCTTCTCAGAGTGGAGGGTTGGCTGCCTTGTGTGGCTCTTGGGTTCATTGGTGAGGGACCAACTGGATGAGCTCTGAGATATTTTTCAGATTCCTCTCTCTCTCCCCCACTGTGCTGCACTGGTGGGACTGCCACTCTCTTTATACAGTTGGTGGGGGTCAGGCTGTCTCAGCTTCTTGCCCAGCTCCAGGCAAACTGTGCACCTGGCCACTCCAGGCACAGCTTTAGCAGAAGCCAGGGCTGGGATGGGCAGACAGGCTGGCAGATGAGTGGTGGGAGGCCATGGCTGCAGGGTGGAGTGTGGCAGGGGCAGTGCTTCCTGAAACTGGAGCCGCCTACAGTAGCAGTGTACATTCAAGTGTAGGGTTGCAACTTCTTCACTTGCCCTAGGCACTGTTTATGCTAGATATACCACTGTGATCATGCACAGAGAGGGCCATGTTCCTACACCTGGCTTATTGAGATACTGATACAGTGGGCTGATATTCCCCTTTGGATTTAAAATGGCTTAAGTAGACTATGGCCCTTTCCACACCAGCCTATTAAAACAGTGCAGAGCGACCTCCAACAGAGTTCTTCTGCACCATGGAGTGGACTGGGGCGGACTATTTTTCGTAGTTCCGCACCTCAGTCCGCTCCGGAGCGACCGGAACAGCGTGCTTTTTAAAAACCTCTTTTAAGAGGTTTTTAAAAAGCACAAGCTCACGACCCCATGTCGCTCCGTTGCCGCTCTCCAGTGCAGATTTGCAGGCGTGCACTAGTGTGTGCCTGCAGATCTGCTGGGGGCAGGCTTTAGGCTGGTGAGCTTCTCCGGTTGGTGAAGAGCCTCCACCAACCGGAAGCCGCCATTTTGGACGCTGGAGCAGTGCAGAGCGACAAGCTCGCACTGCTCCTCATCCTGACGGACTCACCCGGACGCTGAAGAAGTCTGGTGAGTCTCGTTTTTGCACAGTTCCTTTCCCACGTGCGGAAAGGGCCACTGTTCACTGTAGCTCTGCCCCCAGTGTTCCCAGTTCAAGCACAGGGTTCCTGATGCTTTTTGCTCTGACAAATAGTTAAAGGATAAAGTTGTATCTTACAGCCCTATATAGCTGAAATTTGGAAGGGGCTGAAGGGGAGCTCCATCTTGCTCTCAGTACCTTTCATCTTCATAGTGCAATGTTTTCTTTTTTCTTTTTTCTTTTTTTCATGCAATGCTTTCAAGCAGAATGGAGCTACCCAGTAAGCTTAGTTTTAAGAAAGAAACACTGGATGAACCAGTTACATATTGAAGGAGAGTTAATTTTGCAGTTAAATTTGGTGTGAAATAGATCGGAGAGCTTCAAGGATGGGCTCTGTTTTATTTACAAAAAGGAGGCCAAAGCTAAGAAGCCAACTGTTTTGATGGAGAGAGAGACTGCAAATCTCTGAAGTCAGTGTTTGCAAAATAGGATATAAGCTGAACAGCAAGGAGGACAGTTGGAGTGACATTTCCCCTACTCAGAGAGGAGGCCAAACAATGCTTGTGAGTAGTGTTGTCAAAGGTCTGCAGTCTTAGAAGGGAACCTGTAAAAAGCAGTGTGAATCTTTTCTCCTTCCAAAACCAATTGGCAGTTTCCAAACTGATGCCAAGTTTTACAGAAGTGTTATTTAAACTGGTGCAAAAACAAAACTAAAATATAATTGTCTACACAGTTCATCCATTTGGATGGCAAGTTGATATAGGCTGCCAAGGAGCATCAGCAGGGAAAGAAATTTGCTTAGTTTGAAGATGGATTTGGACAGCTTTATGAAATCTAGGATCTCACCCTCTTCTGGGACAAGATCTGTGGTTTTCCAGGGGGCTGGCAGTGATGAAGCAAGTGAGGTGATGACTGGCGCAAAACTGGCAGAAAATCTGTAGCTAGAGGCTTATTCTGAAGGCTTACTCTGTGGCCATTCAGTCATTAAGAAAACTATTCTTCTCTGTTACTATTGTGCCTGCAAATAACCAGCAGAGCAGTTTTGAGTGGTCAGAGGTCTTTTCTATGCTGGCCCACAAAAGGAGTCTTTCACACACTGACTACTCAACAGCCTACTGTGAACACTTGCCTGGCACTTTGCAGATGAAATCTCTCAGATCCATTCTGATTTGGGTGCTGTAATTAATACAGATCCAGCGGATGAAACTTCAGTCCCAGTTCATCCAATAATAATGGATACTTTTCAATTTGTACACCCTTGGGATGTGGACAAGATTCTTGGAGAGATGAGGGCCACCATATGTGTATTAGATCCTTGCCCTTCCTTGCTTATTAAAAAGCCAGAGGGTGAGCGACTAAATAGGTAGAGGGAGTCATCAATGTCTCACTAAAGCAAGACAGAGGCAGTCATTAAACCATTTCTGAAAAATTCATCTCTGGATCCCAATGTATTCGACAAATACTGGTCGGTTTTGACACCATCAGCCATGATAACCTTCTGGGATGTTTTGATGAGATAGAGTTTGGAAACACTGTTTTGCAGTGGTTACATTCCTTCTTGGAAGCGGGAACTCGGAAGGTGTTCTGGGGAACCCCTGTTTGACACTTTAATTGTTGACCAGTAGGATCTCTCAGGGTCCAGTTTTGTCCCCCATGCTATTTAACTGCTATTTAACTGGTATATGAAACTAGTGTGATTGGTTGTCCAGAGTTAGGGGGTCTGCTGCCGTCAGTGTGCAGATGAAACCAAACCCTATTACCCCTTTCAGCCTCAATACAAGGAAGCTATTTCAATTCAACACTGGGGCCAGTCATAAGTAATGGACTGGATGGAGGTGAACACACTGAAGTTTAGTCCAGACAAACAGAGGTGTATCTTGGGCCATTTCCGCACTAGCTTGTTATAGCACTATTATTCCACTTTCAACGTCCTATGGAATCCTCGAGTTTGCAGGTTAGGGAGCAGCCTTTGAGACTGCTCTCTAAACTGCAAACCCCAGGATTCCATAGGATGTTGAAAGTGGAATAATAGAACTATAACAGGCTAGAACAGAAATGGCCTTAGACAGCCAAAAGTCAGATTGGAAATAGGAATTCAGCCTGTGCTGGATCAGATTGTACTTTCTCTGGAGATATAAATTTTCAGCTGGGATGTATTCCTAGATTGAGCCTTGAATTCAGCCCTGGGCCTTGAAGCTCAGTTTTCAGTAGTGACCAAGAGTTCATTTGCACAATTAAGTCTTGTAGACTAGCTGCACCCATTCCTTGAGACATCAGATTTGGCTATGGTTGTTACCCTGTATGTTGGGGGTCCCGGGAGGGACGCCCAAATTGCCAAATAAAAACACAAGATGGGGGAAATTAGACTTGAGCATTCTCTTTAAGCTAACAAGAGGCAGGGTAACTCAGCTGGGATCTTTTACCCTATGTCTACGGCGTCAGGTCAGAGAGAGTGGCCAGGCAAGTTTAAAAGTAACGAAAATGATAACTTTATTAAAGGACAAACAATGAATAAGACAACACATGCACACAGCTAACTGGAAATAGAAATGGAGAGTTTTGGGGGAATGGGCAATACGACACTTGGTCTCATAGTCCTGGAGAGAAACGGAGGTTGCAGGGGAAGAAACTCAGCACGGTTCGCTGAGGGGAGCTCACTGACAAACTGACAGCAAGGCGGGATGGAAGTCCAAAGTAGTCCAAGGTAATCCCGAAAATGGGGACTTTTTATAGGGTGGATTTTACCTACAGGCTATGCCATGCTCGGTGAGAACAAAAGGGAATTTGTAGCTGGACAAAGGCGTTGGAAAAAGTCAGATTTTACATGATGGGCTTAGTGCTTGATGACAATAGTATGGCCAGTATGCAAATGGTCCAACATAAAGGAATGGCTCAGCACTCAGCCGTGCGTCTTTGTGTAGATTTGCGCTGAGCAAGGCCGGTTTGCAAGAAGGTGTTCCCTGAAGCATCGGAGAGGCTTAAGTTGCCTGCCTAAATGAGGTTTGGAATTTACAACCATTAATGGCCGTGCCTAATACGTGCTTGTCCGGTGGACCTCTGCAAACACGTGGAGTAGGGTGGAAGAGAAAGGCCAAGTAACGGCCAAATTATTTGATATCAAGAGATATCTAGTACTCTCACCAGACATAACCGTAGTAACATGGTGACAAATGTCTTAGTTACATCCCAGCTGGATTACTGGACTGCACTCTACATGGGGTTGCCTTTGAAGAGTGCTCAGAAACTTCAACTGATAGTCACAATGGCTATTGGAAGCATACAAATCACCTGCTGCAACAGCTGCAGCGGCTGCCGGTCTATTTCTGGGCAAAGTTCAAAGTGTTGGTCTTAGACAGCTTAGGTCCAGGCTGTCTGACAAACCATATCTTCCCATATAAGTCTGCATACATTTTGAGATCTGCTGGGAAGGCCTTTCTCTCTGTCCCACTATCCTCACAAATATATCTGGAGTATGATAGAGGTTCTTCTTGGAGGCTTCTCCCTGGCTTTTGAATACCTTCCCTAGAGAAGTTACACAGGCACCCTCCTTGCTTTCCTGCCATAAACAAATCAAAGACTTGTTCTGGCAGTCCTTTGAGGACTGAGCTCTTAGGAAAAGGACCTTTTTAAATATGCTGTATTGTCTATATTTGGATTTTATTTAACGAGCATGCTTTTAGTTCTATTGACATTTTAGTCATATTTTCACTGCTGTATGATATGGATTTTTATCTGCAGCTGTTTTAATTTTTGTAAGCCAACTTGAGTCCCAAGACTGGTGAAAAGGGCAGGAAAGAAACCAAAATGGAGGGGGGGGGATAAATTAGACTCATAAAGTCACTGCAGAGATGCTGGATAGTAACTTAGAGATTTATTCCTTAGTTTTAAATCCACATTTGAAGCAGGATTCAAGTCAGTACTCAACTCCCTGGCACAGCCTCCCCACCAGTAGCAGCACTGATGTTTTCCATCTCCCGCCCACTCCCAGCTTGCTGTGCCACAGCTTTGTACATTAAACAGAGCAGATATCAGGGGTAAGGAAGAGAAGACAGAAGCCTCCGCAATAGCCATGTTATATTTTAATTGTAGTTGGTCTTCAAACATGGGAAAGGGTGCTAGTTTTCTGTGTGCAGGAAAGTTTTGTTCTTTTTTCTGTCTTCAATTATCCCTATACAGGAGAACTTCACATTGTGAAATCTGAAATGTTGTAGTGCCTAGAAGACTCTTGTACATGATATTCCTGAATGTGTACATTGTGTGCATGTGTATTTATTGGTTTAAGAACCTTTCTATCATGTGTTTCCAGCGAAGCATTACTAAACCAGCTAAGAATAAAAAGAAAACTTATCAACTTTAACTTGATGCCTGTTGTGAACACCATAGGTCAGGGGCTAGGGGCACAGCCCAAGGGTGAGTTTGGTTGCAGGCCAGTGTAACAGTGAACTCAATTATTTGCAGCTTTTTCACGCTGCTCCCCATGGTGAATCTACATTTCCTAAGGGCCTTGTCTCTTTGAACTGTAATAGAAGTTTTACAAAACTGCTCCCTCCAGCCAATGCCATCTGGGAGTCCCCATATTCAAAGGGGTTGTAAAATCAGTGTGCAAAAATCTCCCCGACTACTGATCTTCCAGATTCCCAGTATAGCTCAATAAATATGCAAATAAACAAATAGGAATTCTTTACAGTTCAAGAAAGACGTAAGTCTGGACAAAAGCTAAACTCATGATGACTTCTCATGAATTTTAGCAACAATTGGTACAGGAGCGCGGGGGTCTTAGAATTCTGAAAAGTATTAGAAGTAAGTAAACAGTCTTGCTGTCCTCGCTGTTTTCCACCCCAGAATATTTGTTGTTGTTGTTGTTGTTGTTGTCATCGTCATTTGAGAATAGTTTGGACGGTGTGCTGCTGGCCACCACTCCTGCAGACCTCTTCAGAAGAAGTGCTGTAGACTTTCCAAGGGGTATGCATGTCTGGCCCCCTCTTCTTAGGATTGCCATATCCCCAGTTTGCTTAGGTTTAATCTTGTTTTGAAGCCTGCCACTCAGGGCTTAGTTGGGCATCATCTGGTCTAGACTCCAATATTTAATTAAAAAAGAAAACACTTCCCTCACTTTTCTTCAGGGGAAGGAAAACATGAGAATTTTGCACAGATTAAGTCCTGAACTGCAAGTATTCTTATCAGTCTGAGGCCCTTTCCGCATGCGGCGAGGGAAACGCTCCCTGCCGCTACTCACCGGCTTTTTGGTGGGTCCGGGTGAGTCCGTCAGGACGAGGAGCAGTGCGAGCTTGTTACTCCGCACTGCTCAGGCGTCCAAAATGGCAGCTTCCAGTTGGTGGAGGCTCTCCACCAACTAGAAAAGCTCGCCAGCCTAAAGCCTGCCCCCGGCAGATCTGCAGGCATGCACTAGTGCGCTCCTGAAAATCTGCACTGGAGCGTGGCGACGGAGCAACGTGGAGTCGCGTGCTCCGTATTTTTTAAAAACCTCTGCTGCGTGGCCAGTTCCAGTCGCTCCAGAGTGGACTGAGGTGCGGAACTACGAAAAGTTGGAGGTTGCTCTGCACCGTTTTAATAGGCCGGTGCGGAAAGAGCCTGAGATTCTCCTCATCAGGTTTCTTGACAGGAAACTTTTCTCGATGGTTTTCCAAATATTTTTTGAATATTCTTTCCATTCTTATTTTAGGATGGTGATAGAGCTATGCTTCTGCCAGACATACATTCTCTTTTGTTATTGTACACGTCATTGCTTCATCTCAGTACTGGAATGGGTGAGAGATTTAAATATTACACACATTTAAATGAATTAACACTGTGGTTTTTGTCCCAACAACTCCACTCCTCATCTTATCCCAACCATAGGCACCAAAAGGCCTGATTATCTAATGACTGTCTTTTCTTTTATTGACCAGTTTGGTTCTTGAAATGAGAGGGTGGTGCCACATGCTTTGTAGCTGTTCAGAGCAGGTCATTTAGACAGAACAGGTCTCTTACTGAAGGGGTTCCTCTGTGTTGAATACTCTTACCTCTGATATCAGATACGTTCCAACCATTCAAATTTTTAGCCATATTTTGAATAGTCTTCAAAACTGTTGTTGTTCAGCCTTACCATTTATTATATGTATGTATGTATGTATGTATGTATGTATGTATGTATGTATACCCTAGAGGCACCAGATTCTGCCTGATCTTGGAAGCTAAGCAGGATCATTTCTGGTTAGTACTTGGATGGGAAACAATCAATGAATATCAGGTGCTGTGGGTTATATTTCAGAAGGAGGAAGTGGCAAAACCACCTCTGAATATTCCTTGTCTAGGGAAACCCTGTGAAATTCATGAGATTGCCATAAGTGAATAAGTGACTCGAAGGTACATACATTCATTCATGTTGATTTTATTTATTGTTTTATATTATTTACTTTATTATTATTTTACACTGCTTTGAAATCTTCATAAATCATATCACTTCTGATTTTGGTGCTGTGGTGAGATGTGGCTAACCACACCATGCACAAATGAAAGCATAGGGTATGTCACACCGCAACTCTCTGGGAAGGGTGTTAAAAATGGTCCCTGCCCCAACAGAATTACCTGCCCATGATTTCTAGTGCTGATGTTACAGACTGTTTCCTCAGCCTTAACTACAGACCTTTCTACCCTTGAATGTTGTTGTTGTTGTTGTTGTGCTGCTGCTGCTGCTGCTGCTGCTGTGTGCCTTCAAGTCATTTCTGACTTATGGCAACCGTAAGGTGAACCTATCGTGGGGTTTTCTGGAACTGAGATTGTGTGATGCACCCAAGATCACCCAGTGCGTTTCCATGGCCGAGTAGTGAATCAAACCCTGATCTCCAGGGTGGTAGTCCAATGCTCAAATCACTACACCATGCTGGTTCTCCTACTTCTGCATACTTTCTGGAATTCCTGAACTCCTGTTTCATGTTCTTTGCACAGCTTCAGCCTTTTTCTTGGCCTGCATGTTCTTCTGATATGACCAGTCAGGCCACAATTGTGGCACATGTCATTCTTAAAATCTGTGGGGCATTGGTGCATACTTTCTTCCACAACCATAATATTTTTCCAGATGTACATCCACTTCCTTCTTTGATTCTTTTTTAAGTGGAAGGATATTTGCTGTTGTCATTAGTATGCCCTCTTTTTCCTCAGTTCCCAGGAATGGAACCCCATTCTGGGAGAAAGGTGGCATACAAATAAAATAAAATAAAATAAAAATCCTATATGCTTTTATTAGCAGACCTCAAAGCCAGGGCAAAGCAGAGGGAAAGGTTAACTGTGGTTCACACAGTAGTCTTGTCTTGCATTGTCTCATCATTAATTTCAAACTGGTACATCCCTTAGCATTTGTGTCAGAATTGCACCATAATTGCCATTCTGAGAAGGTTTCCTCAGTTCTGCTGCAAATGCTTCTACTGTCTGCTCAGATCTCTGTGATTGCAAGTTGAATTTAAATTGCTTTTCTACTTCACTGGGAGGCTGTGTTAAAATGGTCCTTCAAAAGACTCACTAGCTCTCCAAAGGTGCTGGTTTTTAAGGAATTAACAGATTATTCAACAAACTATAATACTTGTTGAGAAGAACTGCTTTCTTCTTACCCTCCTCTCTTAATTCATTAACAGGAGGGGGGAATGAATCAGGATATCACTGTATTCCTCCCCTGTTTCCTGGTACTGATTAACCTCTGAGAGGCATCGATTTTCTCACAACAGCAGATAAAACTCACCCCCAAAAGAATTCTCCTTCCTTCTTGTCTCTTTCTTTGCAAAGTCTTGTGTGTTTTGTTCTTTCTCATTACCATTTATAACACCTTGAACATAAGAATACTGAGAAGCACTTAGTAACAGAAGGAGGATTTATTTTGAATAGCCTCAACAAACCTTAACTGCCATGTTCTGGACTAAACCACCAGCATGCTGCAGGAGTCCGAAAGAGACAAACTAGAAGCATGCGGAGCAGCCACTCCCATTGCTCACCTGCTTTGTAGACTTTACACCAGTCACCAGCTTCTCACAGTGAGGTAGTGTAAGAGCGTATAAATTCCCAAAGTAGCTGTATAGGGATTGGTACTTTTACACATTCAAAAACAATCTAGAGGTGGGGGCAAGCAATGAGATGGCTGCATTTTCTGATAACACCCAGTTACAACTCCTTTAAACAGGGGCCTTAATAAACAAACCCACTGTGATCTTTTTGTGAACCACTTTGAGGCTAAAATCAAACTTGATGTCATGCTTCTAACAGATCTATTTGAGATGTCTCAAAATTATAAATAAGTGTTTAAATTTATTGTAAACCACTCCAAAATCATCATCAATCAATCAGTGAAGTGTGTAAAGAGCTTCAGAAAGATTTCTCCAAACTGGGGAGGGGAGCTGGAAATTTAAAATGCAACTCTGGTTCAATATAATGATTTTAAAAGTATGCAAAGCATACACACACACACACACACCAATTTCCTATGTATATAGTGATAAAGTTTTTGTTGACAGTGACTGGTCAAGATAGGGATCGTGGGATTGCAAAAGATAGTTTGATGAAAATGGCAGCTGAGTGTGTAGCTGCTCGTATGAAAAAGGCAGTATCCATGTTAACAGTAAATAAACAGACCTGCCAGTGTTGTAATGTTTCCATATAAATCTGTGGTGTGACTACACTTGCAATACTTCATTTGTTGTTCTGGGGACTGCACTTCAAAAAGCGACCATGGAAACTAAATGTTGCTGTTGACTGCTGTGTTTGATACTGTAGTTTTCAGGGTTTTTTTTTTTTTAAGATTATTTCTCTTTTCTCACAGAGCATTCAGCATCATTTTCCAGCACCAGCAGTAACATTTTGTTCCCATTCAGAGGCTGATGTTTTTCAAAAAGAAAAAAAAAATCATGACATAGTGCAGCAAGCTCAAAACAAACAAAAACCCAAAGAACCTGTATGGTTCAATATTTGCAATTCATAATGGGCTTTTTGGCCATTCCTCCTTCCTCCTCACTGGATGGAAGCAGGGAAGCACTGATGGTCACTTAACAGCATTTAATATTTTTAGAACACTGTTCCTTTAAAAAAAGAAGGCATAGCTACATGGGACACAACATCCAGAGTCAATAGCTAAAGACATCAAAGAGATGATGATTAGTTAGAATTTCCAGTCATGTTATACAGCTTCCTTCATCTGTCCTCCCCCATTAGCTTCGGCCCCTCCCGAAACTGCAAACCCCAGGATTCCAGAGGATGTTGAAAGTGGAATCATTGCGCTATAACAGGCTAGTGCGGAAATGGCATATGAAAGGGCTCCTTCTTCCTCATATCCTGCTCATAGTCTTCCCGCTGGTGTTTGCTTAGTCCTGGTGGCAAATAGGATTCATCATCACAGCCTGGGTATGCCTTTAGTCTGGGGCAGCAAAACTCTTGTTCAGTTCTGAAGGAAAGCCCAGGTAGAAGATAATTCCAGTCCCAACGATTCAGCTTAGAAGTTTGCAAAAACTTTATTCAAGAACTTCAGAGTAACAGCAACACATTCTGGCAATTGGCAAGACTAAACACCCTATTGGATTTACAGTGTCTTATAAGCAGTAACATTATAAATTTGCACATGCGGGGCCTTTATTTGACAGCTAATTAAAAGAACTCCTTTCCCAGACTTGTTTCCCATCCTTCAGTGTTTGCCTTTGTTCTCCCCCTTATCAAGATTTGTTAGAATAATGTACCCTGATTCCCAAAACACTGTTAACTTGTTCAGTTACATAGCATCAGGAAAAAAAGCATTACAAGTATTTCATGGCATCAAACAGCAATCAACCTGTTATGAGAGTGCATGATGAATTACATATTATATGATAGCAAACAACATCAAACCACTACATGGCATTAGTATGGCATTAGAATGGCACAGCAGGGCAAGCAAAGCTGACCTGACAGTATGCAAAGTAGTTGTGTCCTGAGTAAGACAAGCATCAGTGAGACTGCTTTGAAAAAGACCTTTCCCTACCTATTTCCCAGCAGAGGTCCAGGAAAACAGAAACAGAAAGCATTCAACTGGCAAACCTATTTCCACAACCTTCTTCAAAGCATCCCAGGAGATCAGCAATAATTGAGCACCAAATTACTATTGGTCAAGTGTGGATTATACTGCAGCTGGGCACATCCTGTAGTAAACTGGGAGTCAAGTTCCAGGTGAAGAAGGGCAAATGCTTGCCTTTTCTTCAATGCTGCAGAGAATGCTCACACTTAATTGGAAGCAGTTTGGATACTTTTGTTTTAACCTATGGGAAAAAGGCTCTAATATGTCATTATTGTTTAATTACACTGTAACTACTGATCTGTAACTCTGCAGCCCACCACTTAATATCATTCTATTTACAAATGCTTCACCATTCTCTGGGAGAGAATGAGCCCAATGATAATTTTCCCAGTAATTGGATACTGCAGGTGCATAAGAAGGAGTGAACATCATGCTGGTTTTGTTATTGCTTGTCTGGTTACCCAGTTATTATCTCCATGTGTCTCTCGTGCAAAGACTTTGGCATTTCATGAAATGATAGATGGTTACCTGGCAAGAGCCAGAGCTCTCTCTCTAGATATCTACATTCTTTTTTTGTCTAATCTGGTAACTAAAAAAGGAAAGCCATCAGCTGGAAAGCATGGGAATGATCCCAAACCGCTTCAGGAGATGCAAGCCACAGAGCAGACTTGGGCTTGAAATCTGCTTCCTTTCCTTTTAGTTGAGGCCAGTCTGGTCTACTTAGCTCCTTGACAAGTAAGAAGTTTGTTACTGTTGTCAGCACTGCTGAGCCCAGAACAGCTGGAGGAAAGAAAAGTGCTGTGTCCTGTGTTCTGATTCCAGGATAGTGTCAAAGATGATGTGCGGAAGCAGACAGAGAACAGCCTGATTTTCAGATACAGAGTCTGCTGGGGACAGATATATATTCCCTCTATGTTCAGCCTTTTAGTGAAAGCTGAGCAGATGCAACATGGAAACCAAGACTAGAAAGTAAATGCAATTTGCTGGGATGTCATCTTTCCAGTTGCTTAGGTATTATGAATAAAGGAGTGAGGAAAAGATGAGTAATGTTTAGGAAAAAGAGGCACACGGAAGGTAGGCTTCAGTTCAGCATTCTGATGCCAATAGCAAACTCTGATGTTGTAGGACATAACTGAATGCATGGAGGCCATCTGGCACAAGTTAGCAGCTCTAGGGTTGGTGTGATATACCCAGATTGGGTACATGCTCCCATATATACAGGACTTGTGATCTGTATGCCTGATTGATACTGGCAATGTGCACTGGCCCTCAGGTATAACCACTCACTCAATGTGCACTGGCCCTCGGGTATAACCACTCACTCACAGCTACAGATAGGTAAAGTCCACCTACTTATTACTACAGAATTGTTTTTGTAACTTTTCCATTGCATAGCCTCAGGTATCTGCAGAAACACCTTCCTATGCCTTGCTTTTCAGAACCATTAATATAAATGTCATGAAATTTGAGAAACACCTCTAAATGTACATGTCTTTCTATTCCTGAAGACCCCAAACTCTGTGAACCTGCAGTCACAACTGGAGTTTGGAAGGGAGAATACCTCAGGTACCACATCCAGCTGCCTGATGGATAGTATAGGTAGAGAGCCAATTACAAAAATGTCCACCTTCTCTCTCTCTCTCTCTGTATATGTGTATATACATAGCACTGGACTTTCATGTCAGCACACTAATACTGGAACTCCGCCTCCACAAAGCTTGCAAGAGCCTTTATACACCATTAATTGCTAGAAGAAGCATGTCTCTGATATTTTTATAACCTAGCCAAAAACTGAGTCATTCAAACAATTAAGAATGCATTCAAGTGTAAGTTTTCCTCCCACAGACAGTGACTTCCTGCATGTGAAGAGATTGCAAGGCTATTACTTGATAATTGTCCTCATTGCTGAATAACATGGCTATGCAGCTAATTGCAGCTGTGTCACTTAAAGAGCAACATGATGCCAAAATGCCCAATGGCTTTGAGTTTACATAGCTGGTGAAGATACATGAAGTATGTTTTCCTAAATAATTGTCAGTAACTCAGACCATTTCTGCACTAGACTGTTATAGTGCTAGTATTCCACTTTCAACATCTTATGGAATCCTGTGGTTTGCAGTTTAGGGAAGGACCTCAAAGAAATCCTCAAAGGCCCCTCCCTAAGCTGCAAACTCCAGGATTCCATAGCATATTGAAAGTGGAATAATAGCACTATAACAGTCTAGTGCAGAAATAGCCTCAGAAGGGAAAATTCTAGAAACTCAATGTGCCAACATAGTTACCTCACTCTAGACTTCTGAAGAGTGAACTCGGTATTGCTGCTGCTGCAGCAGCAGCAGCAGCAGAACCAGAGACCCATCTGGGCAACTCAAGACTTCAGGCTGCATGCAGCCCTGAGAGGCCTTTACCTGCAGCCCTCTACCAAAACCCAAGCTTCCAATTTCCCTCTCCAGCTCCTCATTCATCCGTACAGTGGGCTGGGAGAAAAGGGATTGTAAAAGGGTGAGGATGTGATAGATTGGGAAATTAAAGGTGATACTGATCATATCCACAATCATTTACTCTTCAGCCATTGTCTTTCATGGCACTTATCGCCATTGGCTCAGTCATGTAGGAACAGGGGGGCGAGGGGGGTGCTTCAACCCCAGAGGCCAAGTTTTTGGGGTGTCCTGACTTGTAGCCATGCCCCCATGCCCTGACCACATCCCCATGACCCGTAGACCCGCCCCCTCCTGCCCCCCCTCCACACACTCCAAGCTCCGCCACTGCATTGGTTTTTCCTTTCCTGGCCCCATATCTGCTAGGTTTGCACATAAGCTTTTTAAGAAGAACTTACGAAAAACCTTTTGAAAGTCCCCACTAAGAAATCTCTCTCGCTTACTCTGTCCACATGCTTCCTGACATTGTTGTCCCCAGAATACATTTGAGTATAACTGGCCAGATCCCTTTGGATTCTTCTAAAAAACTGTTGTCATATTGGCAACTTTCCAGTCCTCAGGTACCCACAAGCTAATCTTTCATCAGATACCAACCATTTTACATTTTGTTTTTTTAGGACTTTTGAGATAGAAAGTATCTGGTTGTCTGTTTGCTCTCAGTTTCTCCAGAAGGCCTAGTTCTCTTCATGAGTCTTGGCTTTAATTCTTCATACTCAACTGCATTGAATTCCAAATACTGAAACCAAATATAATATGATTGGCATTTATATAAATAAGTATGACTCTAGAGACCAGGGTTTGAATCTCCACTTGGCCATGAAAGCCTACTTCAGCCTTAGAAGAAGTTAAGGACAAACCTCCTCTGATCAAATTCTGCCAAGAAAACCCTGTGATGAGTTTACCTTAGGGTCACCATAAGTCAGACACTATTTGAAGGCACAAAATTAATATGATACAAAATTCAAGCATTTAATATTCTACTAATAGCTGTCAAATGTATGAAAAATCAGAGAATATTTGGAAGAGCTGGGAGAAAATCTCCTTGGGCTCTTGTTCTCTTAGGCATGGACACAGTTTCTCATTTTGCATGACCTCTTCTGCACCTTTTGAAATCAAATTAAGCATCAAATATATTTTATGTGGGAAGTGTTTATCTCAACAACATCTTATACTAGCAGTTTTCTTTTCTGCTGTGCTCTGTGTGTGTGTTTTTTTTTATTTTCTCTCTCGCCTTTCCAAATTCTGCTTAGGAGACCTTTGGCTTTTCTGGCCTGAGAAGCAGGGGCATATTTGAGTGGCCGAAGCAGAGCTTTGACATCTTTTTAACTTGCAGAGATAAAAGCTGAAGCTGTAAATTCAGTCACTGTTAGCAATATTTCTCTCTCAAAACTCATTAGTGAGATGGGAATTTTGGAGACACCCGCTGAAAGATTAAAGGGAGCCTGGCGAGGCTGCAAGGGCAACAATCTGTTGAATCCATTTGCAAAAATCAATGCCATTCTTTATCCAGGAAGGGATTCTTCCCCAACAATTAATAGGTTAGATAGATGCCAGCAATGGAAGAAGTCAAATGAAGTCTTATGTCTAATTTAAAATTTCCAGAATGGAAACTGTTTCATATTGTGGCTCATTC